>OX438853.1:7644022-8244022 GCA_949315975.1 Eudonia truncicolella | reverse complement strand
TTTGGCAAATGTTGCTAATTTAGGAAAATTTATAGCTTATTATTATAAGATTAGAATGTATTTTCAACTGAATTCAAAACAGAGGAGGGTCTAAATTTTTTGTGGACATATACTACTACTACTGTCAACTTTTATGCTTAAGGTAAAAACAGAATCACTGTGTACAAGACTTTACACATGGTATTTAATAATTTATGTTCATTATTATACTTTAAGGACATTAAACCTGTAAAAAGTAAATATATTCTTGACCAAGGGTGTTCCGATAAATTTGACGATGACTGTACCAACGAACTGCATAGAATAAAAACAAAAAATAAATATTGGACTTCCCAAATTGAGAATTTGAAATCCAATATCCCAAACGTATAATAATCGCAATCAAATCGTAAAAAAAAAAAATTGTGACCAAACCGTTTTCAAATAGACAAAAAAATAAGTCATCTTCAAACGTGCCTCCTACTACGCGCAAGTAATGACCTGTTGCCACTTTCCACGCTTCCATAAAGATGGCTTACTATAGTATCTATTAGAGCAGATCACGATTACATGTGTCTGGTTACCCAGGTGTCCAGTAACCCTGGTGTACGGTTACCCAGTTTTCCATTTACCTAGCAACTCGATTACCCAGGCGTCCGGTTACCGGGTTTACACTTAACCAGGCGTCTAGTTACCCGGGTTCACACTTACCCAGGTGTACGATCACCCGGGTTTACACTTACCCAGGTGAACTGTTACCCGGGCGGCCACCCCATCTGCCTTCCCCCCAGTACATGCAAGTGAAGGTGGTAGACCGACTGAGCGCCGTCACGACCGTTGTTGACAACTAGGCGCCACCCGGACGGGGCGCGCTGAGCACCCAGGGCCCGGGCTACCAACATTAGGTGGCCGAGGAGCTGAAAGCATTGATAAAATTAAAATGAATCTATCGTAGTAGCAGCCAGCAGTGTTCAACACCAGATTTCGTTACCAAAAATTTATCATCATCATCAGCTCATACTATGTCCCTACTGCTGAACACGAGCCATGCCTACGGATGGATAAGGAGAACGGGCCGTAAACCACCACACGGGCCCTGTGCGTGCGGTGGTCATTAACGACTCCCAATGCAGCCGGGACCAACGCCTTTACGTGCCGACGAAGCACGGAAGAGCTCGAGATGATAAGTTTTTGGACACCCATCCGACGAACGGTTTTTGCGAAAGTTACTAAACTTTAGAAATCGCAGATCGAGCGCGCTAACCACTGCACCACTGAGCTCCTCGCGCTAAAAAAGTATACATAATATAGAATTTGTTTGAATTTTTTTTTACAGTATGCGACAGCCAGGACTGGGCAGCATGTGGTTTGTATTCAATTGTTGACAAAGTGAAAATACTGTTGGTGATTCCTATTTTCAATGATTAAGGAAAATAAGTGACAATCAATGGTTCCTGTCGAATACTGGTGCCCTTACCCCATAGACCAGCAGTTCCTGAAGCTTTTCGGCTTAGGAACACTGGAAAAATATTTTTTATTTTATGGTACACCCCCTTCCAACTACTTACAATAAAGAGTACAAGCATTAAACATTACTTTTCTCTGAAATTAGAATGTTGTTTGTTAAAAAGAATGACACTTAATTATCTGAGCGCGTGAGTAACGCGGCAAGTATGCTGATAACAGCCGATTGCGGAGATAGTAACGGCGTTCACCACACACCGGTGACGAAATTATAAATTAAATTGGGTTTTTTTTTTGGTTTAATTTTTTTTATGAAAATAAGATATCTATCACCAATGATTTCGAAATAATAGTTCCATGAAATACACTAGAAAATGTAATAAATATTTTTTGCTTAACTTACAATTTGATGATTATATTTTTTAATAATATAATATAAATTATATGTCTGTCAGCAAAAAAGGCTTAATAATATTTATTTATTTATTTATTTATTTATTTCTATAGGTACACAAACAGATTACAATCAATGCATGAGTACAGTAACATATTTGGTTAACCTTACTAGCTGGACGGTAATCCAAAAGGAGTGTACACAGCATGACATTTTTGGTATAATTTGAAATAATAAATAATAAGAATGTGACTGCATCTTGTATTCTTTCTAACTAGAACACATCAACGCATAGAAGGATTCTGCATAAAAATAAAATTTTCAATATAATTAAGTAGTCGCATTTTTAATGAAAAAAATTAATAACTTAAACTATAATTGTAAAATTATCATTAACATTTCTGGGTGTGACATTAGGGCGGCCTGTTACAAATCAAGAGTAAAGATAGCAATTAGATAAGTAGTGTGGAATGCAGCACATGCGATGCCTATCAGCGAGATTAGCAAACAAAACACGATAAGGTAGCGCAGAATTACAGTTCCACAACTGCCTTTATGCTAAAAGCCGTTTCATCATCATCACCGGCTCATTTTATGTCTCCACTGCTGGGGTATGAGCCTTCCCGTCCCTTTTAAAACTCAATATTGCACACAAACTTCAAAGTTTTCTAACCAATAAGTTAATTTTTAATAAAACTTTCTTAAGGGAAATACAAAAATGTTGACAGTTAAAAGGAACATTTAAAAAATGAATGTTCAACTGATTTCATTCAATTTACAACATTTAAGAGGGCTTTAAATGAAACTGAGCAAAATGATAAATGGGTCATAAGAAAAATAACAAGCGAATGACAGTTCACTTGTTCCCCTGTGAATATTTATTTGATCATTTACTTTTTTGTAGTTTTATTTGTATTTTTTTTTTCAGTAAAATAATAATTAAATCTTGTTATCGTTCGACAATTGTCAGACTTTCTGGTTCAATGTCTAATGGTTCTATTTCTTTTGTGTCAGTGGAAACTTTGTTGGCTTATGTACAAACTCAATGCTTTATATTTACTTGTGTTATATTAAGCTTTTTGTTTCCCTTAAACCAATAAAATAAAAATAAAAATAAATAACACAAAATTATGTTGTAAAGTCATAGCCTCAGCTCACTATCCCTTTTGCTATTGGTTACTGCCGAGCCATTTAATAATATCTCAGTGAGCTTGTTGGTGTTTGAATCTCTATGTTACTAATCTTAAGATCATTTATTGTACATTTAATTTGTAAATAAAGAACTTGAACTTGAAACTTGAAACTCCTTGCTATCCAAGGCATACTTTTTAAGTACCCTTAAACTTAAACCCCATTAGGCATTTTATTTCAAATGGAATGTGAGAGTGTACTTGCTTGATGGGAAACAGGCACAATAGTCTACTGATGTTTATTAAACCATGGCAAGTAAGTATTTACCACAAGAATGTAAGCCTGGAGGGAACTGCCACCAGCTCTAAAATTTAACAATATCTTGTAATAGCTACATTGATGCAAAGATTATGCCAATGTCAGGGTTTCTGGTACCCATTGTGGCAATGAACAAGTTTTTATGTAATAGATGGCAATGAACCATTGGATCACCCGATGGAAAGGAATCGCAGATGCATTGCCAGCCTACGACGAAAGAGTAAGCTCGGTCCTCGAAGACACTTGTCTTAACGGACCGTACCGTTGCTGTATGCTGGTTCCAAGAATATGTGACGTCGTTCTTTTATAACAATTTCAATGTTTACTTCATGTATAGAGCCTTACCTCTTTGTCGCCGTCATCAGCATCCTGTAACCTTGATATCTTCCGCTTCGGTATAACCAAGAAATGAACGGGCGCTTGGGGTGAGACATCATTGAAAGCGAGACAGAATTCGTCCTCGTAGATAATGTCCGCCTTAATTTCTTTAGAGATAATTTTGTCGAAGATTGTAGGGCCTGGCGTAGCTACGCTCTGGGCTTGGGCCCTGCGTACTTCATCGCTATAAGGTCTCCGCACTTCGATGGCAGAGCCGCGCGACAAATCGTATATGTTAGTAGGATAGTTCTTCTTCAGGCGAAACTTTAAGGCACGGTCGAAAGCACGCTGGAATACTTTGTTGAACATTTTGAACTAGTTTTCTGGTTTCTTTTTACATTGTACAAACGAAGCTTCGACGAATTTTTCCGAATTTGTTTTGACTTTTGACGTTTTTTTTTTTTTGTGTATTGTTTTACGGCTCCGGATGAAATCCATCAAGCATATTCGTCCGTTCCATCTTCAGTAATACATAAATAAAGAATATTTCCTTCCTATATGATGATGATGAATGATACCAGAAATGGGAAGTGAGAAATGATATACCCCCAACCCCTCGAGTATCTCAGTAAAGATGTGGGGCTTTAAGTCCTCACGCAGAGTTCTTGAGAGAATTTGAAAAGTGACGTTGCACTGTTTTGTTTCATTTGCCAACACTCATACATACTAATAATCTTAATAATCCACCATTATTTCACATTAATATTCGACATAACACAAATTTTAGAAAATAAAACATAACCGCAGACATGACTCCTCACTTTCCCGCCAAGAAATCCCTTTTTGAGGTTTTTTTTTGTGTATTGTTTTACGGCTCCGGATGAAATCCATCAAGCCTATTCATTCGTTCTATCTTCATATTATTAGGTAATACACAAATAAACAATATTGATGATGATGAATGATAATAGAAATGGGAAGTGAGAAATGATATTACCCCCAATCCCTCGAGTATCTCAGTAAAGATGTGGGGCTTTCCTAAGTCCTCACGCAGACTTCTTGAGAGAATTTAAAAAGTGACGTTGCACTGTTTTGTTTCTTTTGCCAACACTCATGCACACTCACGAACACTTAAAGGTTAATAATCCACCATTATTTCACATTAATATTCGACATAACACAAATTTTAGAAAATAAAACAATTCAAATCAATTTCTTGTAAAATGGCTACGATTTAGCCAGTGTCTATTTTTAGGGCAACTTATTAGTGTTTTGATTTTGTCCGTAACTTTGCTTAAGACTTCAATGGGCGTTGTGCTTGTACAAGCAAGAAAATGTCAAAAACTGAGACCCAATTTTGAGGATACAAGCAGTAAATAATTGATTCTGTTGAAACCAGAAACAATGACAAATAACTAACTAATTGAGCGAGTTAGTGAAGCAGATAAAATTTATAATTTAATATTATTAGACATAATGTACGAACACAAGACATTCACAAAATGAAAAAAAAATTGGTTGCCTGTAAAGTCGATATACGGGCGAAAGTTTTACGTGACAACGACTTTGAGTGGTAAAATAATTTTAATGTGAATATTCATTCGTATAGTAGGAAGAAGGATGAAATAATAGTAACAAATTAAAACATTTATTTATACAAAGAATTATATTTAAAACATTAATTTATACAAAGAATCTCGCACTGAATTTCATATTAACAAAATTTTATTTTTACCTTTACACATACATACGTATTTACCTTTCACTTTTTATGTCTGTCTCTCTCGCTCTTAGGCGGGCTAACCATGCCCGAGTGGAAGGGACGCGTGCCTCTCACTCGCTCTCATTGTGAGCGCATAACGTGAGCGGAGCGTAACGCAGTTTCTTGAAGTGTCACCCGGCAAACCAATTTATAAGACGTTGTCACGTCAATAATGAAATAATGAAGTGAAATGAAATAATGAAATGAAATATTTATTTATCAACAACAAATCAGTTTTAACAATTACAGAGGTTGATTCTGTCCTTTGGAGCGTGAGAACACTTTTGCTAGGAGAGAATCGCTCTCATTTAACATAATAATACTTAACAATTTGTTGAGTAGCCGCTATACTTAGGTTCTAGTACTTTGATTTTCATAATATGAAAATATGATACAAAATCAGAATTTATATACGATAATATGGATTTAAAATTAGTAGGCCGCGGTATGTACGGAGGAAGGAGAGAGTATAAGGAGGGGTTATTTTTAGGGCAATTAAAAAATATATGTTCTGTCGAACCCTCGTCGAGTCCACATTCGCACTGGGAACTGTCTTTCACCCTAATCTTTGCTAGAAACACAGGAGTGCACACGTGTCCCAATCTAAGTCTGCATACAATGGAGGTAACTCTTTTATCAGCACCGAGGAATTTATAAAACCATGGTATATGGGGGATGTCCAGTTGGATGGAGGCATAATGTAAACCCGTAACCACGCAACTTTTTTCCCAATAGTCAGTCCAATTCGAGCAGAGGTCCTTCCTATCCAACAACCAGACATCGCTTGTGTATACACCAGAATGGGTAGCAGATCCGTTAACAGAAAATAAAACAAAACCGCAGACATGACTCTTCACTTTCCCGCCAAGAAGCCCTTTTTGACGTTGAGTTGACTTTGACGTTTAGTTTGTCTGTGTATCGTGATATAAGGACAAAGGAATCGAACCCATACATCTTTCTTTTCAGCAAACCAAAAATTGTTTGATAGCTGATGTAATAAATGCTTTTTTATGCTCTAAGAATAAACGAGTAAATATTCCCTTGGTTCTTCTCAATCTAACTATACGTCTCGACACCTCAAGCGCTATAAGTTTTTATAGTCAGAGTCTCTACGCTTAAAGTTTTAATAATCCGATCCGAACCCTTCGGAGAATCTAATAGGGCACGGGGACGCGCACTAGTGCGCGATGCCGTTCCCTCTAGATAACCTCTGAAGGTGATTCGTTTCACACGGCTTGAGGGACCCTTTACGTTCCTCGCCGCCCCCAAAAAAGCCCGGTGAAGCTGAAAATGCCTTAGCGGCAATCAGCAATCTCTCTCAAAAAAAAAAAGTTTTAATATTTGTGCTCTTGATCTTTTGCCGAGATGAAGCTGAAGAAATGACAATAAAAAAACAACAACAAAGTATAACACATGAGGTCTATAATAATACTAACTATAAAATACATAATACCTACGACCAGCACCATTCGCATCTCTTTTACATACATATAACATATTGCTGATGCATTTCTAACTTATATCACAATAGCTTGCCAATACCTAATAATATAACTAGTCAATGAAACATACAATTACAACGTGGCCATAATCAGAACAGCTATTACCTACTCATTAAATTGAAGATAGGAGGTGGAGGTATCCAATCTTCAATTTAATGGGTAATAGGTAATTCTGATTATGGTCAATAATCAATAACTAATATGGTTAGAATGGCTAGTTTTTGACCTTTGACAAATAACAAATATATATTTATATAAACCACTGGATCTCTTACGATATTTAACAATATCATAGACAAAGCTGAATTACTTAATTAATTCAATGGGACAATATTGTTACGTCTTAAAAATTTTAAGCAAATGAAATGCGGACTAAACTAATATAGGGAACATCATCAAAACAGACAGTGTAGTTAGTTTGGAACCTAACCATTAAACCACCAATTTGTGTTGCAAAATTAATAATTTTAATTTAAGTACGAGATCTTGCCGTAGTGTCACATCACTTTCCTAGTGACAGCGCTGTAGAGGGACGTGAATATCCTCAGGATGCCTTGCACCAGCGCGTAGAAGAAAGAGTTCTGCATCGCCAGTCGCAAGAACAGCAGGAACGCCACAAGCAACGTGCCGTAGTGCAGCACTATCATCCTGCAAGATAAACAACGATTCATCATCATCATCAGCTCAGTTTTTATGTCCCCACTGCTGAGGCACGAGCCTTCCCTATGGATGGAAACACCAAGGGAGAACGGGACGTAACCACCACGCGGGCCCAGTGCGGAAGGTGGTTGTTGAAGTCTGCTAATGCAGCCGGGACCAACGGCTTAACGTGCCTTCCGAAGCACGGAGGAGCGAGAGATGATACTTAAATTAAAATTAAAAATTTAATGTTTTTATTTTTCAGACAACAAAGATAATCCTACTAATATTATAAACGCGAAAGTTTGTAAGTATGGATGGATGTTTTCGTACCACTTGCTCAAAAAAGTGATATTCTATGCCACAAAAAGCGAACATAACAACAGTCATTTTTAATCTGTTAAAAACAGGGAAAGAAAATTGTACTGAATTTCATTCATCCTCTAGGGGGAGAATGTGATTTAAATTTGGAATACTTACCGAAATTTATACTGACCTACATCTGTGTTTACACCATTGAGTTTGTATATAAATACTCAAATCAACTCATCAACAATAAATGTACCAAACAAAAATGTAACTCTCTCTATCGATAATTGAACCAATGTTTCGAATGTTAACTTTTACTTTTAATTGTCATTATATTTAATAAAGGCTTATCTCATATTATTATTGTGTTAATTTTTTCGCAAATGGTACGAAAAGTAGAGTATTTTCCTCGGTGATAAAGGTGTCTTAGTCTTGGGTGAACTTAAATCCCTCGCTGCACTCAGGACTCGTCCTAAATCCCTCGCTTCGCTCGTGATTTAAGTTTTTAACACCCTCGCTACGCTCGGGAGTAAACCTCGAGTCCTTCGTTACGCTCGCGATTTAAATCGTCACCCGCGGCTGAATACACTGCTTTATCCCCTTGGTTAATAATCTACTATTGTTACTCTTTCACGTAAAAACTACTGAATGGATTTTAATGAAACTTTCCTCATATACAGACCATGACCCAGACCAGCATATAGGATACTTTTTTTTTGCTTTAGTCTTCGCGAGCCGAAAATTCCACGAGCAGGATTTGAACCTGCACCTTTCTGACATACCGGGTCATGTGCTCTTCCAATTGAGATATCGTGGTTCTACCAGCCCGCCCGCAGTTAATGACGGTAGTTGTTGACATTGAATTGGTGCCTTTGGCTTTCAAAGTAAAAAATAAAAATTTCAAAGTATAAAGATTTTTCTCCCAAAAACACTTAGGGCCTGTTTCACGATCTACAAGTAAGTTCCAGTTAGCGTTTACTTGACAGATATTCCATACAAAACTGTCACTTTATCTGCCACATATCTCCTAATCAGACATTGTGAAACAGGCCCTTAACTAGACAACTAATCGCTAGGAGCCACGAAATACGCTATAAATGCAGGTGAACACAATAAAACGCGCGGGATAGCCAAGTTCGTATGAAATAAAGTGACATTTCCATCGGCGTACTTAAAGATGGCGTAATTCGATCTGATTGGTGTTCAACATCATGGCGGATTGCTGTATTTTGTAGTTTTATTTTATAAAATAAATTAACAATCTCGCTATGAATATGAAGATAAATATTTATTTAATAATGTATTATTTCTGTTACATTAGATAAACACATGATTTTAGTGACTTTTGGTTACTGTCATCACGCCCATTGTATTGTTTTATTTTGATTTTTTAAACATTTTATATTCTTTTTGTTAATAATATTATTTTAATTTTTTTACTAACTTATCCTTTTGATTTTGAATGCTGAGTGTACAGTGTTAGTCAAATAAATACCTATCCTATTCTATTCTTTCTAATTATCTTTTATTTCTCACTTGCGCATGTGCTGCTCGGCCTTCGGTATGTCCTCGTCTTTCTCTTTCAGCAGGTACCGGCGCGTGCCCTTCACGAAATCCACGTAGTGCTGGTCCCAGCTGTGGGCAATTGGGTTTTGTTTAGCTTGCTTCATCCCACTGTCGCTAAGGTTTCCTCCAAACCCTTCCACCTTTCTCCATCCACCCGTACCCAGCACTCAGTTAGATTAACAATATAATTAAAGCGGTATCAGAAAAACTGAGATTAACTAAAACTAAAATTAGAGGTGGTTTCTGGTGGAATAGTGACATTCACTCAAAATTGCTGATGACACATGCTGTTACTTCACTACAGTTACAGGTGTCGACCGCAAAAAACGACTAAGGAAGAGCGGGTAGATCGTTTTGTCTGCTCATAATCACCCACCCGCAATAACTTCAGTACATCCGCGATCACGGCGCACGCAACTGTGCCGAAATGTCGGATACTCACAAATAACAAACATGGTAAGCAATCTGTATTGAAAAACTGTACAGACACACACCGAGGGTTCCGAACAAACTTGTATATATAAATAGTTCGTTATTCACGGTGATCGAGTGTCTCCATACATCGACATAGGTCGCGATAGGTTCCCAAATGCTGCTTACCTCTAGCTGCCGGAACACAACAATGTTATGGAGACATATTTAGATAAGATGGTGGTAGCTAGCGAAGCGGGCAAACAAGCCCTACCACCAACCAAACCGAGTAAACAAACATGTACCTCCCGCTGGGAATCGACTCGGCACCTCTGGGTCTAAATAGCTGGTCTTAACCACTAGACCACAGAGGGGATTGTAGGGCGGAACCCTGAAACAATACTATGAAGGCTTACTTGATGGAGTGCGGGTCGAGGTTGTAGATGGCGGCGTCGGCGCTGGAGAGCCGAAGACGCAGCGCCCGCACGTTGCCGGTGTGGAAGTGCCACTCGCGCTGCGAGAAGAACGCCAGCACCGAGTTCATGGCCTGCAGCCGGCTGCTCACCGTGATCAGGTTCGGCCTGCGGGAGATAGTGACGTTATGAACTTAGCTTAAGAGGAAACACTAAGGCCGACTAAAATGAAACATATGTATGAAAAGTAGACAAAATCAACGTTTCGTAGTCCCCTGACTCCTCCTCTAAAACTGGACCGATTTAATTACTTTTAAAATTTAAAATTAAAAGAAAGGCTTTGGTTGTGTGTCTGTTTTCCTTTTTTTCATAAATTAATTATGAAAAAAAACTATAACCCTTAAAAATTTTAAAAAATAACCAGATTTTCCGCTGAGTTTCCCAAATTTTGTCGAGATTACATAAAAAAGCAAAACATAGGGACGACATGAACGAAATTGTAGGACCTTGCATGCTTCACATATTTTTAGTGTGATATTACGTCCGTCTTTTTTTCAGGTCCGTGCCTACAGAGAACAATACGACAGAAAATAGATAATGTCAATATTATACCCAAATTTTATGAATTTGCCACTGTCAAGCTAAACTGACTCTTGAGTGTTATGTGAGAATCTCAAAATAAACGTATTCTACGTAACTGGTATAGTATAAGAACGAATTATGTGTTGTTCGTAACGGTTACGAAGCTCCAGTTTCGTAGACGGCCGAAGCGAATAATTTTACTTTAATAGATTTGTTTCAATGTGTTGTATTTCGCATATCCTAAAGTACAATATCATGTACGTTTTGTTTATAATAACAAGATACATAAATGTTATAACACTACCTTGTCTTCTTCCCCAGCAATGACATAATATATTCTCCCGCATAGAGCGGTATTGTTTGCAGAAACGTCTCCAACACAAGGTGCAGATAACTGAAACAAATTTATACATGAAATTAATCCTTTATTGCACATATAAAACACACGTTAAAACAGACGTTCATCATCATCATCATCATCATCTCAGCCAAAAGACGTCCACTGCTGGACAAAGGCCTCCCCAAGGATCTCCACAACGACCGGCTTAGTGGTGTTCGCATCCAGCGGCTTCCCGCGACCTTCACCAGATCATCGGTCCACCTTGTTGGAGAAAAACAGAAACATAAGACGTTATACTGGACATATACAAAGGTGAGCTTATCTCTAGATCTCTTCCAGCCAACCCTAGCTGTGGTGTGGAACGGAAGTTTGCGGGACTATTCTACGAAACTAATTGCTCATACATATACGTACATAAACTAACCATAATGACTACTAACATACAAACAAATTTTTTCAACATTTGTGTTTTTGTAATTTGTTTCGCAACAAAATTTGCGTTAAAATTATATAAACAAAACAAAAACATTTTTTTAATAGCTTGCCTACTTCTTAACTGATCTCTAGTATTTGTAAAAATATTATGATCGGCTGTTAATGACGGTAGTTGTTGACATTGAATGGGCGCCTTTGGCTTTCAAAGTAAAAAAGTAAATAGTGTTGAATAACTTTTGTTAACTTAGATTTTTTTATTTTGTTTTTTTACATGTTGTGGTTGTCTTCTATATTTGTTGTGTTTATTTGTAATGGAAAGTGTCCTGTCCTGTCATAAATAACATTGTTTTATCGGAAGTATACAAATATATAATAATAATAGTATTCACAATAAATTGAAAAAATGATTTTGAATTTTGGGAGAACGGGCCATAAACCGCCACGCGGGCCCTGTGCGGAAGGTGGGTGTTATCGTCAGTTGTTGCCTTACGAAGCAACCAATAAAATTTTAACCAATAAAAATTATGAAACTAGTTATCTATTTTAGATGAGGTTATAGTAGATTGTACACCAAGGGGATAAAGCACTATATTATGTCACGGGCGCGATATTGAATCCTGAGCGTAACGAAGGACTCCAGATTTAACTCCCGAGCGCAGCGAGGGGGTTTTGAGTTGATTCCCGAGCGAAGCGAGGGAATTAAAATGGAGTCCTGAGAGCAGTGAAGGATTTAAGTCGCCCAAGGCATAATCAGTTTTATCCCTGAGGAGTATACTCTACTTTTCTCACCTTTTGCGAGACAATAAAAACCAAGGCTACTAGAATAGTTAGAATAGTTAGCTACTAGATTATTAACCAAGGGGATAAAGCAGTGTCTTCTGCCGCGGGTGACGATTTAAATCGCGAGCGTAACGAAGGACTCGAGATTTACTCCCGAGCGTAGCGAAGGTGTTAAAAACTTAAATCATGAGCGAAGCGAGGGATTTAAGACGAGTCCTGAGTGTAGCGAGGGATTTAAGCTCACTCAAGACTAAGACACCTTTATCACCGAGGAAAATACTCTACTTTTCGTACCATTTGCGAAAAAATTAACACAATAATAATATGAGATAAGCCTTTATTAAATATAATGACAATTAAAAGTAAAAGTTAACATTCGAAACATTGGTCCAATTATTGATAGAGAGAGTATTGATACTGACCTACATCTGTGTTTACACCATTGAGTTTGTATATAAATACTCAAATCAACTCATCAACAATAAATGTACCAAACAAAAATGTAACTCTCTCTATCAATAATTGGACCAATGTTTCGAATGTTAACTTTTACTTTTAATTGTCATTATATATAATAAAGGCTTATCTCATATTATTATTGTGTTAATTTTTTCGCAAATGGTACGAAAAGTAGAGTATTTTCCTCGGTGATAAAGGTGTCTTAGTCTTGGGTGAACTTAAATCCCTCGCTACACTCAGGACTCGTCTTAAATCCCTCGCTTCGCTCGTGATTTAAGTTTTTAACACCCTCGCTACGCTCGGGAGTAAACCTCGAGTCCTTCGTTACGCTCGCGGTTTAAATCGTCACCCGCGGCAGAAGACACTGCTTTATCCCCTTGGTTAATAATCTACTATTATTTATTAAAACACTATTTTCATTACTAATTATATATAATTGGCACAGTAAATAACAATAAAAAAAAAATTAAAAATTAAAATTGATGTTTGATACATTAGTCCAGTTATGTAAAGATATGGTTATATTTTTATTTGGTACGCTTATGTTAGTTGAGGTGGAATTTATTTGAGTAGCAGCACCCAATACATCAGAACCTTGCGTGTGAGGGTCGTTTGGCACAGTAAAGGTTGGGGAAGGTGGTGCTTGAGGCAGTGGGCTTGACGGGATATATTTTGAGCTAGATGGCTGTGGTGGCAAAGGTTTCCAAGGATCATCAATAATGGACGTAGTTTTCAGATGAATGTTGTCACCAATACGACAGCTTATCTTGTTTTTGTTTTGTTTGGAATTCTCTATGTAGCCCTTCGCTACTGCATCGGATTTCCAGCCACCATGACGTTTTATCTGGGCCATATCTGCTCCTGAATCTGCCAACAGACTTGCCGATGTTCTCCTCAAACAATGACCCGTATAGAGCTCGGGATTTTGCAATTTGAGGTATTTTGCAATTTCTTTTGGCATGGCGCTGATTTTATTCTTGCCAATGACTTGCCTAGTGCATTTGCCATTACTGTAACCGATAAAAAATCTGTTGGTGTTTATATTAGAGGGGCGCAGAGCTTGGTACTTTTCGACAATTCTTGCATAATCTTCACGAACTATGAACGAACGTTGTCTATTGGTTTTGGTATCTGGTAAGTTAATCAGCAATAAATCTGCATGTTTTTTGATATCATTGACTTTTATGTTTACGAGTTCATTTCCACGACATGCGCCATTCACTCCAAAAATCAAGGCTACCTGTAACAAAAATAGGATTGTGAGTAAATAGATAGATACACTACTACATTTTTTGACGTTTATATTATAAAAAAAGCTTGCGACAAAACCTTAGAATGTGTATTTTTTAAATGTGTGTCATAAAAATACCCTTTTATTCATTAACTATTTTATAGAGCTATTATAGGTAGGTACTAGAAACGTAACTAAAAAGTAGGCAGTACTCATACTTACTTTCATGGCCAGAAAGCTGTGATCAGGAGCCTCATTCAGAAAAGTTTCCACATCTTGCGCTGTCAATACTTTTGACTTCTTTGCTCGATGACCATCTGATTTCCTCTTTAAAAATGCCAATAACTTGCTATATGTATTTATCTTAATGTCGTGTTTGATGCTTATTGTTAACCTGAGCATCGAATAGATACACCACAGGCTGCTGGACTTCTTTGTACACGATAAATACTCGAAATAAACAAGAAGCACTGACTCCGACACAGACTTTGCGCCTTTTGCAGTTTTCCATTTGTGGAAATCGTCGTAAGCTTTCAAGTATTTTTCCTTCGACTTCTCTGGTAGTAGGTTATTAACAATACCTAAGGCGTCTAATTTAATGGATTCCGGAGTTAAATCACTTTCGTCACTCGACATTTTCTTAATGTTTTATTCTATCTTCTTTTGCAGTTTTGTCTGATACTGATTGTACCGTATTGAAATACTCGCGGCTTTTGTTTTAAGTATTGATTTTTTTTCGTTCGGCTTGCCGTGGCGTGGCCAGCTCGATTTTCGAATAAGTTCGATTTTGACGAAATTAGACTTTAAATGCATAACAATAAGAACTAAGAGAAGTGAGAATCACATTACTGCCCGGCGGGTTATAATGAAATTCAGTACAACATTACACCCCGGCAAAAGACAAGGGCTATAATGATTTACTTTGAGTAAGGTTTGCATGATATATAATGAGGTATTGTCGAGCAGGTCGTGTGAAAATGTACTTAATCATCTTATGATAATAAAAGGTAATATGTAACTAGCTAGACGACGTAGACTATAGCCACCTTATTGGCCAATAATATCAACTCAGTATGTAGTGACAAGACAGTGACCAATATAGTAGTACAACTATAGGCACTGAGGCAAATTCTTTATTAGGAATAAAAGGTTGACTAAGGAGAAGTGTAATAAATAGTGTTTGTACTTTAGTTCACCAAAATGTCAATCCCTTCTCTGGCAAAATATTAGACGTTGGACAAATATAGCGTGGATATATTATATCTACGGAAACATGGTTGAAACTAGAAAGCATGTGTTTTTCAATAGAGACTCTGCTATGGGGCCCCCATAATTGGGGTTGCTTATTAAGTGTAAAGAGTGAAAAGACATAATAGGTTATTCTGTTGATCGCGTATGTGAAATTGCTAGTGCACAGTTAGATGGTTTTCTCATATTTATCGACCGCCTTCAGGCAACTTTACAACTTTTTAACTATATTAGAAGATTGATTAGACAAGATATTTGCCTGCAATCAGTCATTGTTATATGTGGTGACTTTAATATCGATTTGCTTGCTGAGTCTGGGAATAAGGAAACATTTATTTCATTAATAAAATGTTATAACTTAGATTATCTTTTTAATGAACCAACTCGAATCACACCTCAGTCAGAGACATGTTTTGATAATGTATTTGTTAATTGTAAAATCAAGTGAAGTGTTAATAAGTGGGGTACCTTCTGACCATAAAGCCCAAATGCTAGAGTTATTTTGCAAGAATTTAAAAACGGAAAATAAAATAATTTCTTTTAGACCTTTGACAGAATAAAAATCTGTATATTTAAAGATAAAATCATTCAGAAACTGTGGTTTTTAAATCACAATATTGATGAACCAAATGAGTCCTACAATAAATTATTTGGTGTGATGAGTTTAAAAAAGTCTAGACACAAAAAAGATAGTAAAATTTAATAAAAAAATGGAAAAATAGAGATATTCTTTATAATCTGTGTGATAGGAAATCTCATTCTAGTCTAACTTTTCATGATTATGTTAAAAAATATTCCAAAATATTTAAAAAGGTATGTTTTCTGGCCAAGTCCAAATTTATCAGCAACAAAATTATTAATCCTAAAATGAATTCTGAAACTGTCAAGCTTTGCAACACAACTAGACATCTGGAATCGTCGTCTACTGAAGCACAAAGTTTATTAAAACTTAGTCTAAATAATAATAAACCACAAATTGATTTTAGACATACTTATATCAGATTTGGATATAATAAAAACATATTTCTTAAATAAGAAAAGAACAGAAGATTTATGGGGCCTCTCTGTAACAGTTTTGGAGCCTATCATAGAAGTAATCGCACCAAATATAGCAGGAATCTTTAATAGATGTATTGAAGTGGGTTCATTTCCAGATTGAATGAAAAATAGTAAAGTGACTCCTATTTTTAAATCTGGAGATACATCAAACCCTGCTAACTATAGACCGGTTTCAGTTTTGCCAGCACTTAGTAAAATATTTGAATCCATAATCTATACACTAATGAATGCACATTTTAGAATGTACAGAATTTTACACAACGATAAGTTCGGTTTCACGAAAGGCCGATCAACCATAGATGCTGGTGCTGAACTTGTAAATAACGTTCTAGAGGCGGGAGACTTCACATGATACAGTAGGTATATTTTGTGATCTCTCTAAAGCTTTTGATTGTGTTGATCATCTCACTTTATTTGGTAAATTGTTTCAATATGGCGTTTGTGGGGCTGCACTAGAATTAATCAAATCTTATCTGTCAAAGAGAAATCAAAAAGTAGGCATTAATGATGTTATTTCAGAGGGTTCAATTGTTAAGATAGGAGTCGGGGGAGGCAGACCAGTTCAGACCACGTGTGAGACAAGTTTCAATATTCCGAATTATAATGATGACGATGCTCAAATAACCCAAACCACAGAAGCGAGTCACCGTAGCTGAAATCGGCAAGGTTGACATCATCATCATCAGTGTGGCCGGCCCACTGCCACTTGTGGGATATGCCTTTTAACAAAACAGTACCTGGATGACCGTATTTTTTTTTGTAATTTTCTAAAAATACTAAATTTCATGAAAATTGTTGAAGCCGTTTCCGAGATTCAGATATGCGAGAATTGCTCGTTTAAAGGTATATATATTAGATTAGATTAAGTGCCTTACAAATAAACAAAGAATAAGGTCCGAACAGTGATTCCGTGTTTTGTATATTTGACTATAATTTGAAATGAGAAAAACACGAACAGGAACTAAACCCGGAGCTTATTGTTTGTTCATGGGCACTGAGGCTCTGGCGGGGTGGTGGGGTAGCTGGCGGCAGCTCACCGGTTCTCAATGGTAATCCCGCTGGGGCACCACAGCGCGCCATCTAGCGGGTAGAGACGCAGGTATTTGCGGATGGCCGCCTCGAACTCGATCCACGTGGTCGGGTTCTCGTACGTGCTGCACTGGTACACGCGCACCTCGGGGGACCTGCCGCCATGGAAGTTGAAGCACTCAATGAGGTTTTTTTTACTAAACATATACATAAATACATGCTCTCACGTCCTTCTCCCAAAAAGAGGTAGACTCGACGCCACATTTAGCATATTAATCAAAGTAGCGCTCCGAGGTGGGATAGATAACATCAGTGATGGGTTGCAGCCGACCGCCTGGTGTGCGAGCATCTTGGAACCCTTGACCCTTAGTCGGTTACGACATGCACGCATTCATGCATTAAGCTAGGCAGCTAATACATTATTTTCAAGTCCCAGACTAGCATGGGATTAATTACTCAGTGACCATGACAGTTAAAATAGTTATATTATAATATTGTTATTATTATTATCAGCCATTACTTTCCCACTTCAGAGCAAAGGCCTTCCACTTTTCGTGCCAATTCTTCAAGTAGGAGTCCAACTCATCCCGCCGCCATTTCCGTCTAGGCCCTCCACGTTGTCGTTAATAAATATAATTAAAGAAATATAATTTAAACTATTTTTATTTTTTTGAGTAGGCAAATGACTTAGCAGTAAAAAAATAGGAGATAATTAAAAATAAAAATGATCTTGACGACCGACCTGTCGATGGCCGCCTCCCAGCCGACCGCGATGAGCGTGTCTATGGCGATGTCGACGGGCAGCATGTCGGCGCGCGCGGAGCCTCGCGCCCGCAGCACGTGCAGCGCGCCCTTGCCCGCGCCCACCACCACGCCGCTGGGGCCGTTCAGGTTCTGCACCCAGCCGGGGTACGGGTGGCGGAGGGAGGACACCACTGGAGGGAGCAAGGTTGAAAACGATGTAGCAGTGACTTGTCGTTATGCCAAGTAAATAGAGGAAGGTCATCACCATCACCAGCTCAATTTATGTCCCCTCTGCTAGGGCACGAGCCTTCCCTATGGATGGATCTAGGTAGAACGGACCATAAACCAGCACGCGGGCCCAGTGCGGATTGATGGTTGTTAACGACTGCTAATGCAGCCGGGACCAACGGCTTAACGTACCGACGAAGCACGGAAAGCTGTACGGAGGAAAGTTAGGCAAAAATGATAGAACTAGAATAAAAGAGAATTTCAGTAAAAATAGGCTCCGATCATGTTGGATAATTACAAAAAAACTGTTAGGCAGAGGCGTCCATCATTGGAATTAAGTCATTAGGCCGTTACTTTCCCTATACACCGTCATTTTTGAGCGTTTTAATTCTGCAGGTGGGTTGATCAGACCATGAAACTGAACAACTTTTAAAATGTTTTTTTGTTTTGTTTATATAATTTTAACGCAAATTTTGTTGCGATACATTTTTTCAACATTGTGTTTTTGTAATTTGTATCGCAACAAAATTTGCGTTAAATTATATAAACAAAACAAAAAAACATTTTATAAATAGCTTGCCTACTTCATAACTGATTTTTAGTATTTGTAAAAATATTATGATCAGATGTTAATGACGGTAGTTGTTGACATTGAATTGGCGCCTTTGGCTTTCAAAGTTAAAAAGTATATAGTGTTGAATAATTTCGGCGGGCTGGTTAGAACCACGATAGCTCAATTGGAAGAGCACTTGACCCGGTATGTCAGAAGGGTGCAGGTTCAAATCCTGCTCGTGGAAATTTTTTCAACATTGTGTTTTTGAACAACTTTTCCCGAGAAACATAAGTCAAAAAACGAGTTTTTTTAAGTTTCCCATACGAAGTCTCTATTGACCGAGCACGGTTTGTTTGAAAGGGAAAGCTAAAAAAAAACTCATTTTTTGACTTATGTATGTTGGGAAAAGTTGTTCAGTTTCATGGTCTGTTCAACCCACCTGCAGGATCAAAAGTGCCGGTGCATACAAGTTACTTTGTGGCCGTTACAAACATATTAAATGGTTATGGCACCAGAGTACGGCCCGATTAATGCCCGGTGTTCGACACAATTTTCGTCACCAACTGATTGATTTTCATAAAAAATTTAGGAGATGACGTCTAGGAAGCAGGTCAGTATTAAATTGTTGCTAAACACTAAAATCAGTTGCCGGCATCTTTTTTAAATAATTAATAAAAAAAAAGGCCAGAATCCAGTGTCACTTCTTAGAAAGTAGGTACCCTATTTTATATTAGGACAACCACGAAACATGTTCAATTGTAGGGTAATTTAAAACTTAAAGCTGGCATTCCTAATCACGCACACAGTGAAAGAAATTTAGGCACTTTTTGCGTGTTTAAATAATTATATATATTGCGAAGTTTACATATGCATTTTACTTTGCACCTGATATATTTGCCCCCGTAATAAATGTGACTTTAACTAAAGTGTTCGACCTACTCCACTCCACATTTGGAAGATATGGAAAGATGGGGAGCCTTTGCCCTATAGTAAAGTAAAGTGGGCCGATTTAAACAAACGAGTTACCAATAGTGGGCCTGAAGATGGCGATGGGGTAGTTGGCGCTGCCGTGCGCCTGCAGCGCCGCCTCCGCCATCGCCTTCGTGAATGTGTACGTGTTGGGCTTCGGCGAGATGTACCTGCGTTTAAAAGCTGTTCACCAAGTCTTCTTTACAATTCAGGCACTTATAGCACGATTTATTAGACCACACCCACACAGACCACCACAAAATTATAAAAACTTAAACTTAACTTAGCAACATCACTATTTGCCCCCAAACTGAGCGTAAGATAACGGGGTGTACTGATATTGTGTCGGGTCTGGGTGGTTGTGGTACCGTCGTTGTTTCTGATTTCCATGAAACGAGTGCTTTAGCTAATTACCTTGGGATCAGAACAATGTGTGTGATGTTGTCTCATATTTAAATTTATTTATTTATTTAGCCGTTAGTGACCTCGACGCGACATTTAGCATAATCAAAGTAGGGCTCCGAGGTGGGATAGATAACATCAGTGTTACGTTGCTAGCTGATCGCCTGATGAGCAAGTATCTTGAAACACTTGTCCCTTAGTTGGTTTTTACGACATACATGGAAAGTTAGGCAGCTGATAAATTTTCTCACTTCCAATGCCAGCATGGGATAATGGCTGTCCAAAACTCAACAGTGACAGGGGGTTTGTTAAGATAAACAAGTGTGAAAGGCCAGAAATGGGACATATATGGCTAGTATAGTAGTATGCATGTAGCGGAAATGAGAATGTTGAGATGGATGTGTGGATTAACAAGAATGGATAAAATAAAACATGAGTATATTAGTGGGAGTTTGAAAGTGCCGGTGACTGAAAAGTTAAGGGGAAATCGTTTGTCTTGGTATAGACATCATGAGAAGGGATGAAACGCATGTAACTAAGAAAGTGATGAACATAAGTGTTGATGGATGGAGGCGGAGAGGGAGACCAAAGAAAAGATGGATGGATTGCGTGACCGATGACATGAATGTGAAGGGAGTGAGTGCACGGCGACGACTGATAGAGGAGAGTGGAAGACACCCCAAGTCACATGGGACCAGGGCAGGAAGAAGAAGAGGTGTAGTAGTATACTGACTTCTGCGTGGTCTCCGGCCGCAGCCGCGCCGCCGCCTCGACGATGGAGTCGAGCGGCGCGGGCGGCGGGTACACGCGCTCCTCCACCTCGGCCAGCTCCGAGTTGCTGTACGCCGTCGACACGTGAACGAACGCCTGCCCGAGGAACAGAAGATGCGTCGTTAATGCGGAATACTAGCAATGCTGCTACGCCTACTACTGTCCAAGGGGAGAATCTATCTCTCATCATCATCATCATCATCTTCAGCTTGTTTTTATGCCCCCATTGCTGGGGCGCCTTCCCTATAAATGGATAGAGGGAACCACCATTTGGGCCCAGTGCGATGCGGTGGTTGTTAACGGGACCAACGGCTTTACGGGAGTATTGCTGCAGATATGTAAATGAGACGCGTGTATTTTTTTTTTGAGAGAGATTGCTGATTGTCTCAGGCAGCATTTTTAGCTTCACCGTGCTTATTTGGGGGCGGTGAGGAACGTAAAGGGTCCCCTCAAGCCGTGTGAAACGAATCACCTTCGGAGGTTTTCTAGAGGGAACGGCATCGCGCACTAGTGCACGTCCACGGGGACGTAGGGCACGGGCCCTACTAGATTCTCCGAAGGGTTCGGATCGGATCGGTAGACGCGTGTACGTACACCACACGCATCTCACTTTTATAATTTTAAGACAGCTTTAAGATCATGTGCACAAAATAAGGAGATTGTCGAAGGTAAGCTTCATACAAACGCGCTCGAGCAACCGCTGCGCGTGGACTGTTCCGAGCTGTCTCCGTGCAAGGCGTACGTTGCTCGAGCGCGGTATAAGCTTACCTTCTTCAGTCTGTTTATTTTGTGGCTTATGGTAGGCTCCTAACCCTGATACCTGGATGGGTACCGAAAACAGAGCCTCACATAACCAGGCTCCGACGTAGCTTACAAGAGCATTGACCATAGTTGCCGGCTGTAACTGTCACCTGCATGTGTGGCAGCGAGTCGCACAGCTCCAGCACCCTCATGACGGGCGTGACGTTCTGCTCCACGGCGACCAGCAGCGGCTCCTCGAACTTCAGCGTCGCCGCCGAGTGGAACACTATCGACACCTGCAGGCACGGGTGTTAACACATTATGCCGTTTTTAGTACAAATATTATAAGAACGTTCTTCTAAATTTGCTGAATTTTATAAATTATACAAATATCAATACAATAATAAATATCAATACCTCCACAGCTATATTGCTAGTATAGTAGTAGGAGGTATTGATATTTATTATTGTATTGATATTTGTATAATTTACAAAATATGTTTCACAAATAGTTGGCACCTAACAATAAAATAATTAATTTTTTTTTCAACATTTGTGTTTTTGTAATTTATTTCGCAACAAAATTTGCGTTAACATTTTATAAACAAAACAAAAACATTTTAATAAAATAATTGTTAACGCAATACGTATGCGCTATCATTAGGGCGGCGCGAGTATGAGCGTTCTACACTCGGCGTCAAAAAAATCGCACCTTTTAAAAATCATCTTTAAAAATTCTTAAACCCTATGTAGAGGATAGTGTTGGGTATCATTAGAAAGGTAACAAAAAGGAGTATCAAAAAACAATTAAATTTAACTTTCTGTTTAATTATAATTATACAAACAACATTAAAATTAATAAAATAATAAAAATCCTTAATTAAGTCCTAATTAACAACAGATAATTTACAAAGAAAAATGTACAAAAAGTGTCTTAAAATTAACTTAAAATCTAGTGTTACCCCCCCTTGCCCTGATCACGGCTTCCATACGGTCCCTCATGGACCTCACCAACTTCAGGAGCTCTTCTTGAGGGATAAGCCCCCATTCTTCAATCACCGCGTCTTGGAGCTCCTGTAGAGTCGAAGGAGCTGGATCCCGAGATCGAACCTTACGTTTAAGATGGTCCCAGAGGTGCTCTATAGGATTCAGATCCGGACTTCGCGCTGGCCACTGCATCACAGAGATTTGGGACCTCTGCAAGAAGTCGCTCACGATGCCTGCAGTGTGAGCGCGAGCGTTGTCGTGCATTAATGTGAACCCCTCGCCAAAAGATTCGGCAAAGGGGACCACATGCACTTCCAGGACCTCAGTGACATAGCGGCGAGCAGTCAGCGACCCTTGTCCGCGAGCACCTCCAGTCCGGGAGACGCAGACAAGGTCGGTTTTGCCGGCAGCAGACATACCGCCCCAGAATATGCAGGATCCGCCACCATATTCCACCGTCTCCTGGATGCAGGCTTGGGCGAAACGTTCACCCTGCCTCCGGTATACTCTTCTCCGTCGGTCGTTGCAGAAAAGACACACTCGCGTCTCGTCTGAGAAGAGAACAGCTCTCCACTGCTCAAGGGTCCAATCGACGTGGTCACGAGCAAACTGCAAGCGGGCTCGCCGATGCGCTGCAGTCAATTTTGGACCCGTAGCAGCTCTGTGGGCCGCTATCTTCTTCTCCTTCAATCTTCTTCTAACCGTAGATACGCTTACGGTGCGTCTGCGAACTGCCTGGAGCTGCTGTTGCAACTCAACAGCGTTGGAGAAACGATTTCTCAAAGAGTTCGACACAACGAACCGGTCGTCTCTTTCCGAAGTGCAGCGACGTCTACCCGAACCGTGTCTGCGGATATAGCCACCGGTCTCTATGAAGCGCTGGTACACTCTTCGAACGGAATAACGGCTCAGGTTCAGTTGCCGGGCGACATCACACTGCCGCACCCCTGATTGCAGTAGTGCAACCACTTGAGCGGCTTTATCAGCTGTGGTATCCATCAAAATCTGTGCGTGTGTCCTCTTCAACGGTTGAATAGCGAATGACCTACATTGAACCCGTGTTGACCGTTTTATACCCACAAAGGAAGCGCAACTAGCAACTCTCACGGGTAGCAAAATTTGCATCGAATTTTTGTGACACTTTATTTGTTGCATTAGGTTTTATTTGATAATGAAAAGTAATGTTTTTTATTAAGTTAATTAAGTAACCTTGTAAATAAAATCATAATTAATGCGACTGCATGTGCATATCAAGAGTAAATGACATTTGAAAGTGATTTTCTAAGAGGTGCGATTTTTTTGACGCCGAGTGTAGTTCCATGTTTAGCTTCAGTTTAGTCCTAGCGGGTATCTTACCTGGTTTATACCCAATTGCAATGGCTAAGGAGTCTTGGTCCTTCTGCCAACATTTTTGTTTTTTCTTTTTTTCTGTCTCCGACAACAAACGTCTAAATTGAAAGAGCCCTAGGACTTCTTGGCGGGAAAGTAAAGAGTCATGTCTGCGGTTTTGTTTTATTTTCTAAAATTTGTGTTATGTCGAATATTAATGTGAAATAATGGTGGATTATTAACCGTTAAGTGTTTGTGAGTGTGCATGAGTGTTGGGAAATTAAACAAAACAGTGCAACGTCACTTTTCAAATTCTCTCAAGAAGTCCGCCCGAGGACTTAGTAAAGCCCCACATCTTTACTGAGATACTCGAAGGGTTGGGGGGCATATCATTTCTCACTTCTCATTTCTATTATCATTCATTATCATCATACTAGAAGGAAATATTGTATATTTATGTATTACTAGTAAGAAAAATTACTATGACACTGGCTAAATGTGCTAATCGCACAAAGCCAAACTAAAGGAAAAAAAAAAAAATAAATAAAAAGAGCCCTAAATAAGCTGTCACCTTTGTGGTCATAATAATTTTATAAGTTGTCGTAATAACAATAACTTTATTTATTTCAGGCGGAGAGATAGTTTAAGTAAGAGAAACAAAGAGAAAAAAAAGTACCTACCTAATTAATGGAATCAGGCGTTATTTAGCGGAAATCATACATACATTATTTACATTACATTACATTTTTAGTACCTACCTATTTTTTTTTATGGTAAAATATTATTTGTTTATTTTTAGTAGGCGTTATCCCAATAAATTAATATTACCTGCTATCACAACCACATCGTATGGCAGGAATAGTTACGCAATGGCAATTAAGATTTTTAATAGACTGGATGAGGATATTAAATGGCTACCTTTACGAATTTTCAAACATAAATTAAAAAAATGGCTAGTCGAAAATTGCTTTTACTCTGTCAATGAATACTTTGAACATTTCACGTCTCATTGACGTCGTTGTAACTAAATCGAAATCTTTATTATTCTAAGATTAATTAGTAATTTTTAATCCCTTTACTTACCTAGTTTAAATTGAATGTTGCATGCCAGCTTCTGGTAAATTGTGTGAAACTTTTTTTTATCATAAGACCTTTTGTACCGCATTTTGTGTAAAATAAATTTTATTGAATTTCATTTCATTTCATTTAGATTTTATTCCGGATAAACATCTATCTATGGATAGATGGCGCTCGTGCCGCAAAAAAGCACTCAAAAACATTAAAATAGCAGTGACAAAATTCAGCGCTTACGTCAGCCTTCCCGGTAGCATAGCGGTCAGTGCAGCCGCCCGGATTGCGGAAGACCCAGGTTCGATTCCTGGCTGGGTCGGGTGGGCGTTTAATTTAATCACTGCATTTTATAAATTTTATAAATATTTAATTTAGCTTCAGTGCAGCAATTAGCACTTGAAAATAAAAAGTAAAATCTATGTATGGCTTTACTATAAAGAGCGAGTTAATGTGATTAGTGTTTCTACCAGACGCTAGATGGAAGTAAAAGTAGTAAAATGTTTAGAGAGTACGCTAATACTAACATCAGGAGCCGAGGCGCAAAGCGCTCGACCGACACGATGTCTGGAGGAGGTTCAATTCTCAGACCGAGCATGTGTGTTTCGGATTGTTCGATTCATAGCCTTGGTTTGTGATCACCAACCCGCATTTGGCAAGCGTAGTGGTTAAGCAAATACGTAAAATACAAATAAAACAACATGATGTGACATGTGTACATAACTTATATAAGTTGACAAAATAAAACTATACAAAAATGAATAACAGAAAACACGTGTCAGAACAAAGAAATAACTTGACACTAACTTTTAAACAAATCCTTGCGAATAAATATTTGCGAAGCGTCTTGACGATGTTTTAACTAATTATTCTAAATTAATACAAAAAATGTAGTTCTGACAATTGAAGAACGATCACCATCGCTCATCCCACCGCCCGACCTCATCATCATCACCATCTCACTCTATGTCCCCACTGCTGGGAACGAGCCTTCTCTATGAATGGGACACCATGCAATAAGCAATGCAGCCGGGACCAACGGCTTTATGTGCCTTCTGAAGCAAGGAGGAGCTCTAGATGATATATTTTTCGATAGAATATAATAGAATAGAATTTAAGTAAAATTTAAACACTGAAAAAAGACGACAACCTCAGGCGGGAATCGAACCACGCACCTTCCGCATTCCGGGCGGCTGCCTTAACCACTTGGCTACCGAGGTCTGGCTTTCACCCGTCGAAATTTTTCAGTGCTTGATGCTTATGTTTTTTAGTCAACATTGCTTCATCAATCTTAGAAGTTTTCACCTCTGAGATCCGAAAGAAATATTTTTACAAATATTTGAACATTCGGTTAAGATGAAGCTGCGTTATAGATAAGTGTTTTTTATATATTTTAGCGTTTTATTAACGCTTAAATATACTTAAGTAAAATTTAAACACTGAAAAAAGACGACAACCTCAGGCGGGAATCGAACCACGCACCTTCCGCATTCCGGGCGGCTGCCTTAACCACTTGGCTACCGAGGTCTGGCTTTCACCCGTCGAAATTTTTCAGTGCTTGATGCTTATGTTTTTTAGTCAACATTGCTTCATCAATCTTAGAAGTTTTCACCTCTGAGATCCGAAAGAAATATTTTTACAAATATTTGAACATTCGGTTAAGATGAAGCTGCGTTATAGATAAGTGTTTTTTATATATTTTAGCGTTTTATTAACGCTTAAATATACTTAAGTAAAATTTAAACACTGAAAAAAGACGACAACCTCAGGCGGGAATCGAACCACGCACCTTCCGCATTCCGGGCGGCTGCCTTAACCACTTGGCTACCGAGGTCTGGCTTTCACCCGTCGAAATTTTTCAGTGCTTGATGCTTATGTTTTTTAGTCAACATTGCTTCATCAATCTTAGAAGTTTTCACCTCTGAGATCCGAAAGAAATATTTTTACAAATATTTGAACATTCGGTTAAGATGAAGCTGCGTTATAGATAAGTGTTTTTTATATATTTTAGCGTTTTATTAACGCTTAAATATACTTAAGTAAAATTTAAACACTGAAAAAAGACGACAACCTCAGGCGGGAATCGAACCACGCACCTTCCGCATTCCGGGCGGCTGCCTTAACCACTTGGCTACCGAGGTCTGGCTTTCACCCGTCGAAATTTTTCAGTGCTTGATGCTTATGTTTTTTAGTCAACATTGCTTCATCAATCTTAGAAGTTTTCACCTCTGAGATCCGAAAGAAATATTTTTACAAATATTTGAACATTCGGTTAAGATGAAGCTGCGTTATAGATAAGTGTTTTTTATATATTTTAGCGTTTTATTAACGCTTAAATATACTTAAGTAAAATTTAAACACTGAAAAAAGACGACAACCTCAGGCGGGAATCGAACCACGCACCTTCCGCATTCCGGGCGGCTGCCTTAACCACTTGGCTACCGAGGTCTGGCTTTCACCCATCGAAATTTTTCAGTGCTTGATGCTTATGTTTTTTAGTCAACATTGCTTCATCAATCTTAGAAGTTTTCACCTCTGAGATCCGAAAGAAATATTTTTACAAATATTTGAACATTCGGTTAAGATGAAGCTGCGTTATAGATAAGTGTTTTTTATATATTTTAGCGTTTTTATTAACGCTTAAATATACTTAAGTAAAATTTAAACACTGAAAAAAGACGACAACCTCAGGCGGGAATCGAACCACGCACCTTCCGCATTCCGGGCACAACACACACTAACACTTATCTATAACGCAGCTTCATCTTAACCGAATGTTCAAATATTTGTAAAAATATTTCTTTCGGATCTCAGAGGTGAAAACTTCTAAGATTGATGAAGCAATGTTGACTAAAAAACATAAGCATCAAGCACTGAAAAATTTCGACGGGTGAAAGCCAGACCTCGGTAGCCAAGTGGTTAAGGCAGCCGCCCGGAATGCGGAAGGTGCGTGGTTCGATTCCCGCCTGAGGTTGTCGTCTTTTTTCAGTGTTTAAATTTTACTTAAGTATATTTAAGCGTTAATAAAACGCTAAAATATATAAAAAACACTTATCTATAACGCAGCTTCATCTTAACCGAATGTTCAAATATTTGTAAAAATATTTCTTTCGGATCTCAGAGGTGAAAACTTCTAAGATTGATGAAGCAATGTTGACTAAAAAACATAAGCATCAAGCACTGAAAAATTTCGACGGGTGAAAGCCAGACCTCGGTAGCCAAGTGGTTAAGGCAGCCGCCCGGAATGCGGAAGGTGCGTGGTTCGATTCCCGCCTGAGGTTGTCGTCTTTTTTCAGTGTTTAAATTTTACTTAAGTATATTTAAGCGTTAATAAAACGCTAAAATATATAAAGAATAGAATTTATTTATTTCAAGTACCTACCTAATAATAACTCCTTTTTGTTAGTAACACTGGGACTTAAGAACTATTTTAGTTATTTTTACTATTATTATCATTTTATTCGTGCTATGCCACTTGACAACTGATGTAAACTTGCAAACAAATATAGATAGCTATCATTTGCACAATCTCGTGTTCTTACAACATACAAATTTTCGTCAAGATCGGTCACGCCGTTCTTGAGTTATAAGCGGACATACAGACAGACAGACAGACATAGAAAATTTCAAAAATCGTAGAATAGGTGTCAGTGAGTCACAAAACGAATATTTATCCCAAAATTTGTCACAAAAATTGCATGTACAGACAGAGTCCACAGATTTATATAGTACATATAGATATAGATTTGTAGATTAATTTTTTTTTCTATTGTTTTTTTAACACGTTGTGATTTTCCTTTATATTTTGTGTTTATTTGTAATGGAAAGTGTCCTGCTATGATAGGGCATTTTCCAATACTTTTGACGCTGTAAGGGAGAAAAGAGCTTGACACTTGCTTGACACCGATGGCATAATGAAATTCATAAGAGCTATTTGTAGCTTAAACTGAATAAATGATTTTGAATTTTGAATTGAATATTGATATGGCATAGTAATGACAAACGAGCAGTCATGTCTGCTTGCAATCATGCCCAGGGTGCCAAGTGCGAGTTTCATTCGCCATTTGATTTCGTTAACGAAAACGAGAATTTGTATTATATGGCAAAATCCTCCCGTATCCTCTCGTATGTCGCCAGGAGGCGCTGCTTCAATGCCATACTAATTTTCGTTTTCGTAAACGTAATCGAACGATTACCTACGGATACTGTTGGTGCGCCCTCGCACCCTGCGCACCTGGGATGCACACGTTTTGCGCATAAATGCGTAGAAGCAATAAACACAGGCCTCCGCGAACATTCCTGACTGCACTGCAGCAGCGAGGTCACCCCCAAGAGCACCCTGAAGGCATTATTATATTGGACTCGGAGGGCTCTTTGAGTCCACAAGCTGAAGGTGTAAAAGGACGTACAAAAAATCGGAATCGGATCGGAATAAGGTGATTTTGACCGCCCTTTGCGAAAGTGGCTTAACCAATGCAAATGTAGACCTGTACGAAATCCGTTTGGACTGTTGGAGAGAGTTTGGTAATTGCCTCAAACGGCATTTGCAGCTTCGCCGGGCTTTTTTGGTGGCGGCGAGAAACTTAAAGGGTTCCTCAAGCCGTGTGAAACGAATCACCTTCGGAGGTTTCCTAGAGGGAACGGCATTACGCGCTAGTGCATGTCTCCGTTCGGATTCGGGTTCGGATCGGATCGGGGGCGAAATACGCGTAGACAAAGTCGCGGCAAATGTGCTAGTGTTGAATAACGCAACAGTGTCGATTGGACGCGACTTCCGTAATGACGTGTACAACTACAGCGCTAAAGCATAAAAACAGTTGCAGAGCCAAGTAATAACCATTTGCAACAACCATTCGCCGTGCAATAAATCAAGGAGCAGCAAAAACTATTTGCCTTCTACTTATGTAAGTCGATTTATCGCCAGGGCTGCCAGATTATAAGTATAACTTAAATACAAAAAAATTATGATTACAAAATATACTGTAATACGGTTATGTTATGTAGGCAGGTGTCTACCCTGTTTGAATAGTTGATTGCATTGTATAATTGGGCATAAAATGTGTATAGGTATGTGTACAGTATGTATAGCATAATTCAATTGTATGGATACAAAAATAAGAATTTAAATGTAAAGTGAACTTTACGAAGTAGGTAGGTATAAAAATGTTATAAGTAACTACTGAAATATTCCAATAAAAAAAAACAGTTTGAGAAAAAAGTTTTTTCCTTTATAAGGTCAAAAGATATTAGGTAAGTATTTATTATTTGTTTATTTGCTTGTTGGATGATTTACAGTCAAATATCAACTATAACTAGACAAAGTGACTTAACCAATGCTATTGACAAATCTCCAATCGTACTTATATGTTTAATTATATTTTTTACAGACTTAACCCATTTTTTATTAGTTTGTGTACTTATCCGATTTGGATAGTTTAAATTCAGGAACACAGCTGTATAGAATAGAGTAAGTTGTCTTTCTTTACAGGCAGCCCTGATCATCGTCACACATGTCGCGTAGATACCTCCTTAAGGTAGACAGGTAGATAAAGTGTCATGAGGTCAAAGTCAAAGACATTAATTGCATTTGATGTGGTAAAAATAGGTTAACATTTCGTATTTCTCGAGCACCAAAACATTTATTCAAAACCACACCGAAAACACACCAAACCCTTGTCAACGCGATTTAGAGAACATACAGCGCCATCTATTGGCACAAAACCGAACTAACAATACGTAAGACTGAGCCATTTTACAAATAGATGTTCCGTACAAATTTCAAAGCTCTAATTCTTTCAATAAGTCGATTTTAACTTTACCTTGTAGGCTTAAGGGTAATACAGAGATCATCATCATCATCAGCTCATTTATGAGGACTTATATACCAGCCTTCCCTAAGAATGGAACCACCACAGGAAGAACAGACCATCAACCACCACGCGAGCAAAGTGTTGGTGATGACGATAAAGAGAGGATGACGATGAATTAATATTGACATTAAAATAAAGACATTAATATAAGAGCGTTTCTTTAACTGAATTAATGCGATTTACTGAGGTAAGGAGCTCGATGCCGCAGTGGTTAACGCGCCCGGTCTGTGAGTGCTGAGGTTAAGCAACTTTCGCAAAGGCCGTTCATCGAATGGGTGACCAAAGATGTATCATCTCTCACTCCTCCCTGCTTCGGAAGGCACTTAAAGCCGTTGGGCCCGGTTGCATTAGCAGTCGTTAACATCCGCCAATCCATCCGGAGGGAAGGATGGTGTATCAGCAGTGGGGAAATAAAACGAGCTGATGACGATGCGATTCACGGTTTACTTTGAACAGTTTGAAATCGCATAAAATCACTTGAACAATCGTTGTGTAAAATGTTTTTGTCATCGACATCTTTGTAAGATCGATGGCGCAGTGAATCGTATATAAATTATTATGATGTGACAGTGAGTACATAACTTGAACAAAAACTATAACTAGATGGGTACCTATTCCAATTAAAATCAAAAAACACGAGTCAGAAACTCGGAACGAATAACAATTAAATAACAAGATGTTACCTAATTAAAATTTCATATTAAAATTATTGTAAAAAATCTCTCAATGGCGTAGTGGTTGACGCGCTTGGTCTCCGATTGCTGAAGTTAAGTCACTTTTGCAAAGGCCGATCATCGGATGGATGACGAAAATGTATTAACTTGAGCTCCTCCGTATTTCGGAAGGCACGCAATGCCGTTGGTCCCGGCTGCATTACTAGTTAATATGGCGCGTTCTCCCTGTGGTGTTCCCACTCATAGGGAAGGCTCCTGCCCCAGCAGTAGGGACAATGAATGAGCTAGTGATGGTGTATAATAGAAGGTTCGACAAAATTGGAACTGCGACGTTATAATAGGACACTAAAAAGCACAATGATAGTCTCTTGACAAGAATAAAATTTAACTAAATAAATAAAAATAACAAAATCGTTTCTCTATTCAGTTTAGGCTACAAAGAGCTCGTATTGAATGTCAATATGCCATCGGGAGACCTTGTACCGCAGAAGAACCGGCAACAAACTTAGCAAATGCATTTATTTTCTCCCTTTCTGTTAGAGAGTCAAAATATTGAAAAAGGACACTTTCTATCATGCTAATATTATAAAGAAGAAAGCTTTGTATTTTTGTATGTTTGCAACGAATAAACTCAAAAACTACTGGACCGATTTAAACAATTCTTTCGCCATTAGAATGCTACATTAGCGCTGAGTAACATAGACCATATTAAAAAAGAAATGTCCACCCGTGCGAAGCCGGGACGGGCCGCTAGTTACAAATAAACAGACGCGGCGCGATCGTGCTTAGTGGCGTGCACTTGGAGAGGCCTGTGTCCAGCAGTAGACTAGCTGATGATGCCGATGATGGTGACACAACATACAAAGGACACCGACAACATGTAGGTAAATAGAAAAAGAATATTCATAAAATATTTTTGTTTTGTTTATATAATTTTGAACGCAAATTTTTTTGCGAAACAAATTATAAAAACACAAATGTTGAAAAAATTTCCACGAGCAGGATTTGAACCTGCACACTTCTGACATACCGGGTCAGGTGCTCTTCCAATTAAGCTAACTAGCCCGCCGAAATTATTCAACACTATTTACCTTTTACTTTGAAAGCCAAAGGCGCCCATATAATGTCAACAACTACCGTCACCCGATCATAATATTTTTACAAATATTAAAGATCAGTTAAGAAGTAGGCAAGCTATTTCAGGCCGGTATGTCAGAAGGGTGCAGGTTCAAATCATGCTCGTGGAATTTTTTTCAACATTTGTGTTTTTGTAAGATTAATAATGTTATTTCACGTTTCTATTAGTTATAAATTATAATGCTATAAGTACAATGGTCATGCGGCAATGTTGTCTGAGACGTCATTATACTTATTTGTTTCAAGTGTGCCCGTTTATTTGCAATAGTGTTTGTTTGACGGCCAACTGGTTTTGCTGAACTCAAATTACTAAAGCAAATAGCTGTCAGCGCTGTCGTGAAGTGGAAAATTCTTAAAAACGCTTATAACGATTATAATTTTTTTTTAAAATCTTATTTGCTGTAATTTAATAGTTCCAAGAAAACAATTCCAATTCACAGCAAAACAGTAGACATCTCTAATATTCCATCACGCACAAATTGATAATTCGTTTCTAAGACGCACCTCCAATAAATGGAATAGTCTACCAGCACACGTTTTCCCTCCTTCCTATGATATGGCGTCCTTCAAACGAGGCGTGAAGGCCACCTTGTGGGCCGGCGGCATCGGCAGGGTGAGGGTGGCTGATGCTGCGTTGTTTTCACACCGCACCAGTTGTCTTCGCGTCTGGACTCCATTGTCACTAAACACGCGGTCAATAATGGCAAAATGTAGCCCGTGTGAATTCAACTATTAATTTTCATACAAATTAACGCCCGCCCACGGGTTGTGGTTGTGGCGTGGTTGTGGCGTGGTTGTGGTGTGGTTGTGGTGTGGTTGTGGTACACGTGTGAAACAACACTAAGCTTATTACATACCGCGCTCGAGCAACGCACACATCTTATCTTGGCGGAACCTGCAGGTTTCCCTCTTGCAGCAGCACTTCGACTACAAGACCCTCTCACGGCCACGGAACCTCGCAACAGCGGCGCTCGGACTGTTCCGAGCTGTTCCGAGATCCGTGCCGTGAGAGGTTGTCTATGTGTGCGTTGCTCGAGCGCGTTTGTGTAAAGCTTACCTCCTGGGGTCTCCTGGGGCACAGAAGAAAGACCGGTCCTGGGGTCTGATAAGCTTACCTTGGCCATGGTGGTGACGGCCTCCTCATCCAGCCCCAACCCCGGCTTGGTGATGTCCCCCGACACCACCGTCAGCTTGTCCAGCTGCGAGGGGTTGTTCTTGCGGAGCTCGCCGAAGATCTGGGGGCAAGTGTGAGAAACAGTATACAGTAGGAGACTAACCGAACAGCTGTTTTTTATAAGCCATGCTGCCACACTGCTGTAGACCAGGGGCCTATGGATTAGCTCTTAAAGCAGTATTATTGCAGGTGTAAAAGATAGTCGCGGGTAACGGTGTTATAGAAGGTGTAAGAAGAGCTTGAAAAAGATGGCGGGCGGTGGATGGGTGCGGACTGCGCAGGACAGGGATGATTGGCGCTCATTAGGGGAGGCTTACGTTCAGCAGTGGAAAGCAAAAGGCTGAAGAGAAGGTAAGCGGTCATAGTAAGGCCCCTATAGGTTTACATCACGAGACAAAATATGATTTAACTTAAAACAAACAAAACTTAATAACAAATTAAAATTTAATAACTAGCTAAAATAAATAATAAAGATTTCCTCCAACTGTGGGCTCATGGGAACGGTCCCAAGAATGCTGGCAACATTACCTTTCTGGAACACCAAGCAAATTTATATGTTGGCAGAGGTAGCTGCCAATGGTGGTAGCTAGCCAGGCGGACTAACAATAGCCTTAACACCAACCAACCGAGTAACTACACAAACATGTATCCCCCGCTGGGCATCGGACCTCAGTAATTGTTTTATTTATCAACAACCTGGTACCTACTTACACTACATGGTGTTGCAAAATATTATTAGTTTCACATGCTCAGTCATACATTGTGAGCATGCTTGTTGTTATTACGACAGACTGAGAAGACGGTTGATTTTGAAGGTTATCTGATGGTATGACTGACCATGGAGTCCCTGAGCTGCTGCAGGCGCTCCTTGGGCGAGGAGTCCTTCTTGGTGCGCAGCAGCAGGAACAGCCGCTCGATGTCCGGGCATGTGGACAGCAGCCGCTCCACCAGCACCTGGCAAGTTTATTAATTTTTTATTTATTACTTTCATAAGTTTACGCGAACTCTAGAATAGAATATGTATTTATTTGACTAACACTGTACACTCAACATTCATTAACAAAAGGAAAAGTTGGTAAGAAAATAAGGATGTTAATGTTTGAAAAATCAAAATGAATGTACACACGGCTGCACATCAACATATCCAAAACTGTCAAATTTCTTCAATACTTTGTCAACCATACGCCTAAGGCATATAGTTCAAAGTCTATTGAGGAAATTTGACAGTTTGAGGTAGGTTGATGTGCACGCGTATGCACATCGTCGAGTCGAGTTACGCATACGTTGCTGCATGCACAGTGTCGCCAAACAGGGTATGCAGTCTGCACTCAGCATGAGCTACGGGTGGTACGTCGCGCTGATTTTCAGTACAACCCTTGCATGACGTAGGAGAAAGTGACTGAGCAAGTAATAGGTTTTACTAAGATTTTAGCAAAGATGATAATGGCGATTGGCAGTAAAAACCTGTTTGTCCGACCAAGCCGATCGACACCGAGACAATTATTGTTTAAATAGTTTAAAATTGTTAATAGGTACCTTTATATAAAACAGAGAATAATTATTAATACAATTTAAAAAAAAATACTATGTATCTATATTAAATAATATTGTATAATTATAACTAGATAAGTAAGTACCATTTTTTAATTAGCCCTCTGATGCTGTGCCTGTGCCCTCCCAGGGTGTCACATGAATACCTTAATAAATATTCCACCTGTTATAGTTGTAATGTGATATTTATTTATTTATTTCTAGGAAGATTCACAAACAATTAAATCCATTTTTTTCTCTCCAAATTTCCCCCCAAAAATATTTCCCATAAAAAGTGATGCCAGATTGGAGGATTCTCCCCAATCTGGAATCACTTCTTTCGCACCTCGCATGCGGACGCTACGACCAATGAAAACGGTTCCTGCCGTGCGCGCCCTGTGGCATGCGTTACAGAAATCTCTCGTATGCGCACGCGGGGATGCGGGCGCTAACGACCAATGAAAATGCGCCTTTATTGTGGTATTATTATTGTTTATATGTGGTAAAAAAAACTTATTATTTTACACAAGACAAATCGCCATGTGTAAAATAATGAGATTTTTTTTATCTTACTATTCGGAATTCGGCTGGACACTGAATTACTATCCGGTATCCGGCCGGATAGTGAAAACAAGGCCGGATAGGCCGGACACCGGATAGTTACCGGATATCCTTTTCATCTCTAACTCCCTACTAGATTCTCCGAGGGGTTCGGATCGGGTCGGGCGAATACATACCGCGCTCGAGCAACGCACATGAGTCAGGAGTCTATGTGTGGACAATCTCGGAACAGTCCGCGTGCAGCAGCAGCAGCAGCAGCAGCAGGTTGCGAGGTTCCGCGTCCGTGAGAGGTTGTGTATGTGTGAGTTGCTCGAGCGCGTTTGTATGAAGATTGTTTACATCCTGGAGTCTGCGTATTTTTTGTTCGAGTGTAACAGACATTTTTTATTTTGTGTAATAATAATCAAATATTTATTATATTAATTTTAATTGTGTTCTAGATAATTCGAATAAAGTGGGAAACGTCTCTATCACCGTTTATTATTTTTTAAAGATATATTATGTCTTGCTGGCCGAGTGGGAAAGCGCTCAGCTTGATTAAAATTGTTGTAGGTACTTCATGTTAGCGATACCCTAACAGGGTCATGTACTTTACCTACCTTATACCTATACAAAGATCTGATATATTTTGTACATGTAGCAAATAAATCTCCCAATTGAGCTACAAAAAGGTTAGAACCACGATAGCTCAATTGGGAGAGCACCTGACCCGGTCAAAAGGGTGCAGGTTCAAATCCTGCTCGAGGTAAACTTTTTAACATTTGTGTTTTTGTAATTTGTTTCGCAACAAAATTTGCGTTAAAATTATATAAACAAAACAAAAACATTTTGTGATTATTTATTTATTTATTTGCTACATGTACAAAATATATCAGATCTTTGTATAGGTAAATAAACACAGTCCGCGCGCAGGTGTTGCGAGGTTCCGCGTCCGTGAGAGGTGCCTGCGCGCGCGTCGCTCGAGCGCGTTTCTACCTCCTACAGCCTCCTTGTTTGTGCTTTGACTTTGACATTAGGCTACTCTAATAGGTCACTGGCCTGTGCTCGACACATCTACATTTAAGTATATGAGCCATCGTTAAATAATTGTTCATAAAAGCCCTCTTCTCAGAGTCCGCATTATGGAGATGGGCTACGGAACCCTACACTGCGCGTGGCCTGACACGCACTTGGCCGGTTTTTTTAATAAATAAAAAAGGTATACCTATGTGCTGACAGTCCCAGCTCACTGCTATGATCAGCGTCTCGTCATAAAGTAAGGAGAGCCCAAAATGTAAGCTCATTACATGCTGTAGCGTTCGCCACATTCGATCTTTTTATTTCCGCGTAAGGAGATCCTTTTCATTTTCCACAGGCCGTTTGAACATTTCAAAATATTACGTTAGCCTATGGTTTTTGAATTTGACTGATTATGATTTTGATGTTTTGCTCTCATTGTGTTTTGTTTGAGAATTGGATAAAGATTAACAAGAATTATTGTGTTTTTACTATTCGCATGATCGAATTTCAGTTTACCGGTTTACCAAGTTTATCTTCAGATCCTGGTCTTGCAAATAAAGACAATCTTTGGTGGTTATTATTCAGCCCTAGCGAGTTTCCTTTTTATTTTCAATTAAGTATTCGGTCTTTCGCAGATGGGGAAGGGTTATGTATGTTTTTTCTTCAGTTTTTAATTTTTCCTCTTTAGTTTCAAGACTGACGGGTTTAGCGAGTTTTCAAACCCGTTATTTTGATTAAGTACACCCTTTTATTTGCAGTTGAAGCTCCGTGCACCCGTATATATGGATCTTCGATTTGCCGTCCTTCATCATTTCATTCATTTTTTTGCTTCTCAAGACCTTAAAAAATGACAAAAATGATCCCTAACTGTTTCTGTAGTCTTTTATGCTTTTTATTTTGTATTTTTCATAACTTATACCCCTAAATTCTTAAAATTGAGTCATTAGTAGCTCATCTTGCCAAATTTCTCAAGCATATTTCGGTTTTCTTTGGTGTAAGGTTTGGTGTTTTTATTATGTTAGGTGTTAAATAATGTTTTGATAAAAGTAATATCCTGTACTTGTGTACCTGCCGTAAGCGCGCGCGCGTCCGGTTTTGCGTTTCCTTTTTTTTAAATTAAATACAGTTATTTCGAAAAATAATTAATGTTAACTTTAAAAAAAATATATGTCATTTTATCAATTTGTTGAATTATGGTATTCTAACCGTGTTAGCTATTGTTCTGGTTTTCTAACATATTTTATTTTCTTTGTCTTCTCTTATTTTGAAACGTACTAAGTAAATTATATCCGTTTGTTAATAGTGTTTATTTTTTTTTCTTCTTGCTAACGGGCAGACCGTTGGCAGGTATCTCGTGTTAATATTCAGCACGCTATAATACATACCAAATACTAAAATCAGTTGCTGACTCCAATTTTCATAGAGATGTCGATCATTGGTTCCTGTCGTACAGTCACGAGCAATAACAAGTAAACAATGTAGCTCATAATACAATGTAAGTAGTAAGGGCTCTTTCAAATTAGACGTTTGTTGTCGGACGGGTGACGCACGTTTGCGGTGCGTTCCATATTAAAACAGTTTAATGTGGAACGCACCGCAAACGAGCGTTACTACCCGTCCGACTAAATTGAAAGAGCCCTAATAGTCAAAACTAGTCATGTTATTGCTCGTGACTGTACACAGGTGCCGCTACCCAAGTTTTTAACAAAGACTATTATAAAGAACCCGTCACCTACATTTTGAGCGACGTATGCATTAATAATGAATGAACGGGTCATAGGTGATCCCAGACAATCAGCCGGCATTCCATTTACGGCCTAATTAATAAACTAATCGTATGTTTTTATAATATGTCATCTAGAAGGTAAATATATATCTCTACCAGTGGGGACAGGTGGGAAAAAAATCACCTATCCCTACCAGTGGAGATAGCCTGGAAGCGGGCGCACCGGTAGGCTTATTACCGAAAAAGCAACCAGTTGTTAGTTGTACAATTGCAACGCGACTGCTCTAGTTGAGGCTGATAAATTGGTTTTACGGACACAAATCGCTTATTGTATGTAACTACTAGTTGTTGCCCGCGACTTCGTTCGCGAAGACTTAAGTAAAAAAAAAAAATGTATCCTATATGCTGGTCTGGGTCATGGTCTGTATATCAGGAAAGTTTCATTAAAATCCATTTATATTTAGTAGTTTTTACGTGAAAGAGTTACAAACATCCATCCATACTTACAAAATTTCACGTTTAATATTAGTAGGATTAAAATGCACTAAGCGGGCGATCATTGAGCGCACAACTGGTTGTTTTTTTCGGTGTAGTGCCTGAGGGCTGGAGAGCGAGACCACAAAATAAGGTGACTGCAGAAGCTTCATACAAACGCGCTCGAGCAACGCACACGCACGCATAAACAACCTCCCGCGGCCGGATCTCGGAACAGTTCGAAACATTCCGAGCGCAGCGTTTTTTTGGAGAGTTTGCTGATTGCCTCAGACGGCATTTTAAACTTCACCTGGCTTTTTAGCGGGGTGGCGAGATACTTAAAGGGTTCCTCAAGCCTGGCAAAACGAATCACCCTTCGGAGGTTTTCTAGTAGGGAACGGCATTACGCACTAGTGCGTGTCCCCGTGCCCTCTAGACTCTCCGAGGGGTTCGGATCGGATCAGGCCACAAGAGATGCGAGATGCCGTGTCCGTGAGAGGTTGTTGAGCGCGGTATATGAAGCTTACCTTTTGAGTCTCCTTAGGTATATAAGCTGTAGGGTTTTGGAAGCTGTAGCGTGTGACTACATGTACCCATCAGTTGGTGTTACCTGGCCCATGAATCCGGATGCTCCCGTGATGAAGATAGACCTGCCCGCGTAGAACTTCGGTATTTGCGGGCCGGAGTCACCGTTGCACGACGCCATGATGGTCGACAGTCAGCTGTGAACAAGGAACACAGGCATTAACATATAAACGATGTAACTCTCAATTGGAATTAGAGTTAAAACTTGTCAAAAGTGCTCGTGACTGTACCTAAGAGCGAAATTCTTTTAGGTTTTCCTGGAAACTTCAAAGTTCCAATTTTAAGGCAACGCGTTTGCCAAACCAATAAGGCAAACGTTTTTGATACGGAAAATAGGGCACCTAGGATAAAAAACAAAGATCTAAATGGGTACCTACAAACAAATACACAGCTGTTTGTGAACGGTTAGGACATACAAATAAATAAACATAATAATACAATTGTAACACTTTATCTCGCCACCAGCTCATTTTTCCTTCCTTCCCTATGGATGGAAACACCACAGGGAGGACGAGCTGTAAACCACCACGCGGCCGCGGGCCCAGTGCGGACAGCCAGGCGGGACCGACGGCTTTACGTGCTGACGAAGCACGGAGGAGCTCGAGATGATAGGTACATCTTTGGTCACCCATCCTGACCGCGCCGCGCACGAAAGCCACTGCGCCATCGACCTTTTCTATCTACCTTTCTATTTTATTTATATTTGGAAAGCTTACAGCATATGCAGCATAATTGGGACCCAGGTTTGCGTATTTGTGCCGTTTGAGATTTTCAGCTCTTACCGCAGCAGCCCCCATATGAAGTGAGGTGGCGCGTACATGCGAGGGAGCCACGGTGTTAGCACAGGTTGCATCCCACACCAACGGCCTGCCGAGCTTTCAGGGCCCAATGGTCATCCTGTCAGGTCTCTTGCCATCGCTTCGAGAGATTCCAGCTGGCTCTAAGACAGCTGGTAAACCAACGGTGGCAAAAGCGCTGTGGATGATGCTTTAGTGAGGAGTGACGCAGCATACGCCCGGGACTGCGAGCGCATGATAGGCCGTGGTGGCCACGCCCGTCAACAGCCTCCCCACACACACAGCGGTGAGGGTGGACTACCCTGGCGCCTAGACGAAGACAGACCGCTAGAATGAGAGACGGCCCGTCTAACAAGGTACCGACATTGGCAGATGGTAATGCCTGGAGCCAGTGGCCTGACTCTCTCTGGGAGACGGCAGTGAGACGAACGAGTTTTGATACCTATATCACTCGAAGTGGATATAAGCCCCTCCAGAACTTGCTTGCACAGTGGCTCGTCCCATTGCCTCTGCGATTGTGGTAATAATGGTAAGGTAGAATTTGACAGACGGATAATCAGGCGTTACGCGCTTTGCACGACAACTCTACGGAACCCAAAGATGGGTTGATAATTTTCCTGTAGATTGTACGTGCTATGAGCAGAAGACAAAAACGCTGGCAGGGCCACACTGGATAAATTTCTAATTCCTAATCTTCCGAAGCGTACAGGAAGGGAAGCTTGTAACCAAACGCTGACGTTCATTGAGTAATTTAAAATTTTAATAAGAGTTTCTCTTATCAAATTGGATAACATTTCTGGAAATAGCCAAAGTTGGGAGCAACGTCGTATACATTATGTAAATTTAGGCACAAAAAGACAAAAACGAATGATAAATAAAGCCGTGTGTGAATATATTTGGAAAGCGGTCTGCAGTCGAATTGAATTTAGTGATTGCATCGTCTTTAAAAGCAGGAATAGCAGCATCGAGCCGTCATGCGCCGTCAAAATAATGACAACTTTAATGTTGGGGGCCAGGCGACAGAAGCCATGCGAATAAGAATAATAAGAATAAATAAAGAATAAATAATAAATTTATTTGCTGTGTAAAACTTATAAAACTTATACAATAACATTTGTCGACATAATAATATAATGCATTAAGTGAGTGCCGCTGATATTGTAAAAATTTAAAACTAAGGTTAGTAGTGCTAAATAACCGAAGTGATACCTAAACTAAGGAAACCAGTTTACCGTGTCTCAGGCATCTAATGTAAGTATGGGCTAGCGCTTGCTTACATAACATTTTATTAATTAGCAATAAATTATAATACTTTTAATAACCGTCAGTAACTATTTGAGCTCTACGGTCCGAGGTCACGGAATTCGAAATGTATAATTCACATTTAAAAAATTAGCTCCAAACCTATACCAAACTGGTTTATCAAAGTTAGTCCTCGAGAACTAAACCAGAGTTTCCCCCTGTAGTGAATTTAGAATTAAGATTCGAAATTATTTGGTGAATTGCCAAAGAGAAAATAGCAGATCCCAGAGGGTCACCCTGCTGGCAACCAACGGCAGAATGGAGAAGATCGTTTCGATGAACCAATTTGGTTGGTTCACTGTAACATTGCCATAAACAATTATAAAATTGAGGTATATCCTCTTTTACTTGTGCCAGCAGAGCACCCCTGTCTTCGGAGTTAATATTTGTTTCATTTCAGTGTGTAGTGTTCGCGTAAACTTGAGATGACACAAATTAAATAATTAAATATACCGTCCATATTTCGTGCTTAGAAAGGCACGTAAAGCCGTTGGTCCCGGCTGTATTAGCAGTCGTTAACAACCACCGCACCGCACTGGGCCCGCGGTGGGGGTCTATTGCCCGTTCTCTCTATCCATCTATAGGGAAGGCTCATGCCCCAGCAGTAGGGACACAAAATGAGCTGGAGATAATGATGAACTAACCACATAGCTAAAAAATATTATGTCTAAATGCAACATTTATGACGAGATGAGTGGTGACGTATGCACAAATATTGAATGAACAAGATGCTGCGAGGTTAGCCGACCTAGGCACACGACTAACAAATACACATAAAATCTATGACCGTGCATCGCTAGTGTTAATACTAGTGCTAGTGTTAGAATAAATAATAGAGATGCGCCGAATATTCGTTTATTATTCGGTATTCGGTATATTCGACCAATTATGAGGTAACTATTCGTATATATACGAATAGTTACCTTTGGCCGAATAATCAGTGAATAATCAGTTTATTTCACACATATTTGGTTCGATTTCTTTTCAAAATTATTAAACAAAACCTTTACTGTTATTGTCATGTCATTACAAAATTTCAATAAAAAAGGTTACTTGCCTCTGAGGCATTTTCAGCTTCACCGGGCTTGTTTGGGGGCGACGAGGAACGTAAAGGGTCCCTCAAGCCGTGAGAAACGAATCACCTTCGGAGGTTTTATAGAGGGAACGGCATCGCGCACTAGTGCGCGTCCCCGGGCCCTACTAGATTCTCCGAAGGATCGGGGATCGGGGAGCGGAACAACCCGAGGGCGCCTCTAAATGCTCGGACCTCGGCTCGGGTTGACCGGGCCGTGGAGGAGGAGAGAAACGCCCAGGTACATGTCTGTACCTGGTGTAGAGCGCGTGTGAACCATGTAAACCATGATGATGATGAAACTATGGCAGGCGAGGACTCAGTTAAGCGGTCTAGCTATAGTTTCATTCGCCATTCAATCACGATAACGAAACCGAGATATAACAAAGTTTAAACTCGCCTCGTTTTCCATGCCATACAAATTTTGGATAACCGTATAGTTCGGCCGAATATTCGATTTGGTCATAGTTACATCGGATAGTATTCGGTATTCATGATTCGGCAAAAAGCACAATTCGGCACATCTCTAATAAATATTATTGACAGGATTCGTATTTGATTATTATTTTAGTAACTACCATGTTTTTTGTTGTTTGTTGTGAGTAACCGATATTTCGGCGCAGTTGCATGCGCCATGATCACAGATGTACTGAAGTTATTGCGGGTGGGTTTTTATGATTAGACAAAATGATCTTCCCCTTTTCTTTAAGTGAATAGTGATTTAAGTTTCCTAAGTCACTATTCACTTGAACTTTTTATTTATAACTTATTCATTTCCTACGGGTAAAAGCACTTGGAGGAGCTCGATGGCGTAGTGGCTAACGCGCCCGGTCTGCAAGTGCTGAGGTTAAGCAACTTTTGCCAAGGCCCGTCATCGGATGGATGACCAAAAATTTATCATTTAGAGCTCCTTCGCGCTTTGGAAGGCACGTGAAGTCATTGGTCCCGGCTGCATTAGCAGTCGTTAACAACCACCAATCCGCAGTGGGCCCGCGCGGTGGTTTATGGCCCGTTCTCTTTATCCATCCATAGGGAAGGCTCGTGTCCCAGCGTGGGGACATAAAATGAGCTGATGATGATGATGATGATGATGAAAGCACTTGGCGTTAATTTAATTTAATCACAGAAAATACCGAAAAACTATATATCTAAATATAAGAGTTGCTCCAGGATCATTCCCTATTATTAATTAATGTTGAATACTTTTTTCGACTTATATTTATCATCTGATAAAGTAGGTCTCTAATCCTAGAGCTATTACCGCCTCTGTGGTCTAGTAGTTAAGACCACCGGTCTCAGACCCAGAGGTCCCGGGTTCGATTCCCAGCGGGGGGTACATGTTGGTGTACTCGGTTTGACTGGTGGTAGACTTTGTTTGTCCGCCTGGCTAGCTACCACCATCTTATCTAAACATGTCGCCATGACATAAATGTTTGTAGCATTGTTGTGTTCCGGCAGCTAGATATAAGATAGCCAGTGATTCAGAAGTTGAGGATTCCGGATGAAGTGCGATTCCACCTTCGGCCTTATCATCACTTAAGATCAGGTGAGATGAAGGCACTAAGCTTACCCGTAACATATAAAAATGAAGGAATGAGCTGGTGAGGATGATATTGAATTGTTTTATACCTACACTAGCGGCTAGACATGGGCGTTTTCGGTGTTCTATGATAACGGTTACGTAACCGATATTCAGTTTTCATATCGATATCTAAAACCGTTTCCAGATATTGACGCATAACTAGTTTTAACTGAAAACTGAAAACGATCGACAACACAACAACAAACACTTACGCAAGTCCATTCTTTATGTTTAGGGCGGTTAGACTCCTATTTCATTTTCCCAACAAAACGCATACGAAACGATTTTGGTTGATAATCGCTTTTCTCCAAATAACGTCTTATTACTATTACAATAAAGTGCAAAGTCAAATCTAACAATATTCATATTCGCTTCGTCTCATTTACACCATAAAGATTATGCTCAGTTAGAAACGGAAGATGCGAATATCAAAACGGAGTTATGCAGTGGTTTTAGTTATCTTTGGATATGGTTATATTGGTTAAAGTAACGGTATATAGTTTTGCGTTTTATTATATCGCGTTCTCATATGCAGTTTTGGTTTTCGATTCGGTATTACAGTTTTTCTTATATCGGTTATGAAGTTTTCCATATCGATATGATATGATATGGGGCTCATATCCGTTTTTAGTTACGTTTTGATATATCGAACTCATGCCTACTAGCGGCCCGTCCCGGCTTCGCGCGAGTGGACATTTATTTTTTTATCTAGCCTATATTACTGAGCGCTAACGTGGCATTCTAATGGTGAAATATTTTTTTTAATCGGTCCAGTAGTGTTTGAGTTTATTCGTTACAAAGAAAAATACAAAGCTTTCCTCTTTATAATATTTGTTTAAATATATATATAGATAACCTAAGTATAATTAGTTCTTACGTATTTGTAAAATTTTTGTGAAACGCAATCACTGCATAAAGAAGGGGTCTCGCGTCTCGGTAGCTCAGCGGTCAGAGCATTGGACAGGTTATCCAAAGATCGTGGGTTCGATTCCCTCTAGAGCTTCTGAGACATAATAATATGAAACTATTTATATTTTTTATTTTTTTATTTAGGTTTTATTTATATATTGAGAAACAAACGGTAATACAGATTAACATAAAATTTTCCAACATATAATAATAATAAAAAAGACTTGTAATACCCTAAATTAATGAGGAGGGCGATGGCGCAGTGGCTACCGCGCCCGGTTTGCGATTGCTAAGGTTAAGCACCTTTCGCATTATCGGATAGGTAACCAAAAATTTATCATCTCGAGCTCCTCCGTGCTTCGGAAGGCACGTTAAGCCGTTGGTCCCGGCTGCATTAGCAGTCGTTAACAACCACCAATCCGCACTGGGTCCGCGTGGTGGTTTATGGCTTGTTCTCTCTATCCATCCATAAGGAAGGCTCGCGCCCCAGCAGTGGGGACATAAAATGAGCTGATGGTGATGATGACCCATAATTAATTAGAAAAACCATAAAAGACAAAGTTTCTTTACAGATTTTTTGAAAAAGTGTTGAAAAAAATATTATACAATTATGTTTTGAACCCTACGCAGGTTCATGGTCATGTTTTACATTATATTCAAAACCCTTTGAATATAATGTACTTATATATAAAAAAACTTACCCGCTATAAGGATCGGTCCAAAACTATTTGTTCTTTAAAACGAGCAGGTTTCTTACACAATTAGGCAAGTACCTAAGTTCAAACAAGATAATTTTGTGAGGTTTTGTTAAAAAAGAGAGAACGGGAGCCTTTATCCAACTAATTATAAAACACTTGTGGTCACTATTTAACCTGGACAGTTTTGATAACAATTTCTATAACAAAATGATTCAAGACCGAAATCACGATTTTTTTTAAAGTTTAGTAAAAAAAATATAGTGTCGACGCGCGGTCAACGGCGCGCTAGACCAACTTGTGTAGTTCTATTCGTTGCCGCACGCCGGTATTATCAATCCTAGTACGAGTTTTGTTGACTATCCGTATTCGTTCGATTACGTTTACGAAAACGAATTTTTTTATGTTAAATGGCATTGAAGCAGCGCCTCCTGGCGGCATACGAGAAGAGATAAAGATAAGATGAGATAAATAAACTTTAATGTACACCAAAAATAAAACGTTTGACAAAGAAACTACATAAAAATACCTACACGTGATCTCTTCCAGACAACATTTGGATGGACAAAAAATATTTGAGTTTCAAGTGGGCTTGTCGTCGCGTCGTCGGTGCACCATAATTAATTATAGTATAACTAACACACCAATAAATAATAATAAATACTTAACAGTTATACTCAATTATAAGTACATGCATAATATACTTTTTATAAAATCATATTACAGTGACGATGGTTTTTGGGGCAAGTAATGATCCCTCAGTATCTTAGCCTCTTAAAAGCTGCTAATGTTTTAGCATTTCTGATTGTTTTAATATAGGCTTACAATAATTACGTATAGACGGTAAGTCCGCGCGCCCATTTTGAAGCCAGATAAGGTTGCAAACGCCGAGTTTTTAATGTACACTACGAAGTCATTGTGCATGCATGTCGCCGAGCGCAAGCAGAAGCAAGTAATCCTCACGAAAGTGTGAATCGGTTTAGTGCTTCACTATCGACAGAGCGCTTGTATATTTCTATACGTAATTATTCTAAGAGTATAGGCAATGCATTCCACAATCGAGCAGCCAGTACAGTAAAAGATTAATCGTAGAATTTTGTGGAACGGATTGGTATCTCAAGCGTCATGTTATTCGACGATCTTAATGATCGTGGGTGTGAGTCGCACAGGAATTGGAAGCGATTCTGAAGATAGGAGTGAGTGGTCGGATAAAAAATAATACTGTAAAGCAGGGAGAGCGCATGCGCGTTACGGCGAGAATTCGGAGACATGGTCATATTTGCGAAGTCATCGGCATAATCTAATATGGGAAGTAGAAGAGATTGTGCAAGTGCAATTTTAGTGGTGGTCGGCAGAAAATTGCACAGTGTTTTCAAAGACCCCGCAGAGGCAAACATTTTTCTACTGAGTTCCTGTATTTGAGAGCTCCAAGTAAATTTTTTATCAAGTATAATACCCAAGTTTTTGACACGGTCACACAAATACAGCTCAGAACCATCCAAAAGTATTTTAGGTAACAGTGACTGCCAATTCTGGGTGTCATTTTAGGACTGCCAATACATATTACCTAGGTTTTGGCAGGATTAATTAGAAATCCATATGTTTTGCTCTATTCAGCTATAGTAGTCAAGTCAGTGTGTAAGGTGATGATAGCTATACCTATTACCTAATATATCCACTGGAGCTTGCGTATAAGTTTATAAGTCATCTGCATATAGATGGTAGGAAGAAGTTAATTGATTTGAAATAGAATTGATGAATATGGCGAAGAGCAAAGGAGATAAACCGCAACCCTGCGGAACGCCAGCAGAAGTATTGCACCAACTAGAGAAAACTCCAAGACGAATTCGCTGCCGGCGTCCAAACAAATAGCTACGAAACCAGCTAATTACGATTGGAGATTAGAGTGTTTCTTAGAAATTGCGTTCTTTGTCTGATTCATATGACCCAATTTTTTTTTCACATTTAAGCTTATAAAACATATTTTTACGAAAGATGGTAACCTAAGATACAATGTCTGAAAAAGGCACACTTTTTGATCAAATGGTTTCCGAGATAATTAACTTTAAAATTGTTGGGGCCATATGAATCAGAATCTGTGACATATGAATCAGAATTAGGGATAGAAATGAAATTCTAGTTAGAAAAATCAGTCAATTATTTATTAAAATCACAGTAAATGCACATGATGCTTATCATAACACCTAAATCTAGTCAATCACAGCATGATATGGCACTTGACAATATCAATCATCACAATATTAATTACTTTTTAATGAACGTTGTACGTCTTGTTTCATATAAACTAAACCTAGTTAAAAACCGCATGATATGGCACTTGACAATATCGTTTCTGTTTTTTTATTTTTCCTTTTGATACAAATTCGTTCTTTCCTGGACAAATCCTGCTATTTTCATCTTCTTCTAAAAAAATAATAATGTCTTCTTTAATTTTACTACTAATCGACTCAAGGTGTAATTTCTTATTTTCAGACACGTCTATCTCCTGTATTTTTTGTTCATGTTGGTTGTGTGCATTTTTGAACTTTCTAAATCTCTGCCATCGCTGTAACGTCTTTTTATAGTTCTCATTCATTCTTTTAAGGTCTTGAATTTGTCGGTCTTTGATTCGTAGCTCTGTGTGGTACCTGTATTTAAATTTGCGTAAGAGATGCTTCCAGGGAGATTTCTTCTTCGCAGATATTTTTTGTTGTGCAGTTTGTACACGTTTTGCGTTTTCAAAGCGAGTAGGTATATCAGTTATTGAGGTATTGCTTTGTGGACTGAGTGATCTGGGTGAGTCAGATATGGAACTTGTTGGACTATGTACCTGAAGACATCTTGTTGAATCAGATTTTGGAGATATTGGGGCCCGTATTTTTAAAGAAATCGCTGAATCTGGTTCAGGAGTTATTGAGGAACGCATCGTAGATGACCTTGATAAATTGAATACTGTAGTGTTTGTAGAAAGCACTCTGGACTTTCGCGAAACCGATTAATAATTCTTTGGAGAACGCACCCTGAGAGATCTTATCGGGACTGATGCTGGTGTTGGCGGTGAAGGCGATTTTATCGGCCTAGATGGACTTGAGATTTCTTCTGTTCTCTTTGGAGTCAAACTCAAAGGGTCGTTCATGATAATATTTTCATTGCTAACTACATCAATAATTTCTTCTTCTGCCTGTTCTTTTAATTTCTTTTTGTCGTACGATCTTTTTGAGCTTTCTCTACTCTTTTTTCTTTGGATTTTTTGTTCTCTAGGCGTTAAATTGCTAACTGAAATAATCTTACCTTCTCTCTTTCTTTTTAAATAGGATTCTCGCATTTTCACTCGCCATAAAGCATACTTGTCTGGATCTTTCCGTATGTTTTCCATCCTAATACGTTCTGCAATTTTCTTCTTCTCTCTTTTTTCTTCCTTAGATAGTACTGGTGGCATTTTTGTGTACTGTAATATAAAAACGAAGATTACAAATTTATTAATAATTATACTTAAAAATGCCTTTAAATAAATTGTCTGTCTCAATTTTGACAACATGCAGGCATTTGCCACTACAGTAGGTATGTATACAAATAATACACTGTTTGACACATGACTGAAATTTCAATATTATGAAATTTATACCTTATTATTGACCTGACGTTTTAACCAAATTATGTATAATATATATTTCACTACATATAAAAGGTGGGTAAAAATTGTAAGAAAAAAATTCTTGAACGGGAATTGAACCCACGACTTATCACGTTACGTTATAACGGTCTTAAAAGTTAATATATTACCCTTTTCGTCTAAGCAGTAGTTTGAGCCTATAAACTACCGCTAAAACTAATAGTTAAGTAAGTAGGTAGTTAGTTTCATTAACCACTCGTTATTTTTTTATTTATGTTATTTAGTTAATTAATATTATTTTTAAACTCTCATTTAAATGAAGTTTTTTTTATTGTTTACCTTTATTTTATTACCTAGACGAACGGAGTTTAATACCAATATATTAGTTTTAATTTCAGGCATAGTCTAATTTTCGAAAATTTAGTCGTCGATAGATATGAAACCCCTTTGACGTTATTAGGACTGCTGCGAAATTTACAGCTACTATTTTGAGACACGTAAATAACATTAGGTTCATACGAAATGACTTGTTACAGGCGTAACGTGCCGCCAATGTAACGTTTCATTAACAATATGTGTGACATTCTGATTAATATGGTATTTTTACCATATGAATCAGACACATATCAATCAGAATTTTACCCATTAACATCGATAAATCATCACACGTATGCAATTAAAGATTGTTATTTATACATAGGTTTCTGTTCCCCAATGGCATTATATTTCCCGCAGATTCAAGTTTGAAAACCATTTACCTTAATTATAAAAACGAACATACTAATCAGAAACACAGGTGTACCAAGGCTATATGAATCAGATATTTACCTTTTTATCTCCGCGACGACACGAACCAGCCACACGTCTCGTCGCGACCACGTCAGCCGAGCCACTGGCTACCGCCAGCGCGGGGAGGGGTCGCCTGATGTTTCGTATTTAGCCGGGTACGTTCGAGTGAAGCGCGTGAATATGAATCAGACTTTTGTGCCGGACACTCACTATTTTTTTATTTATAAATAAACAATCGTAAATATTAGTACCATTTTTTTTTGTGTAAAGAAACAACTAATATTCTTTCGTAATAATTATAATTTACATCAATTTCTCAATATGAAATAATGTTATTGTTACTAATGTTCAAGAAACTGGGTTACGGACACACCATATTAGTCAGAAGAACTACTTTTAAATATTTTTTTGAAATATTTATATAAATATTATTTAAAAAAATTAACTTGTGCAAGATAGACAATAGTCTAAAGTATGTTATAAAATTAATTGCAGACTGATTTGTCAGTTAGTTACAAAAATAAACCTAAAGACATCGAAAATTTAGGGTTCCAAGAATCACTCATTATTATTATATCATGAGTTAGTCATAAGCAGTCGTAATATAAAGTGCATTACAGACAGTTTACAATGGAGTTCTCAAACTACGTACAGTGTTTACGAAATAGAAAAAATGCCGCCTCCATTGTCTAGTCTATTTTTTCATTTTGTTCTCCTGCTCTATTATGTATAATATCAGATATTATTATGAATTTATTTAATGTTTTTAAAAATTGATTAGGTACTCACAAGTATCGCTAATTAATTCGAAACTATATTCGAGTATAAATAATGGTATTGTTTCACCCCTAAGCGTTAGACGAACGAAATTGAAATAACACTCTTCTTAACATCACAATCAGTGAAAGGACAAAAGACGAACGGTGGATAATTGGCTGGAAATACTTGAAAGATAATTTCAAGTGTGTAACTTAGTAACCGTATCAAAATTGGTAGAGGAGCAGAAATGTTTGTTTAGAGAGTTAAGATCAAAATCTTTTGGGATAGTTGTTTGACGTGATTTTCCGATGCTCAAAGTATTGAGAATTTCCTTGACCTTGGCTGGTTGTCCGTTTTCTACAGAGTTATGGATGAAGTGGCGTTTCTTGAGCGTTCCTGCACACCTTATCGCAGTGATTACGAGCGACAACATATTTCTCTCGGTTTTATGGAGTTGGTTTATGCTTATATTTACTCTTGGCTATCGATTTTTTGTGCAACTTACTTAATTATAAATATACCTATATGTGGAGGTTTGTAAATGGCATTGGTTAACTCACATTGTCTAGTAATAGTTTATATTTGCTGTAAATCTTCTAACAAGCAAATAAATAAATAAATAAACACGAAAACAATGGCTTCGACTTTGAGCAGCAACCGTGAAAAAGATTTACTTCAAACTTTTGTATGGACAAGTTAGGCTCGTTTGACGCATCTGAGGCCCACCTACCTCCCCGGGGTGTGTCAGTGTGACGTGCTAATTTTGGGACACCCTGTATGTATGTTTGTATTTTTTTTGGAGACAGATCGTTATTTACATACTTTTATACTTTAAATAGCGTCACCGGACAACAGTTTTTACAAACCGAGTGCATTTTATTTGATGTACAGTCGCAAGCACAGTGAAGTAAGTACACTATTGTTTTGTTTGTCTCTCTCAATGCAATGAACATAAGACACGCTAACGGTGAAAAAGCAAGGAAAAACGAAATAGTAAATTACTATTAGACACTATAAGTTTTTGGTCAGACCGTACCCACAACTAGGGATTTTCTTTATAATTTCGATGTGGGTCGAGTAAGGAATACTTATGGGATGAATAAGGCATAAAAGTTTTAAATATTGCTGTGGGTTGAGTAAGCAATAGAAATGGGATGAGCAAGGAAAAAATTATTCGTGGGATGAATACGGAACAACCCATAAAAGCAATGATTCATGCAATGCAATGCTCAAAGATTCATCCAGACGTTATGCAAAATTACTTTAATTTTCTGCAACCCAGAATGGACCGTATGTACTGTAACTCATCAAGGTTTTTAACCGCCTCTGTGGTGTAGTGGCTAAGACCACCGGTTTAGACCTAGAGGTCTCGGGTCCGATTCCCAGCGGGGAGTACATGTTTGTGTACTCGGTTTGGTTGGTGGTAGGGCTTGTTTGTCCGCCTGGCTAGCTACCACCATCTTATCTAAATATGTCGCCATAACATCAATGTTTGTAGCATTGTGTGTTCCGGCAGCTACAGATAAGATGCGCCAGTGCCTCACTAGTTGAGGATCCCGGGTGAAGTGCGCCTCCATCATTGGCCTTATCATCACTTAACATCAGGTGAGATCAAGGCACTGTGCTTACCCGTTGAAATAAAAAAAAAGCTTTTGGCACGTAGAGCACGTAGAGAGAGAGGAAATTATAGGAAAATGTTTAAAGGAAAACGAAGCGTTTCGAAGATGCAAAGAAGCAGCTGGGTAAATAGAAAACTTCGACAAAACTTTAATTATATCAATTGATTTATTCAAGGACAGTGTTGGATGGCTCAAAGTGACCTTTTTCAATAGTCAACCAAACACTAAAATAACTCGTAATTCGTTAATTTCATTAATTTATTTCACCTTTTTCATTAACCCTATTTAGTGGGTTTTATATACAGACAATTTTTTTTAAAATATTTATTTAGACAACATTACATACATTGTTATGGCCCCAAGGTAAGTAGCTAAAGCACTCGTTTCATGGAAATCAGAAACAACGACGGTACCACAACCACCCAGACCCGACACAATATCGAAAAGTTCGTTTTCGACATTGACCCGACCGGGAATCGAACCCGGGACCTCCGGCGTGCAAGCTATAAGTAGATACAAAAACAAAGAATTTAAATAGGGTTTAACGCAAACTAATTAGTAAAAGGTGCGCAACATCGCGACAGCCGTCATTTTTTTTTTATTGAGAGATTGCTGATTCCCTCTACGGCATTTTCAACTTCACCGGGCTTTTTTGGGGGCGGTGAGGAACGTAAAGGGTCCCTCAAGCCGTGTGAAACGAATCACCTTCAGAGGTTATCTAGAGGGAACGGCATCGCGCACAAGTGCGCGTCCCCGTGCCCTACTACATTCTCCGAAGGGTTCGGATCGGATCGGGGGGCGGAGCAACCCGAGGGCGCCTCTAAAGGCACGGACCTCGGCTCGGGTTGACCGGGCCGTGGAGGAGGAGAGAACCGACCAGGTGCATGTCTGTACCTGGTGTAGAGCGAGTGTGAACCGGTTCTTCGTACCCTTGTTCTACGAGTACGGTGTCTTGGGCCTAAACTGGTGTGCATGTTTAGTGTATTCTGTAAATGTGTGCTGTCATTTAGAGGATCGGGCGGGGGGGCGTTCGCAACTGTTATGGGATCGTCGGGATCATCTAGGACGTGCTTAGGACGCCTAGACATGAACCGTTTTGTTGGTGGAAGGCTTCCAACATTATAGTTGGCGGCCGCCACAACAAGCGGGTTAGGGTGGTGGGGGGCGTTATCAAAGTAACGTATGGAAACGTCCTTGATAAAATCTTTGATAGTGGGAAGATCAAGATCGCGGTGGAGATCTACGTTGCGATAGTACCACGGGCAACCCGTGGCACCACGCATGAAACGGTTTTGGAGTGTTTGTAAACGATACAAATAGGAGGGCGCGGTGTGCGCGAAAACTACGCTAGCGTAAGTCATGACGGGGCGGATGCAAGCTTTGTAAATTGTGCGACAGCCGTCAGCTCGTTGTAACTCGGTCGAAACGTCGGGTAGGTATTAAGAAGGTATTTTACTCATTAGTTTGCGTTAATCCCCGATTAAATTCTTTGTTAACTATGAAACGCGAAAGTTTAAAGTGTATAGGTACAAAAATAGCTTACAGGCTTCAAAATACAGCTACAACAAAAAAAATAAACAAGAAATATTGAGTCTGAAAGCCTTAAATTGTATACATCATCCAAAACAACGTTCAGTTAATAGTGAGGTCACAGCAGGACTTGATACCGTTACCAAATTACCACTATAAGTACAGGTAAGCAACGTTATTTCTCTTAAGGTAATTTGGTACCGGCATGGACTAAAAATACCAGTACCGGTAATGCAGGTAACGTTATGTAGAAAAGTATCGCTAATTTTTTCGTTAAACAGCTTTAGCCAATCCGCGTAGAGCGGTTAGTTAATTTACCGGTAAAAATGCCACCCAGGTAACGATATCAAGCTAACCGGTACTTTTTTTTACCGGTATCTTCGGTTGACAGAAGTATCGACCAATTTTTTACGGCATTCAAAGCCCTGGGTCACAATAAATTGTCTTTCACAATAAATACTAAAACCGACTCAGGGTGTAACACTCCTGTTTAGTAGTATTTAAAACTCTGAATACTTTGATGAAAGATATCAAGTTCCAAATCGAGATTGTCATAAGTGCACACATATATCTTGAGGATTGGGTTCCGAGACATTTTTGTTCGTTGGTGGAACGCTGCAAAGCCGAGGGTGTCTAGTCTGAGTGATCGTTTGGAAGCATTAAAGTATAGACAGTTTAATAGTGATGTGTAATTCCGAAGGTATCTAGAGACAAAAGCGAAGATGGCATTCCAGAAATAAGGAGTTCTTAGGAAAGCGATACGGTAGGTACTACACCTAACCAGCTTTTACATTTGTACCCAAGTTAGACCTCACATGGAGCACTGTTCTCACCTTTGCTCCAGAGCTCCTAAATGCCAGCTTGACCCTCTGGACTTTTTGCGACGCGCTATTCGACTGGTCAACGATCCCAAGCTCTCAGACCGGTTAGAATCCCTAGCCTTGCGACAAGACTCGGCTCGTTGTCCTACCGCCTGTATAATGGAGAATGCTCTGAGAAACTATAAAATTTGGTGCCCTCTTCCTACTTCTACCACCCATCGCACCGCTCGCCACTGGAATAAAACACACGCACATTTCCTGGAGCCGCTGTTCTCTCGAACGGTTCGCTTCCAAAAGAGCTTTAATCCACACACCATCAAACTTCAATTCATCAGGGTTTCACACTGAACCTGAAAGAGGTTCCTCTCTTCAACACAAAAGCAACACCTCTGACGTCGCTGTTGGGCAGCCGCTTACCATTAGGCGGCACGTGTGCGCGTGCTCGTTTGCAGACTTTTAATATAATCTTATTTTTGAAGTATTACCTCTGTACGTCTGCCTCCCCCAAGGATCGATACAACGACCGGTTTTGTAGCGCATCCAGCGGCTTCCCGCGACCTTCACCAGTTCGTCGGTCCACCTTGTTGGAGGTCTGCCCACACTGCGCTTTCCGGTACTTTGAATAGTTCTTTTTGTTCATGTAAACTTCATTTAAAATTAAATTAAAACAGACAAATCAAAATAACTATTCGAAGTTTATTATGCCGTTTATTTGTAGGTACGGGTTAAGTGAAGCAATTTTTCAACTCTAATATTTAATATTTAAAAATGTAATGTATGTAAGGTGTTTAACGGTTTTCTTCGCTGTCTGTACAAGCTCACACAATTTGGCTTTTAAATAGTTACAATTAATTATAATTATAGTTAATTCCCACTGTACTGCGAAAGACTGCAGGCAGATGCTGGATGCGTCAAGCTGAGGACAGGGCGCTATGGCGCTCATTAGGGGAGGCCTATGTCCAGCAGTGGACTAAGATAGGCCGAAGATGATGATGATGATGATGATAATGTACGAGAATTACCGGCAGGTGTAAAGAGTTTGGCAAAATGCTTTAAAGAGTGTAACCTTTACCTCTAAACTACACCGCGCGAATCTGCGAGCCATGTTACAGCGGACCGCCATCGCTCTCCTCTCCCTTTCGATGTCTCTATCGTCTTTTGAATCCTCGGTGATCAAATGGCCGAGGTATTTAAACTCTTTAACGAGCCATACCGTTAAGCATCACACGCGCCACATCTCCCAGTTTACGACCCTTGGCTTGAAATATTAAGAGCTCACTTTTTCCCCCATTATATGAAAGACCGTGAGCCCTCCATACTCCTCCTCACGCACACCTATCAACTTTCCGAGCGCGGCCACTGATGGGCTGAGCAACACCATATCATCTGCGTAACTAATACTGTTGATATAGTGACCACCGATCGAGCAGCCTACTCCAACGTTGCTCAGCTCAACAATCAGCCTGTTCATGTACAAGTTGAAGAGTGAAGGAGACGTGTGTTATGTGTCAATAAAACAATCTTATACTTAAAGTTTTGTAACAAAACTATGTTATAAACATGTTACTTAATGTGGACTCACCTTTACAATTAAGGCTTGTTTCCTCCCGATTTTGTGCCTTTAATTACGAGTAGATAACCGCGATGCCCTGATTGCTATCTGTCAGCAAACACGTGAACACACGCTGTATCAGCTGTGGGCGTTATTAATAAAATCATTAATGCAGACAATTGGATCCATGGGTTTTAATGTTAGTAACAACAATACAATATTTAATAAAAATAAAAATAATTAATTGGTTGGTACCTGCAATCTGTGGGTCAGCTACACGCAGCGGGCCATCAACGCTCTCCGAGTACAATATAATAACGCGTTCAGGGTGTTGGTGGGGCTCCCACGCTACTGTAGTGCATCTGCAATGTTTGCGCACGCGCACACAGACGGCTTCTACGCCGTGCTGCGGCGACGCATTGCGTCGCTGATGTGCCGCGCGCGTGGGAGCGCCAACACCATCCTGAACGTGCTCAGTGACAAGCTGGACAGCCCCCTTCTGGGGCACTGGGTCCAAGCACAAGTTCGTGTGCCCGGAGCCCCAGAGGCAAATACCTTAATTAATATGTATTTACTAACATAGTTTTTTTAAGTCATTTATATACTAACAATATTATGGGCAACAGCCTGAAATAAATAGATATTTTTATTTTTATTTCGTCCACTAATAAAACATGCTCCATAACTATGCTTTATAAGATGTTTAGTCATTCTGGACTCAATTTAAGGTATATTAAATAAATGCCAAAGGTACCATCATCAATTTATTAACTTACCACATACAGATATACAAATGGATAAAAATGTACAATATATTAGAAGATATATCCGTAGATAGTACAATACACCCATTAGACGTTGCAGGCAGTTAATGCGTTTGGTCGGTGGCTTCACTAATGTTAGGTTGATTATTCATTTCAATGTATACTAGTATCCGAGCGAATTTAATGTTTTAATTGAACTATATATTTAAACTTTTGTTAATTCATTCATTCATTCAAACTGGCAACACTGAATATAGGGGAAAACGAATGGCGGGAAAAGAAATATGGCGGATTGGGGATTTGGGACGATCGAACTTCTGCTGTTGCTTGTTGGAAGATACACATATTTTTAAAATTGTGTAAGTTTTATGGAGTTATTATAAATTGTAGGTTACTACAGCATTACGTCGTCGGCTCCATGCTCTCGGGCGAGACGAGACAAAAAGTATGCCTTGCCTAGCCTATTACTCGAAGGGTAGTGGCCCAAATGTTCGACAGGAACCAGTGATCGACCTTTTAACCTCTATTCATTAAATATAGGGGTCAGCAAATTAGTGCCACTATATATGATAATATCATCGTTATTTCACAGTTGGTTTGGCAATGGCGGTATGCCCTTGTAGTTCGCGTAAAACTAAGAAAACAGTCCGCATCGAGTCGAGTGCCGTTTTGCTGCAAACTCGAGTGCCTGACGCAAAACCGAAGCGGCTTCAAGACCGGCCACAAGTCAAGGGGCTATGCAACGTCGATTGACGCTGGTTGTGCAAACGTCATGTCACATTTACAATTACAACGTAATAATGTATGTTTGCCAGTATATCGCACTACAGGTTGGACTCAACGATAGCAATGATATTATGAAGGTAGATACAGAGTTAACAAAATAATCGCAATTAAATGGTCCGTAATTTTTCGTTCAAATTTCGAGCGCAGCGGCAGTACAGATACACATTTTTGATATCAAACTTATTGTCAAACGATGTAAAGGGATAGCGTAATTAAAGCAATAATAACGAAAAGGACAGCTAGTGTTTGTTATTTTGCATTTACTAACGAAAACTAAATCTAAATCTATCTATCTATTTATTGTGCTCAAGAATAGCAATGATTAAATAGGTACAAGTTTTTATCCACTTCACAGTGTTCGATTGAGCTGAAATTTTGCATAGGTACAGTTTGGATTTTTATAACTTTAAGTTATAGTGACAATGACCATGTAATTTTAAAATGTTATTTAATTTGGTTTTTGTTTTGGTCAACAATACAATATTAATATTTGACAGCATAGAAGCTTGCCACGTAAGTGTGTTTTTGTCTTTTATTAATTTTACTGTAGCTGCGCCGCGCAGAATATAATAATATTAAGTATGTATATACTTTTAAGTTCTCACTTTAAGTGAACTCATTCTGAATGTTCGTATGAGAAATAAAATTCCTTAAACCCAAATAGGTATGGGACTTTGTAACTGAAACAGTTTCAGTACTGTCAAGTGACGTACTCATAGTCACCTGTTTCGCTCTTCCAGAGCAACCGAGGCCAAAAGGATACGGCTGCCTTCTTTTGTTCGAATCGTTGTCTGGACGCCACGCCAGTAACGTATCTTTACCTTTCTTACATTATAATATTATTGTATTTTATTACTGAATTTATGAGCAGTCTACGCATGTTAGTTTATTCTTTTACACCAAGGTGTCAAGTGAGAGTTTTATTTGGCATCGATCACGTGATCAAAAAACAAAAAATTGTATAGCGAAAATTTGAACTCTCCTCGTTTATCACTAGGAAGCGCTGCTTCAATGCCATACAAATACCGTTTTCGTTAACGTGATCGATTGAATACGAATAATTAATAAAACTATCACTACGTGATTACTGAGACACGGTACCTATTTAATTGTTCGATTTACCATTCGAAAAAAATTGCGTAGGTATTCAATAATTTGTATTGTATGTTATCGAAAGAGTTGCAAAATTTAGTACACATCTGTCACAAGAGGGCGCTCTTTCGCTCCCATACAAATTGTAGTTTTAACTTTACACGTGCCAATAGTAAAAAGTCTAGCAGTTAGCACAATCCATGTACGTCTGGCGTCGCAACATCAAAACGAGACGTTTTCACACTTCACTTAAATCACATTTATTACGTATTACGGGCTTCCATATTTGCTTTTTAATGACTTAATATAATATTACTTAAATTGGCGCCATAAAAACAAATATAACTGCACTGTCTTAAAAATCTTAAACTTCATTCAGTTTCATTCGCCATTCGATTTCGTGAACGTTATCGAATAGCCAATTAATAAAACTTAGGGTGCCCAGTGTGAGTTTTGTTCACAATCCGTTTTCATTCGATTACGTTTACGAAAACGAAAATTAGTATGGCATTTTAGCAGCGCCACCTGGCGACAAACGAGAAGAGTTAAAATTTTGCCATATGTACTAATTCTCGATTTCGTTATCGTGATCGAATAGCGAAAGAACTCGCACTAGGCACCCTGTTCTTCAATGGTTGAAGATTCGATGTGATAAGTGTGCTTCCATCTTCGACCCTAACATAATTGTCTATGCCCGGGTGATTAAAATTTTAAAAATAAATTACTATAGGCTGCTTCTGGCCTATACAGCGTGACTGCATACTAGGCAAGTAACAAGTAAATTTTCAGTAGGCAGTAACCAGTAGGCTGGTTCGATAAGCCATTGTGACTTAAATAATCCTGGAGATTCCTAGGAATAGAGATATAGTCATCACGACCGATCCTTAAGAGCTACTTCTAATTGTTTGATGTGTAACATCTTTCCGCTCGCTTTCTATATATACAATTTTTGGGAGTGATTTGGTGAAATGTGACGGAAGTAGGTGTAACAGTGGGACAGGAAGTCGGGAAGCGCGCCAGCGCGCGCCATTTTGTTAATTTAAAATCGATATTATGAACATAACTAGAATACTGTTATTTATTATAGTGCATTTTTTTCAGAAAATATATTTTGTAGCCGCCACTAACTCGGCGAGCCGTAAAGCACAAGCCGTTGAGCCACCGACCTCGCACACTGCCTCCAACTGAGCACAACAGCTATACAAATACATTTTTTGTCATACACGAACCACCATAGCCACTCCGAACATCGGGACAGGTAGTGCAAAATCGGGCAGTTGCATCGTTTTGAAATTATTTTTCCAATTATCTTTATTTTATTTTAACGTTTTCATAGAACACTATCAGATTTTTATGTTCTGGGTGGGTTTGTCCTAAGTAATTATATTTGAATCTACGTAAAAAATAAAGTCATTGACATATAGTACTATAGATATAATTACCTACTTGAAATTGTTTAAGTAGTTGAAATTAGTAATTATGAGGTTGAATTATACCCTATAGAACTAATTTTCTGATTCTACCTAGAACATTAGCTAAATATAGTAATGTTCTTGATAAGAAGTAGCTGAAAAAAACAAAAAACGGTGCATAAAGCATACGCTCTGAAATAATGCTGGTATATTTTTGTCCATAGTTGAAATGAATCGTTAATCAATCATTTCAAATATTTTTAAGTGTTATCTAAAAATATTTTATTACATTTATTTGATGTTTTGTGTTGTATTAGGTATTATATAGATGAACTTTTCGCGAAAACCCGTAAAATCGCACTACCCACTCCGACGCATGGTATTAATTACGCTCACAATAATCATTAGACTTAAATTAATTATTCTAAAAATTTGGTGTTCTTTCATTATGTTACCTTAGAATTACATTAATACATCTAAGTACTTTTATATATACATTTATTTTTGGTAAAAACACTGTGTAAACTCTTTACCAATAATATTTAAGTAATCAATTGTTTATAATTAATAAAAACATAATTATGAGGTAAGTAATCAATTGTTTATAATTAATAAAAACATAATTATAATATACTTGAGGTATGCAGTGCCTTCTCGTCACAAAGGCGTACATTGGAGTTGACGATGGGGGTGAGAGGCACCTTGGCCCTGCCAGATGTAGTCGCCGCAATGGTGGAACGGGAGGATAACTGGGCAGCGGTGGCAGGCTTCGCCGCGGAAGCATGGGCCTCAAAGAGGAGGCCGAACGCACCCGGGAAGAGTCTGCCAACGCTGCGCCAGCCAGGAGGAGGAGGACAGGGAGGCGGCGTCGGAGGAACGCTGACCTCAACCCACCTTAAGGTGATGCCGAGTCATCTGGCGTAGTCAGGTTCTGACCTGATGCGCCATGATGACTCGAGGTCATAAGTAGGATTAGGAATTTAGGAAGTTAGGAATTTAGGAAAATAGGAATAGCTGTAGGAATTTAGGAATAATTGTAGGAAATAAGTCTGTGTATTAATGTTTAGTGTAGGAAGGAACAGAAAGAAGGGGGGGCAACGGCATGGCTATTTCAGTATAGCACCCCAGATGCCCCCGGGGTCCGATGGACCGCTGTGTGCGTTGTCCTTCTCCTATGTTGTGTTGTCTTTTCGTTGTTGTTGGTGTTGGTTGTTAGTGGTCGTTTTTGTTGTTTGTGGTTGTGTTGTTTGTTTGGTTTGGTTTCAGTATTAGGAAGGTGAACAGGGACTCTGCACAATACCATGGCGAGCGACGAGACGGCCGAATGGTCGAAGCTGTCTTGTCATATTGGGCAGTCATGGTGGAGTCCTGTTCCAGGTGTAGGTTAAGGTTGTAGGTTAAGGTTGTCGTGTGTCCGCATGCCCACAAAAGAGGGCATGTTGTTCTGGTTGTTTGTGATGTCCTGGTTGGTGTGTCCGCATGCCCACAAAAGGGTGGGCATGCCAGTCTGGTTGTGTCGCGTCCGCGTACCCACGCAAACGTGGGTACGTCAGTCGGATTTGTGTGTCCGCGTGCCCACGCAAACGTGGGCACGTCAGTCTTGTGTCCGCACGCCCACACAAAGGGTGGGTGTGTCAGTCCGGTCGTTGTTGTCGCATGCCCACAAAGGTGGACATGCCGGTTAGGAAAGTCGGGTTTGTGTGTTCACAAATAGTGGACACGCTGTTTTTGTGGTGCTTTGTGCGTGTAGAGGATGGCTCCCGCGTAGGCATTGCCCTCGTGGTAAAGGTCCCGCTGTTGTCACTCCGCACTACACCCTAAAAGTCTGGTCCCCCGGTGGTTTTAGTGGGTCGGGCATAACATCCGCCCATCCCCACACATTTCCCGAGACTAGACGGTCTGATGGAGCAGATTTCCACCGGGAAAACAAAAAAAAAAAAAAAAAGGCGGTTGTTTGCAAGTTTTTACATGGCAACACCAGAAATGGGTGTTCGAATTTGAATGTCCAGTACAACAACCAAATAAAGACTACCTCCATCTAGTAAGATCAAGTAAAGGCGGTCCACGTGCGCACATGCACGAACAGTTGCGGTTCGCGTGCATCTTAGGAACCAAGTTTGGACACCTTTAGGCATGTTCGCTTTAATTGCGCGTCACCAGACTTTTTTGGGGGCGGCGATAAACATGAAGGGTTCCTCAAGCCGTGTGAAACGAAGCACCGTCAGAGGTTTTCTAGTGGGAATGGCATCACACACTTGGGCGTCCCAGGTGCCTAATAGATTCTCCGAGGGGATCGAATTGGATCCGGACAACACGCGAACCGGTCGCGTGAAATGCGCGCGCTATTGCATCCAATAGCCAATCGTGGCGCGTAGCGTGCACCGTTCGTGCGCGTGCGCAGGTGTGGATTCGCCTTAATATTTCGTAAGACCATAGTCCACAGGTGCCAACTTAAATAAATAATATTCAATCTTGTGTGCAGTTTATTTGCACGGCATACGTTTCGAGTTGTCTCTATTTATAGTATTCAATCACTTATTACTCACCGCCCCGTAGTTGTCATTATTATCAGCTTGTAGAGGCTCTTTTGAAATATATTAACGACCTCTTGAGGTATTTGCTTTGAGCGCTAAGTATTTTATTCACCATTTGTATAGAATTCGTACGGCATTGAAGCAGTGCCTGTGGCAAGCGACGTAACTGGCCAATGTTGCCATATAAATTATTGTTTTCCTTAATGTGTGGAATGGTGAATTATAGTCGCGCTTAGCAATCAGTATCATTGAACAACACACTAAGAGGTTGTTAGTATTTTTGAAATGAGCCTGTCCAATATGAAGCTGTTTAATGTGTATCGAGCTGAAAAGGATGAAAAAAAAAATGTTAACAAATCATACGAAAAAAAATTTAAATGTTGCTAAACGATAATTTTAATTAAACGCCGATGAAAGAGGGGGTTTAAAGTTACTCGCGTCCGTAGGTTTACCCTTGAGACCTGACGTGACCCCTGCCTGGGTGGTGCTAAGGCCGGCTCGCCCGGCGTAATACCACCCTCTCACAGAATATCGGCGTGAAACAATAATGGCACTCGTTGCTGTTGTTCCGTCCGGTGAGTGAAAGTGCCGAAGGCCCATCTCTCACCCCTCCCCCCCATTCCTACTCCTTCCTCAAGGCCGGTAACGCGTCTGCGATTACTTTGCTTTTGCGGGGTGTCCATGGGCGGCGGTGATTACTTTCCATCAGGTGACCAGCCTGCTTGTTTGCCTCTTACTTATCATATTATCACCAGCTCATTTCAAGTCCCCACTGCTGGGGCGCAAGCCTTTGTATGGACAGGGAGAACGGACCATAAACCACCACGCGAGACAAGTGCGGTGCGGTGGTCGTTAACGACTGCTAATGCAGCCGGGACCTACGGCTTCACGTGCCTTCCGAAGCACGGAGGAGCTCGGGATGATACATGTTTAGTCACCCATCCATTGACGATTGACATTTGCGAAAGTTGCTTAACCTTAGAATCGCAAACAGCGTTAACCAATGCACCATCGAGCTCCTTATCATATGAAGGACGTTAAATAACGTTTATTTGCTATGATGCTTCTGAAACTTTGCCAGCCACGTATTAGGTGTTAGGTATGTAGTGTTCGTGTAGGTAACAAATCCGTTATTCGTCCGGTATACTTTAAGTAAACATACACGCGGCCTTGAGTGGCCACAAAAAGCCATTGACGACATTAACAGCATGTGCTAATTGTGAGTTGAAGTTAGCACGTAAACGACAATTGAAGATGACATAAAGCCTTCGCTTTAATCAAAGAAATACGTAATACAAACTCCATACCGGATTTATTTAAGGAACTTGCCGAGTTCATAAATACGTACACACACATAGGCGGTCGAAATTGCGTAAGCTATTGTTAAAAAATATATTTAGGTATATTTAAATATTGTGTGTGGTGTGGCTCATCTTGGCGTGGCCACCACCATCAACCGTTTGTTTCTCTTATGACCACCACAGACACTGCAAAGGGTTCAAAACGATAGGATGAAATAAAAAAACGTAAAATTAACACGACTAGATTCCTCAGAGAGATGTGAGCACGACCTTGCATAACATTCTAAGCTATTTTTACTACAATACGAGTAATATATAAATATCTTGGAAATCTTAATAAATCTTCATGTAATAAACTTTAGGTTCACAGTAAGCTGAAGTTGTTGATGCTATCCAATATTTTTTTAAATTTTGTTATTCCAAATTTAAATGTAGGTTCATACCTACATGAGCAAACCACCACAACTTTGGAGATGCATATATGTTCCGGATCCTTCACCTAGCACATTGTTGATCGAAGTACACAGGTGTCAGTTCCAGCTTGGAGTGACTGTGACTTAAGCAAGAGTCCTTCGGCTAAAGTGGGGGTAAGGGCAGGTATGTCCGGCTCGCTGTATCAAACGACATTGCATTCTTTATGAGGCAGGATTGGTGTTCTAGTTTTTCATTCTATTTTGGCATTTGGACAGAGGCAGGCATGTCTTCTCTGCACTTCAGGTATAACGCTACAAGTACCTACATCGGCCTGTTTAAGACGCTGACAACCATGAAACAGCGCTCTCTGTCAATCTGCATACAAGCAAAAGAGATGCAAATAGTGCGTGATCCACTGGATTCAAGTCAAAGAGTTTGAAAATTGCAAAAATTATTTAAAATCTGGATGTTTTATTAAGATTAAGAAATAAAACATGAGCTAACTAACAAGAATTGAGAACTATAGGCACTTAATTGCATCGACGTACTTTAGTAAATGGAAAAGACATCATGTAAATAGACTATAATTTTTTTTCTATCAAGGAAATTTAAAAATTCTTTATTAAGTAAACAATAACATTTTGGCTAATATAGTCTAAAATAACTATCTTTTGCTAGCGCCTTTGCTCACATGGGCTACCACCTGTAATTGTTTTTAATAAAAGCCAAACTTATTAAAGGTCTTCAAGGATAATCCTGAAACACTTCAATGTCTAACCAGGAGAAATACCGAAGGATTTAACTTTTATAATGACAGATTTCCATACACACTTTCTACCCCTATATCACCTCTTTAGGGGAGGTTTTTCCAAAAATGCTATAAGACACGTCATTCTTTATTTTTATTGAAAATCTAAAGATCGATTACATTATTCGTTTTTACTTATAGTTCTTACTTTAAAAATAACAATTCCCCCAAAAAACCTTCTTTTCTTTTTTAAAGGAAAATAAACAAAATTCCTGAGACATGTCACTCTTTATTTCTTTTTAAGAAGCCAAATACCAATTTTCATGTATTTTACTTCAAAACTGACGGACTTTCATACAAACTTTCACCCCCTTTTTGAACCCCTTAGGGTATGATTTCCGTAAAATTCTTTCTTAGTGGTTACTGGTTACGTCACTCAATTAACCTACAGTCCCAATTTCATCTAATTAGCTTCAGCGGTTTCAGCTCGGCGATGATGAATCAGTCAGTCAGGAGTCAGGACAAGTCAAACAAAACAAACTACCTAACTCGAAACAAAATTCAACTGTTCCATACATTTTGGTCGAACGAATATTGATGTTTTGTATGGAACAGCTGAATTTTATTTTCGAGTTAGGGAGTTGGTCCAATAGTAAGTTGTTCGTTTGTATCACGGAAGCCATCCCAGAAGGTTTGGACGGTGACGAAATAGTCAATCTGTATCGATTATTCTTTTTGGCGTTGTAAGTTTTATATCTACCACTTTATAGAAAATATTCATAAAGAATCGCATTTCAGTGTTCATCGCCTTAACAGGCCGACTGGAGATAAGAGCTACGCGATAGAAGAGATTCATCGCCTTAACAGGCCGACTGGAGATAAGAGCTACGCGATAGAAGAGCTTCATCGCCTTAACAGGCGGACTGGAGATAAGAGCTACGCGATAGAAGAGATTCATCGCCTTAACAGGCCGACTGGAGATAAGAGCTACGCGATAGAAGAGATTCATCGCCTTAACAGGCCGACTGGAGATAAGAGCTACGCGATAGAAGAGGAAGGGTTTCTAGAGGGGATCACTTTTTTGGAGAGAGATTGCTGATTGCCGCTGCGGCATTTTCAGCTTCACCGGGCTTTAAACAGAGGGGATCACGCACACAGGCGTGCCCCTATTCCCCTACTAATTATCTGAGTCTGGGTCGGATCGGTAAACTGCATTAATTGGCTAAAACTGTTTAGGAACTTATTTATATTAAAACTAGCTGTCCCCCGACTCACCACCTCGCATCGCGTCGCCCGACCGAATGCGCTAGTACTTCGTATTCGCTTAGCGCTTTTCAGACGTTTTTTTAAGGGTTTTAATTGGGCTATCAAATGCAAAAATATTTTTTTCAAATTCGACTAATCGACGAATTCGTAGTTTTAGAGATTAGCGCGTTCAAACAGAAAAACAAACATCAGCTTTATTGTATTAGTATAGATGTGAGTAATATTGTGAGGTTGTAAGTTTATAACAAAACATTTTTTTTTTTAATATTTGTTGTGTTTTATTGTGTAGTGTCCCTACATAATGAAAGGTTGACGACATTTATGTATAAACAATAAAACCAATATATATATATTTAAAAGTATCACACATAAAATTAAAAAAGTGTAACATGGAGATGAGAAACAGAAATCAAGTGATCTATACACAACACAAAATTATAAAAATAACGTCGAAATTCTTTAAATATTTAAGATAAATCTTTGGCGACCTTCCACTTAAGCTTTTTAAGAGAATCTATATATATTTTTATTTCGTACATATATACGTATATATACAGCCAAACGGGGTTGCTTTTGGTGCATGTATAACAACATTGATCACGAGTCTTGTTTTTTCAAGTTGTCTTCGATACTATGACTGGCGACAGCTACACTAGAGAAGACTATGTATTTTAGCAGCTTCTTAAGTGTTCATAGTTGTAAGCAAAGTCACACATGCTTCTAAAGTAACCCCATTGCACGGTATATATATTTTACAAATAACATTGTTTCACAGCAACAATTACAAATGTTATTAATTACATATAAGTAAAACAAACTATATACTTAACACGCGTATTTACATTAACAAAGATGTAAACCTCTTAAATGCCGACTAAGATCGCTTAAAACATATTTATTCTAACAAAATAAATATACAATAGGTATATAAAAAACACTGAAAAATTATCTATCTACAATCATGTCTACATACAATAACTTATCGACTCGAGCGAGAAATATAATTTTATTATTACCTACTATATAATTTATACTAAAATATACAAGTCACCTTAAGTATATCAAAAAATTGTGCAAAGGAGAAATATATGTCACCTAAAATAAATAATAATTTATATAGAAATTAGGTAATCTACAACTCTTCAGGAAATACATCTAAAATATTATGTTAATTTTAAAATCTTTTAAAAATTCACGACCTTACAATTTAATTAAATTAACAAAAACATCAATTTTGTATACCTTGATGATTTGACAATTTCAAGTTGTTTCCCTTTGCAATATCTATGTTACGATTTACATGTGATTACCATCTAATTATATTGTATATGCTTTAAGGTGGACCGACGATTGGTAAAGCCGCATCTGAAGCCGCTGCGCGAGCAGCACACAACCGTCGTTGTGGAGATCCTTGGGGGAGGCGCACGTCCAGCATTGGACGTCGTTTGGCTGAGATTAAGCTGATGATACTAATATAAAATGCGTATGCTATGCGTTTCTATACCATTTATGGGATTGCGATGAAACTTAGTAAGTTTCGTGCGCATGACCGCGATGGTTTGGAATTAAATATCGCAATTACGATAAATCCTATCGTTATTGGTCTGTCAAAATCTTCAATTAATAAAAACAACTCTATTTTGTACCATCAAATTACAGGTTAAAAAACATCAGGTATTTCTCTGTGAAACTATACAGTAATTGTTCCTAAAGCCACGATCTGTCTGCCTTTGTCATTAATCTCTATCCCACAATGAAATGTAACCACTTTTACATATGTACTCGCGTTTATTTTACACATTAATTTGATTTAATGTTTATCCTGACGTTTGGAACCCTTTGCTGGGTCCGTGATCATAGGGAGTCTCCGTAAAAGTAGGTTTATTTCAATGTTCGCGTAAACTTTAGAAAACTCTCATCCCACAAGTTAATAAACTTCTTCATAAGATATGACAAGCGCCTCTCTTTAATTCTCTTTAAGGTATGACCAAAAAGTAACTATACAGCATGTAACAGAAAGGTGTGGTCAAAATGAAAAGATCCAAAGTGTATCCTTGTATGTGTTGTACCTAAGACATAATTATTAACTTTAATTTGTAATGCAATTGTTAATTAAATGTTTATATCACAACAGAAATATTTAATGAGAAATTGCTTAACAAATTAAAGTTTTGTCTAAAGCGCTGGACACACAGAAAAGACGTAAGACGCAGACGGAGCGCGGACAAACGTGTCTTCCGCGTCCCTTTCATACAAAATGTATAGAAGCGTTGCAACGCAAAACATAAAGAAAAGACAGGGCGTGGGCACGAAGACGCTTACTCGTCTACGCCCTATTGTAAAACATACAGAAAGGACAGGGCACGGGCGCGAGCGGACGAGGGAGAGGAGTGGGCGGGACTCACGCGTCGCTGTCACACACTAGGGTTGCCGCCTAATCCCTATTCCTATTCCTATAATCATTTTTAAAATAATGAGACTTTGTTAACCAAAGCTAAGACTAATAAAAAATACACATGGAAAAATAAATAATTAGTAACTAAAAATAAATGTGTACTATTTTTTTCTTGAATTTCATATTTTTTGCAATGTTTTGAAAAAAATACTACTTTACCTTCAAAAAAAAGGTGGCAACCCTACGCGGCGCCCAGCGTCACGTCCGTGCCTCATCTTTTCTATATGTTTTAAAAAGTCGCGACGGCGCCGGCGCCCCGTCTGCAGAAAGGGCTGTCTGCGCCCCGCTCGCGTCTTACGTCTTTCCTGTGTGTCCCGCGCCTTAGTAACTCTGCATACAAGATCTAGAGTGGATACGCTATGGATCTTTTCGTTTTGACCACACCTTTCTGTTACACGTTGTATGCCTGTGTTAGATATATGCAAAGAAATTCACAGAACAATAAAAGAAATTAGTCAAAGCACCAAGGTAGATACGATTTGTGCATCCAACACTTTTGCTTAAATAAAATTATGACTAACAGGCAGCCCCTAGTCGACAACAGTAAGTACAAATAAAGTCAGTGCGTTCACGCAAGCGCCGTCGATGCAGGCTTACATGAGATTATGCAGACGTAGACGGTACTAGCTAGGCTGTAGTATGTGATTGTTATGCCAAAATAAACTATGAGCCTCAAGCGCAAGATCCATTTCACCGTTCTTTGCCTGTCACTTTTCTAAGTAAATTTAACGTGAAAGAGTAAGGCCAAGAGATCATCGTTTCTCTGTTTTTTAACTTTTTCGAATTATAATATATTCGCAACAAAATTTGCGCGAAATTATTTTCAATTTAAATATTTTCTTGGTTAATTGAAAAATGCTTTTTCCAATTCATTTAAATGCTGTCAAAAATGGTTTTTTACCTTTTGCCTTGTTTTTTGCCTTTGGACATTTGCAACACGACCCTGTAAACACCCTTTTTCTTGAACTCTCTTGAGAATAACTCAACAGTGAAGTCATTCCACAATTCTTGAGTGTACACAGTGGAAGGTCCAGTATTTTATTGCAAGCGAATTATAATTCAGAAACGGAAAACCCACAAATCTTCAGGTAAAAATCCTGCTAGTGAAACATTTTTCAACACCTTTCTGACTCTGAAGGCCGAATGGCCTTGAATTGAAACGAAAGTTCAAGACTACACTGCTAAACTCAAGTAACACTGCAGCCAACCTTTTGATATAACTGTAAAGCTCCCTCCCTAGTGTGTCTCGGAACGCTCAATTAGTCCTAGAGCAGTCTGAAGTCAGTCATTTATACAAAAGAATCCAGTTAACAACATAAAGACTCGTTTGTATAAAAACAAAGTTTCAATTCCTATTACATTTAAAAATTACTATTTTATAAATTTACTAAAACCTGTACACAGTTTTTATCTGTCTAATAGACAATCCAGACAAAATATCTTCACAATTATAAAAATAAAACCAGATACTCCATACATTGTTTTCTAATACAACTGCCAGAGCTATGATGAAGGCAAGCAGGCTTGCTCGAACACACACAGCACTTTGTGTATCAGCTCGTACTGCTCCGAGTTCTGGACCATACCGCCCCGGTTCAACCGCATGTTACAGACAATACCAAGCACATCTACCTTCTCTTCATTCGTCAGCTGTTTGATACCGTTCAGTATAGCGATGAGGCAGCCAGTCCTCCCAATACCCGCTGAACAGTGCACAATAGCGGGCGGGCAGTTTTGCTCCGCAAAGTAATCCAATGGTGAAGACACATTCACTTTCACTTTACACGGTGCACTTTGAGTTTCCAACGGGGGGAAAATAAACTTGGAATTTGATTTGGGACTGTCACACTTGCACAAATCAGCGTTCTCATCACATTTTTCTTCGAAATCGTGAGTGGAAACTTTTAGAATGTCCAAACTCAGGTTGAGTAGCGCATTAACGTCTTTAGGACACTTGTGGTCGGCCCAATTGTGGAACCAATAGTGGTAGACGGTCACACTGGCACTGGCACTATCACACACTACGTGTTTCAACACTAGCTTCCTTATAGTGTAGCCGGCTTTCTTCACCATGCCACAGTTCTTGATGACGAAGCTGTTCGATTCACATTCCTCTGTCTCAACATCTTCAGGGCTTTGAAAGGAGACTTCTTCGTTCAATTGTAGTGGGAAGTACTTTTCACACTTTTGCCGGTTGTTTTCTATGAAGTTGGTGAGCATCACCACTTTCTGGACGCGGGGGGCGGGCGCGGCGCCGGCCTGGTGGTAGTGCCAGTGGTTCTGGAACACCATCAGCCAGAAGTCGTAGATGGTGTTCTGGAGCGGGCCCTGGGTGGCGATGTAGCTGTTCTTGGAATACTCGTGCCCCTAGAATGGACAAATGGAAATTGTAAGTGTGATGTGATTGATTCATTAGGAAGGCCTTTGTAAAAAACTTACAGATAAAAAGATTTTACATATCGAAATGACTCTATATTGTTACCGCTTTTGTGGTCTGGCTGGTTTAAACCAGGGCTTATTATGATACCGTTACCAAATTCCCACTATAAGTACCGGAAAGTAACGTTATTTCTTTAGAGGTAATTTAGTTCTAGAAAAGTATTGCTACTTTTTTTGTTAAACATTGCGCTTTAGCCAATCCGCGTAGTGCATTAGTTAATTTACGGTAAAAATTCCACCCAGGTAACGACATATCAAGCATACCGGTACTTTTTTACCGGTATCTTCGTTTGACAGAATCGATACTAATTTTTTAACGGTATTCAAAGCCCTGGTTTAAATTACCCGGGTTCCTATTTCAGTGTTTAGCTGATGGTAGATCTTTGGTTAGCTACCACAGACAGACACAGACAAGATAGCCAATTCCGCATTTGTGTTGTGTTTCCACTTCCGGCCTCATTGACTTCGTGAGAATCAGATGAGATGCCAAAGGCTTCGACTTTTAGTACTCAATTATTTAAAATTAATAAATAGGCAAAGTTCCCTCACCTTAATAAAATTGGCATTGATGTACCCCTCAGTTGAGCCAGCGTCACCTTTCAGAATAAACCTCGAGTGTTCGTTCGGCAAGATCGTCTTATATCTGTTCTTGGGATGGGAGCCAGAAACGATGGGTTTCTCCTGAAAATTCGTGGGCATATCCCAGAACTCCTGGTGCAAGTTCCTCAACAACATTTTCTGGTACTCAGAGCACGGTTGAGAGTGCACAGGGTCCGGGATCACCATCTGCGGGTTTTCCTTTGCCATATCTTCGACTCTTCCTGAACAACAATGGGTGCCTTCCGCTACACTGTGGCACTTGACTTTGGAATACCCATTTTGGAACACGTTATTCAAGTCTCTGAGCTGGTGACGTGATAAAACACTCGACGCGTTCTGCAAATGTTGCATATTGGCTAAGTATAATCTGAAGTCCTCCGAAGTGCTTTGAGGACTCAAAGGTTTCGTGGTGATGTTCCTGACGAAACCAGCCTGGAAGTTCGGGTCCTCCTGCCTTCCGAACGCGTAAATGATTTCGTTTTCCTGATCACCGCACACGTACGTCAAGTTCTCAGGGTAATCCTGCTCAGTGTAGCTGGACGACCACAAATTGTCATGAGAACCGAAACCCATAAACTTTTCGGAATCCCTCAGTCGCGTTCGACATTTATAAGACTTCGGTATCAAATTCTCGGTGCTGAGAGACTTTCTATGCTTATCTTTATGTGGCAAGTCTTTTGGTTTCGGTCCCAGCAGAGATTCGTCTATTTCAATGTCTCTGGGCTCCTGCGGTCGGATATTTAAAGTCAGAGAGGTATTAGAACTCCGTCTTTCCAAGATGCCCTTCCGAGGTTCTCCGGGAGGGTTGTCTATGCTGTGGTTGCTGTTATATCGACTAAGGTTGCATGTAGACCCGTTTAGGTTGTAATTCGAAATGCTTAGTCCTCTATTGACAGACAATTGTGGATTGGAAGTATTTATGTTTAAAGTTAACGATGTATTCGAACTCCTTCTTTCTAATAACCCCTTTTTCTGACTTAACTTCGCCTCTTTATTCAAAGAGCTGTTGCTAGAATGCCTGCTTAGAGGAGTAGAAGACTGAATGTTTAACGTAAGACTGTTATTTGACCCTCTTCTTTGAAGTAAACAGTTTTTAGAGACTTCCCCGGAAACATTGGTGTTAGAAGAGCATATAACTCGAGTGGTAGGCGTAAGGTGTTCCGTATTCATTAAGGACACATTGGAATCTCGACGCTCTAATGAGAATTTCTTCGGTCTATTATCAGAATTGAGACTGAAGTTGGATATACTGTTTCTGACAGTCGCTAAGTTGTGGCAAGAGGCGCCGGCGCTGCTCAAGGAGCAGTTGGACGATTGTAAGCTGTGTGTACTTAACATAAGACTCTGATTTGAGTTGCGTCGATGTAACTTTTTGCCAAACTTCTCTTCCTCCATGTTTGGTTCGAAGTCGTCAGAAGGAACGCCTTCAGGCAACGTTTTCAAATTAGTACTGGAGACGCTTAAATTCTGCTTATAATTAAGTAAGTTGGACCCTAAAGTCGGACCAGTATCGCAGTGATATCGATTGTCACTGCCCAATATATTTATTTCTGGCGTCTTTTCTGCGTCAACAACGTTTTCTTCAAAAGATCCCATTGTCCTAGATCCCATGCGTGAAGGTCCGGGCTGGTACAACATTAGAGACGCATGATTTTCTCTAAGGAATATCCCGCTATCTTGCCCTTTGATGTACAAGCGACGATGCTCCGCATTCGACTGTATGGAGTTGTAGCCCATTTTCCCTCCAAGGAAATCCTGTTTGATATTCTTTTGAGGCAATATTCTCTTCAATTGCCGTTTCGGAGTGTTCGGGACGGACACCGAGTTTTGTGGCACCTCTAAATTCTTCTTCGGCGGTAAAGACAAGTTGACGGTTTCAGAAGAGTCTAGAGAAGTGGCCTTCACTTTCAGCGTCGGCGTCTTGACTTTCTTCTCCTCGGCGTCTGTGTACAGTTTCTCAAATTCTAACAACTCCTTCTCCAAATCGCTGTCGCGCTTCGTCAAATCTATAGTTAAGTTGCGCAAGTTCTTTCCTTTCCTTTTGATTTGTGTTTCGGCCAGAGTCGTTGCACCCTCTTCTGAGGTCACGATTATTTCAAACTCTTTTGGCGAGAACCTCGGCATGTCAATGAAGCATTGCGTGTCCGAACTTTGCCGTAAGCTCTTCTTGTGTTTGATGTCTGGCGATTTCGGCTCTTCCTCTTCGACAGTAATTTCTTTTTTCTCATCCTCGAATTTGAATATAGGCCTTTCTCTAGGAGGCGATTTCTGGTACTCATCCCGCCTATCCAAACTTTCGCAAGACGTGCTGATATCCTGATTCTTATACGCCTCATTCATTTGATCCTTTATCTGTTTAGCTATCGGTAGCCCTAAATTTTGTTCAATTATTTTAGCGTTGTCTGAATCTAATGATATAGATTTTAACCTCTGTCGTCGCGCTTGAGCGGAGTTCGAAAGCGTGGGCATCAATTCGTTCCGGTCTTCCGACATTGTTTCAACATGCAAAGAGTCTATTTTGGCGCAACAGTCTACTACATCCCTATCTTTAAGTTCACATTTACTTTCCGCGGCTTTATTATCGTCACATTTCGATACGTTCAGCTCAACGTTTTTGTAGTTCGTGTCGCAACTGTTATGTCGTCTGTATCTCTTGATTTCTTTGTCAGCGGGCGGCGTAAATCTTTCTCGTTCAATAGAATTTCTTCCTCCATATTTCTTGGGCCGTGGTGATATTCTAGATACTTCTTCAGACAAATGTACTTGCTCGAACGTGAAATAGTTTTCTTTATTGCAACTGTAGACTTTAGGGCTAGGTTTGGAGTTTAAAACTCGGGGCGAAGTAGGTTTTTCGAAGCCATTGCTTCTGTTTAAATTGTCGCCTAACGTTCGAGGCGACTGAGGTACTTCTGCGTCACGAGGGGTTTCTGGGAAGAACTTTGGAGATCTAACAGTGTCGTAGTATACAGATTTGGGGGATGGCTCCGCGAAAAAAGCGGGAGAAACTGTCTCGGGAGGGGTGAAAAAGCGCGGAGAACTCAAACTATCGGCGAGGAGTTTGGGAGAAAAGTCGAATTTGGGGGCCGACGATTTCTCCTTAGCGGAGCTGCACTCCAAAATCCTCGGAGAGTTCTGCATCTCCAGTCTCTCTTGGTGGCCTTCTAAATGAGGGTTCTCGTTCACACTGCACATATTCAGTCGCGTGCTAACTGACCTGAACCTCCTCAGGTTGCCGGGAGTCTCCTGACTCCTCTCCCCCGCATCCTTCGGGGAGGTCATCTCGCTCATATCTTCTTTCGCTTCGTTCGCCAGCTTTTCCACTAAGTCCGGCTCAAAACCGAACACTTCTTTGTCAAGTTTCGCGCCGCCGGGAAACGGTGATTTGTCGTCCTTCTCTAAAGAGGGAGACCTTGTTGCGCTGAACTTCTTTGCTCTGGATTCTTGAGTTAAAAGGTCGGCTCCGAGTTCGCTGTTCACGATTTGTGCGAGCGGGCGGGGTATCGTGGTGGAGTACTTGCAGTCGAGGGAGCGTTTGTGCAGCCACTGCTCAGGCAGCGGTATCTTGGGGATGCCTTTGAATTCGGAAGGGGGAATCACTGTAGGGACCGTAGGGACTGTAATGACTGTAGGAACTGCAGAGTTAGAAGTAGATGGAGCCTGCGCGTCAGAAGTGGTAGCGGTATTCGTGTTGGCCGTAGCAGTGGCGGTGGTGGTAGCGATGGTGTTCTGCGTGGAGTCGCGGACAATGACGACTTGTGGCGGGTCGAGGGGGTGGGGCGGGGCGCCGGCGGGGGCGGGGCGCGCGGGCGGGCCGCGGGCGGGGGGCAGGCCGCCCGGCGCCACACAACGGACTATGTGCACCTGTAACATAATACGGGAGCGCTATTGACACAATTGTAAAGTTTTAATTTCTATAGGACAGTTGACAAATGATTCTGCTCGACCTGATTTAAAGCAGAGTCCAAATGCGAAGACCGCTAGTAAAAAATAAACTAAACCATCGACAACTATAATAAGTGTAAAGAAGGAACTTATAAGTTTATAAGACTCATAGAGGTTACAAAAGCGGAGTCCACGATGCTCTATCCATAGCAAGTAGACATGGTGGTAGCTCACTAGCCGCCTTCGCCTAGCCGACCCACAAGTTGTTTTAAAGTATAAGCCGTTTAACACATCCGTCTCCTGTAGGCACACAGTCTCATAAACTCATTCACTATGCTACCTATATGTGTACATTATACCAGTGAACTCGCTACCTGGATCCCCAGGACGAGCCCAGGACAGGCATAGATGAGCTAGAGTGGACCAACGACATAGATTCGTCTGACCACTGAGCTCAATCTTCGGCTCATTATTATACTAGGTTTATTGGTTCAAACATTATAAACTTTGAATATCGAAATAGTAAGGTTTTTGCTATGAGTTTCCGCAAGGTAACGCCTAATTCGGAAGGCCCGTAAAGCCGTTGGTCCCGGCCACTCCCGGCTACATTAACAGTCGTTAACAACACCGCACTGGGCGCGCGTGGTGGTTTACGGTGCGTTCTCCCTGTGGTGTTTTCATCTATAGGGAAGGCTCGTGCCCCAGCTGTGGGGACACAAAATGACCTGCTGATAATGATATACAATGTCACAAGTTATAAACAAATCTGTATCATTGTGCAACCAGTGACATTGTCCACAGCACACACAGATGACAAACAATGTTATTCATAAATGCCCTGCTGATGATGACCTATAAACTAGCTCCTAGCTTCTACATAGTTCATCATCATCATCATCAGCTTCTTAACTCCCCACTGCTGGGAGACGAGCCTTCCCTAAGGATGGATAGGGAGAACAGGTCATAACCCATTCAACCGTTTCTGTGGTCTAGTGGTTAAGACCCCTGGTTTAGACCCAGAGGTCCCTGGTTCGATTCCCAGCGGGGGGTACATGTTTGTGTACTCAATTTGGTTGGTGGTACAGCTTGTTTGTCCGCCTGGCTAGCTACCACCATCTTCATACGTATCATATCTACATACGTCATATTTAGACATAACATTAATGTTTGTAGCATTGTTGTGTTCCGGCAGCTAGAGATAAGATAGCCAGTGCCTCACTAGTTGAGGATCCCGGGTGAAGTGCGCTTCCATCATTGGCCTTATCATCACTATATTATATTATTGTTAACGACTGCTAATGCAGCCGGGACCAACGGCTTTCCGTGCTTTCCGAAGCACGGAGGAGTCCCTCCCCCCCGCCCGATCCTCTAAATGACACTACACATTTACAGAATACACTAAACATGCACACTAGTTTAGACCCAAAACACCGTACTCGTAGAACAAGGTTACTAAGAACCGGCTCACACGCGCTCTACACCTGGGCGCTTCTCTCCTCCACCACGGCCCGGTCAACCAGAGCCGAGCCTTTAGAGGCTCCCTCGGGTTGCTCCACTCCCCGATCCAATCCGAACCCTTCGGAGAATCTAGTAGGGCACAAGGACGCGCACTAGTGCGCGATGCCGTTCCCTCTAAAAAACCTCCGAAGGTGATTCGTTTCACGTAAAGGGTCCCTCCTTTACGTTCCTCGACGCCCACAAACAAGCCCGGTGAAGTTTTAAAATGCCGTCTGAGGCAATCAGCAATCTCTCTCAAAAAAAAACGGAGGAGCTCAAGATGATTTTTGGCCACCGGTCTTTGCAAAAGTTGCTTAACTTCAGCGCTCGCAGACCGGGCGCGTCAACCTAGTTGAGCTCCGAGTGTGGTGTGAATGGAGCGCGGGCTAGGGCGTTTCTCACCTGGTGCGCGCACAGGCGCTTGCCGGGCCGGCAGCGGCGTCGCAGCGCCAGCAGCAGCAGCAGCGCCGCGGCCGCCAGCGCGCCGCACCACCACCCCGCCTGCGCGCCCCACATGCCCCGCGCCTCACATCTACACAACCAACCACCAATCGTGACTGAACACTCAGAAATGCGATTCTTTAGGCATGTTTTGCTATAAAACGCTCCCCGGACGCTCTCTAAACTAAGACAAATCCGGGGAAACCCGGACGGATGGCAACCTTAGTTCCGACTAACATAGGCTAGTAAAAATATGGAAATTCAACCCTATGTGAGTATATTCTATGTGAGTAAAATAGGGGACGAAATTTTGTATGATGAAAATTCGTCATTATTGGAGTTAGAGACTAGAACTTAATGTTTAGCATTTTAGACCATGATAAAAAACGTGTTTCAGATTTTTAGGAAATTTCACCCCTGATGTGGTAAAACACAACAACAATGAAAGTTGTAAAATATGGGATTAACGTTTATATCAGAAAACTACATAGTAATAAGTCGTGTTAAATGGGGAAGGATGGAATGACTGCAAGCATGCTAATTGTATTCAATAGCCTACATACAAATTTTTGTACTTCTAAGTCCAGAAATGACATAGTTCCATACAAACTTTTACCCCCCATTCTATCCCTATACGGAGGGAGTTTCCTAAAATCCATTCTTAGCTGACGTCTTCTCCTAATTTACCATATCTTAATTTTTGAGAGGTTAATTTTTGTTTCTTCTTGTATAATAAATGCTTACAATTTAAATTACCTAGCGTGACATATTTTATTAAAATGAAACTTATCACTAAAAAGTACAAAATAAAAATAAATAATAATAAAAATTCAAAAACACGACTGCCATGACAAAAAAAGGACTAAAAGGCAAAAAACAAGACGTCATTTATCTGTATTTATAAAAGTGAAATGTCACTCATTCACTCACTGACTATATAAAAAAATCAAAACTGCTTGATTAATAAAATTTAAATTTTCATGGCAGTTGGCACCTTCTAGATAAGAAAGTATTCAGTTTTACTAATCAAGCAGTTTTGATTTTTTATAATGACATCTTGTTTTTTGCCTTTTAGTTCTTTTTTTGTCATGGCAGTCGGGTTTTTTTTTGTTTTTTTGTTTGATTGATCTCAGGGAAAAGAAGTTCCTTTTAAAGATAATTATGTTTGGCTTTATAAGTAGGTACCTAGATACTTACTTAGATTTTTTTTGTCCCGATTTTTTCGTCTTAGTCCCGCTTTTTTTACGTTGAGGTCCCGATATTTAGAAAAACGGATCTGGCAACACTAGCTACCGCATCGTGTTTCGAATATATATTAATTCGATCATTCGCAGACAAAAAGTGCGTAACACACAGGTTTAGACATGAGCAGTGACGAATCGCCGATGCATCATGCCGTGGCGCAACGAGCCTCCATGCGTCACTGGCCAGTGCTCCCACCCTTCAAGACACGCCAGATAATGACCGACCATTACTCAATAATGTCGTCCAACATTGCTATATACTTTTTCATTTTTTATTCCTTACGGGTAAAGTTATAAAGTTAGTACGGTTGTACACACGCCTGGATATCGGAATATTCCCATCTGTTTTGTCCACCAGGGTGACAAATGGAAAGAAAAAGTTTCATCTGTCACCCCGTCACTAATTGTACATCAGACAACCAAAAACTGTCAAAATTTTTCATTAGACTTTGAGCTTTATACATAACTAGCTGACCGGCGGACTTCGTACCGCTTTGACAGTTTCCATGACAACAAAACAAACAAATCATTCGCCCGCTTAAGTGCTATTTTCAGGAGTCATTGGCAGTAATGGTCGCTAACCTAAAAGTGACCCGGTTGCCATAAACAAAAGTTGAAGTTGAAATTGAAGAACACCCGTATCCCACGAAGGACCCCTATAGCAGCGCCACCTACCGGGTCCAATTGTAAATCTAAACCATTCTCGAATCCACTTGAACACACACAGAAAATTTCACCCAAATCGGTCCAGCCGTTTAGAAGGAGTTCAGTGATATACACGCGCACAGAAGATTTATAAATGGCATATGGTTGAACATTTATTGAAGAAATTTGACAGTTTTATCCAAATCCTCTAGTCGTGGCTGCTCGCCAAGCTATCCAGCTTGGCGAGTAGCAGTCGGTAATTTCCGATGTAGGAAGAAATTCAATTTAATTGCAGGGTGAGCTGGACGACAGCAAAAATACTTTTTTTATGTTAAAAGGAGGCAAACGAGCAGGTGGGTCACCTGATGGAAAGTAATCACCGCCACCCATGGACATCCGCAAAACCAAAGTGATTGCAGATGCGTTACCGGCCTTGAGAAAGGAGTTGCATCTTGAGGAGGGAGTAGGAATCGGGAGGGGGGAGGGGTAAGAAATGGACCTGGTAAACGGTGGCTAGAAATAGTGACCCGAGTATACCACTCGTTGGTATACTAAATAATAATAATAAATGGCCATCTTCCAGCTCCATCATCAGACCCTGGTTACCATCTAGCACCAAAGTACTCGTCAAGACAAATCATACGAGCCCAAACTCGATGGGTTTGTGTCGTTTAATTACCAAGTTCCTATGGCCATCTATCTTTCAGCTCCATCATCAGACCCGGGTTACCATCTAGCACCAAAGTATTTGTCAAGACGGATCAAACGAGTTCAAACTCGATGGGGTTGTGTCGTTTAACTACCGAGTTCCTAGGGCCACATTCCGGTTTCATCATCAGATCAGCTCCAGATTATAATAATTTTGCATTGTCATCTGATTTACACATCCGTCAGCAGGAAAGGAATTTTAATTACTAGATTTGACCCAAACAAATAAATAAATAAACAGGGCAAGTTTAAAAAGGCTGGAAAGTATGGTAGATAGATACAATAGTTTTCAAATAGCATCTCAAGTCAACTTCAGAAGCTGACATCTAAAGCTAGTGCCACAATTGATAAATTCAAAAATCAGCCTTAATACTAAGATAACAGAATCCAATCTCCTATATCAACAAACTACTAGCCTATCAATAGATCTAATCAATATAGCAAATTATTACTCTATTTACATTGCACACAACAACATTTTGAACTCAATCATGATTGACTTAAGGACAAAACTGAATTTAAATCGGCTATGTTTATCTTACACTATCTTTTGATGTCAGTGCCAAGAAAACCGATGAATGAAGTAGTTTAGCGCAAAACATTCATATCAGTTTGGTTGGAGTTCAAAAACATACAATTTCTTTATATTCAAAATGTATTAATACTAAAAAAGATTTTTTTTTTCTAATTCCTTATAGGAACCTACCTAGCTTAATCTTTCACTAAATTACATATGGTAAACTCAGGAACTTACCACATGTCAATAAAGATATATAATAGAATACCGAAAGAAATCCAGGTTTTACTAAAAGAAACAGAGTTTAGTAAAAAAAATAAAGGAGTGTTTGATAGAGCAATGTTTTTATTCAATAAAGGAATTTTAAGAATAAGTAATTATTATTGTTCATATCTATTGATGTTTATTTCATTTCGGATCGGATCGGCTACAAAGCAAAATGTTCATATATGCTTTTGGTCTCCTCAAGCAAAACGTCTATATAACATATCTTGACCACATGAAGAGATTGTCCTGGGAGCAAATCGTCCACAATTTATTTATGTCCATAAGTCTAGTAGTCTATAATTGAAAACTGCCTGTAGACAAATCGTTCATGATGCATTATGTTAGCATTAATTCCTTCCTACAGACTAATAAAAAAGGATATTTAATAGATAAATATGTGCATACATATTAATTGACCCAAATGGCTTACAACCCAAGTGTAGTATTTCCAAATAGTTTTAAGTAATTTTAAAGTTATTTGGAAGTATTATTTCTCTAAATCTAGTTTTATTTTCTTGTTTTTTAAAATCTATAGCTAAATCTAATGTCAACACATGTTAAGCACACAAACTATTTGTGTTAACACATTTAGGACATTAGTCTTGTATAAAATATTGTTGAACCTATCATGTATACGATAAGTTTGTTAATATTATTTCTTGTGGGGACCTGGCCAGCCGAATGGACGATCCACCCGCGCTATCTGCGTGCCTAACTTTGTTAAGATTAATGTCCGCTATGTAACCTAATAAATAAATAAATAAATAAATAAATACATCCTTCCTGTTATAATTTAATATAATTAATACTTATACTTATATCTGAATGACAACATAAGGGTTTATATAACCCTTACAGTGTTATGTAGGTAGTTAGGTGCAATTAGTCGTATTCTACACACACTGTTTCCGATTGTCATTCAACAATAGTTATATTATGTATTGTGGACGGTTTGCTTCGTAGCCAATATGCTGGTTAGACATTTTCGCAAGACGTCATTAAAACAATTTTTGGTTACATTTTCAAATGTGGACGATTTGCTATCAAGTCTTAGTCAGTTGTGGGTAGTCTTAGTCGATAGACATTTTGCCTTGTAGCCGAACCGATCCGAAATCGTTTATTTGTTGTTTATTAATTTGTTGTTTTTGCCTTAGTAATACCCAAGAATTAATAATTTTATTGTATAAAAAAATATATTAAAAAAACCCCAAACTGTTGCAATACCTTTACAGAGTCATGTTAGGGGACTATTTATAATATTGTAAGATCTGTACCATACCAACATGATGCAATAAATAATTATTACTATGACTATGACAATCATAATTATTAGTAAACATTTTATAGGAACAGCACATACAATTCATACTGCTTCATACAAAACATAGGGTAGAAGTAGACTTAGAAAAATATTAATTTAAGTTTCAAAATAATGGGACTAGTCTACAATAATGTGATAATTACCACCTAAATCTTATGTATTGCCAGGTTAACTTTTGTTTGTCTAGGTAGGTGGCATATTGAGTCCCTGACAAGCCAACAAATACATTCTTTTACGTCAGATCACACCAAACGAAACAGTTGTTTCCAAACAAGCAGAAAATGATTACCAAAATAAGTCTTTACCTTGTCAAGTCAACACTCAAAATTAATGTTTTGGACATAATTTTCGCGCGTAAAGTACGTAAATAAAAACCAAACGACGACGTACATAACTCAAAGCTTAGTACCAAACTAACCGAGCTGAAGACAACGAAGTACTTTTGTTCTTACACTTGACGTTAACGAGAGAGAAATTAATAATAATCTATTTATGGGTTGTGACATCGCACTGCAAGACCACCCAAATATCTGACAATGAACAGCCTTTTCTGCTTGCTATGCTTCAAGATAAGCTCGGATACGAGCTGTAGAGGTCAGAATTGAAGCATTAACAAGGTTTCCATCACGGTTTACCTTCCAAATACAGAGTTTATCTTTGACAAGAGTTACGATTTTGGTTGATAAAACTGTGACTAATCGGAAGTGTAGGGTTAGAGATACGGCAACGCATGTAGGATTTAGTACTTTAAAAGTCAGCTATCGTAAAGATCTACTTGAAAATACTTACGGTGCATTTATCCTGCGTTAAGAAAATCGGGACCGTCCTCTCGTTTACCATAAAATGTTTAGATCGAAATCACCCAGCACACTTTAGCAATGCTAATGATTCACCTCACTGCCACCAAAAAAACAATTATTTCTTCCCTTTTCTTGGAAAATTTACACGTTTTCAGCGTAAGCAGGCTCCTTAGCAGTTTTGACGTTACGTGAGTCGGCCATTTTTCTTTCGGAACAACAAGAGTCGGGGAGTGTTGCCAATTACTAAATAACACTTCCACTTCTCTTCCAAAACCATTACATTTTGGTTTGGCAGTGCAACAGATTTGATGAATGAATAATTTATTTAATTAAGTACTGTCCTGAATATATTCAAAATTTGATAAATGTATAATATTTATAGCATGATGGGATAGCTAACGTGGACACATTGAAAATTTAAGTTACAACAAAAGTTTTCCCAACTTGTAACAGTTACAGTTGATTAGCAACTTCTTCATTTCTGCTGTCTTTATTTTACATATTTCAAGCAATGGTTACAGCTGAAAGAATCTCCTTAAAATCCTGCAAAAGTTCTTTTGTGTCTCCACCGAAAGTTGTAGCCGTGCAGTGCGTTGTGTTAGGATCCATTCAGAGATGAACTGCACATGCGCCGTGGCCGACCCGAGACAGTGAACTGGGCCACTGGGGCATCGACATGTCCCTGCCGATGCCGCCCGCTAGGTCATCCATACACACAGATATATAGTTTTATAGGTCGGTTAACTAGGCCGTATTGTTTTGATCAAGATCCGTCATGGGTGTTGCCCGATGGAAACTATTGTGGAAAGGCGGTGGTGGTGGTGTAGCTATTAATACAATTGTCCACAATTAAACTGACCTGTCTTTTTTCTATTATTGGCAACAACAAGGGCAAGGGATAAATGGTATTAACCTATTTGCTGCATGGACTTAATTTATGCTCCGCAAATGTGTAGGTTGATACTTTAGCGTGACTGGAACCTTTAGGAGCTTTGATGCATTTATTTCATTTAAAGAATAGGTTAACAGATTGGTTATAAGCAGCAGCATCTTTTATCTTCAGTAAATATTAGCTACTAACTAGCTTCAGCCCGCGCGGTCGCTCACAAGTTTACTCCAACAAAAATCTTTGTAACAAGTTTTATAAGCGATGTAATTGAACGGGTCTAAAGATACCCATTACAAAACTACCCAGCACCCTCTTCCATATATTTTTTTTTATTTATGAAATTTAACTTGCTTCTTTAATACTATCTTTCTGTTTTTTGATAATAATAAAAAAAAATTAAAAAAAACTTTTATTTCAGACCATCATGGTCCATATTCACAATTACTAATTCAAGTACAATAAAATTACATATTATTACATTAAACTACATTAGATCACATAATTAAAAATCCTTTGAAAGCCAAAGGCGCCCATTCAATGTCAACAACTACCGTCATTAACATCCGATCATAATATTTTTACAAATACTACAGATCAGTTAAGAAGTAGGCAAGCTATTTATAAAATGTTTTTGTTTTGTTTATATAATTTTAACGCAAATTTTTGTTGCGATACAAATTATAAATACACAAATGTTGAAAAATTTTCACGAGCAGGATTTGAACCTGCACCCTTCTGACATATCGAGTCAGTGCTCTCTCAATTGTATTTGTGATTTGTTTCGCAACAAAAATTTGCGAAAAGATTATATATTATACAAAACAAAAAAAATAGAGTAGAGTATGTTAGTAACCATAGACTTACAACTATGTTAGTAACTAAATAACAAACAGAACGTTAACAATTTTTTTATTAATGAAAATTATTATTTACTTACATATAATTTTACGCAAATATTGTTGCGAACAAATAACATTTTGAAAAAAGACAAATAAAATTTTTATTACTCTTTATTTAGTTATTATATTGTTATATTGTGTTAAATATTTTTGAACTGTCTCTACTCTATTAATTATGAACTTCATAACATGGACTCCACACGGTGCTGCAAAAAGCTAAAAAGGATCGAACAAAATTAAATGATAAGTAGGTACAAGATTTTAATGTGACAGGTCAATTAAAGGGTGTAATTACTAGTAGTATGAGCAAAAATTGTGAGGAGTATAAACCTTCACAAAGACTGCCTGACTCCTGTTACTGATGTAAGACCGAATCCACCTCAGGAGGCTGCCGTGCACACCGGCCTTTACAAGCTTCTTTAGGAGCAGATCGTGATTGATTTTATCGAACGCTTTGGAGAAGTCGGTGTACACGACATCCACCTGTAAGCCATCTTCCATTGCTTGCAGCTAAAAGTCTGTAAAAGTAAGCATGTTACTGACAACGCTGCAGTCGGTTCGTCTGTACGATCCAGTCTGTTGTTTTAAGGGATGGGGGTCACTATAGTGAACGTTTCCATGCACCGAGGAACATCCCTGTTGTTTGGATGGAGACACAAAAAATTATAGTTATTGGTACTGCGAGGACTTTGGCACATTTGGATATGAGAACAGGAATGGATTCCGTCAGCACGCACCCATATGAGTATTTGTTTGTTTCAATTCTTTCAAAACGTTATCGTGATAAATGTTATCGGACAACCACACATATTTGTAATCTTTCTGTTTAGCAAGAAGGTGTGTTTGCTTGTACCTACAATACTTTTTTGTGCGGCGGGAGGTGATCGCTGACGTGGATAGGGCTACTGGGTCCGTTAGGCTTGTAGTTAATCCCCGTCGCGCGCGCACGGCTGCTAGTAACTCATTCTTGCGCTGTCTTTGCGGAAATTTTACGATGATGTTTGGGATAGAAGCTGAGTCACGCGATGTTTTGCTATCGTGTTTCCTAGAGGTGTCGTTCCCTGCCGTTTTAAAACGTCGAACACGACGGATATGATCAATATCAGTAGGCAGGCAATAACGTGAAACCTACTTTTATAGTAATATTGTGTATGATGTTATTCAAATTTTCGCCTTCAAAAGAGGTATTCCGGCAATTTCCAAATTGCAAATCCTGCCCTAGCTGCTGCTCCTTCATTCGCAGTTGTTTTGTGATTACTTGACGTGGATCGCAGCTCAGATTTCAACTCACAAATATCGTTTATAAGAACCGATTGCTCGTGTGACAATTATTGAATTATGGAGTGGATATCACTCGTTTGCTCTTTAAATGCATTGAAATCCTCACGTACCTACTCCATTCAAAGACATTTTTATTTATACTATTATATTGGGGATCAAGCGCTGCATTAAACGAAGTCATCATTTTGTTGTAGAAATCCCCCATGACCTTCCTTACTATATTAACGCCTCAGGTGCGGAAGGGCAGAGCGCTCGGCCCGATACTTGAAGGTCCCGGGTTCAATTCCCAGGTCGGGCAAAATGTATTTCGGATTTTTTGATGCATATCCCGGGTTTGTGATCAACAACCCGCATTTGGCAAGTGTGTTGATTGAGTCATGTAGCGATGACTTGATTTCATAAAATTGTTTCTCATAAAATTCTTTTAATCAAATGCGATCTGTATGGTATAAGGGGGCTTTCAAACAAGTGGCTTCAAAGTTATCTCAGCAGCCGTAGACAGTATGTAGAAGTAGCTAAAATAAATGACAAAAACGAACTCAAAATGTACAAATCCACAATTGAAATAAATAATGTCGGTGTGCCTCAAGGGAGCATACTTGGTCCCTTGCTATTTTTGTTATACATTAATGACCTTCCAGATGTAACACATTACAACTGCACACTTTTTGCTGATAATGTTTCCGTGGTCATACCATGTGATGATAAAAATTTATACAAAAATAAAATTAATACTACAATAAATAATATTATACAATGGCTACATGATAATAATTTAAATGTAAATATAAATAAAACGACATATATACAATTTTTTAATAAAAATGGAAAAAAAACAATCATTAGAATTGACTTTTAAGAAGCAATTTATTTTAGAGCTACCAAAACAAAATTTCTTAGTATCATATTGGATAACACATGTACATGGGTCCATCACATCAATGGAATCTGTACTAAGTTACAATCTTTTGCGTATGAGTACTATGGCGTCTCACAAAAATCGGCAGTGAAAAAATAGCTTTGCAAGCTTACCATGGTTACGTCTGCTCATTACTTCGATATGCAATAGTTCTGTGGGGAAATTCTTGTTACATTAATAAAGTTTTAGTAGCACAAAAGGCATGTATAAGAGCAATTTATAATGTAGACATTATGACGTCATGTAGGCCTTTATTCAAGAAATTTAAACTTTTAAAAGTCCCTTGCATGTATATTTATGAAATATCTGTGTTTGTTCGTTCTTATCTGAATTTGTTTACGAAGAATAAAGACCTAAATAATAGTTATAGTAGGCGTTATCCCAATAAATTAATATTACCTGCTATCACAACCACATCGTATGGCAGGAATAGTTACGCAATGGCAATTAAGATTTTTAATAGACTGGATGAGGATATTAAATGGCTACCTTTACGAATTTTCAAACATAAATTAAAAAAATGGCTAGTCGAAAATTGCTTTTACTCTGTCAATGAATACTTTGAACATTTCACGTCTCATTGACGTCGTTGTAACTAAATCGAAATCTTTATTATTCTAAGATTAATTAGTAATTTTTAATCCCTTTACTTACCTAGTTTAAATTGAATGTTGCATGCCAGCTTCTGGTAAATTGTGTGAAACTTTTTTTTATCATAAGACCTTTTGTACCGCATTTTATGCAAAATAATTTTTATTTCATTATATTTCATTTCAATGATGGAGGCTTTTGCGCAGCAGTGGGACAGTTATAGGCTGTTTACTAACTATATTAAGGAAGTCATCATCTCGAATTTTAGATGAATCAGGTTGAGAGTTTGTCTTATTAGGACTCCTTTGTACGCTCATTATTGGTTTTAAATTCAATTATTTCGATTGTTGTATATCGGAGGTAGACCGTAGAAGCGGCAAGGAAAAAACAAAAAAAAACACAATTTATCAGGCAATATAAGCCGCACTATAGGTGCACCCAGGTGCACCCGCCGCACCCGTTCCGAGCCGACCCGATGCCGTAGATTGACGAAAGGTTCCGAGGTATGCCGAGAAAAGGATGGAGGATCGGTCCTCTCAAAACCGTGACCGCAGTGCTGCCTGCGGTCACGGTCGCCTCTATTCCAAACGTGGCGTCATGCCGCGGCTGCACAATGCATGGAACAATGCCTCATTCACTCGCGTACCTTTTGCTTGTACGCGTTGTACAGTAAGTACGTGTGAACTCTGCAGTTCGCTACACAACTGGTGTTGTTGCGGTCTGCGGTCGCTGCGCGCCGCAACTGCAGACTTTATGTTGTTCATGTTGTATGCGGTCTGCGGTCTTCCTCGGACTTGTACCTTTAAGCTTATATGATAAAAATCGTCACGCGTCCTATCTAGATGGGGCTCGAACGAGACTGAGATGAAATGTTGAGATCGTTAGTCGAGAACATAGTTGTCGACATTAAATAGGTACATAGTAAATCTCACTGAGTCCAAGTGAACGGTAGATTATGTAGATAAATTTGGTGGCCCGGGTCCCAAGCGGTGTGGAGTCGAATTCCGGTCATCGAACTTTTTATACACATTTTTTTCTGTACTAATCTGGACGTAGGCATCAGCTTATGGTGCGGACTGTACCTACTTTGGAATTATGTAATTAGATTTAAAAGGGACTTCTTGGCGGGAAAGTGGAGAGTCAAGTCTGCAGTTTTGTTTTAATTTTTAAAATTTGTGTTATGTCGAATATTAATGTGGTGGATTATTAACCGTTAAGTGTTTGTAAGTGCGCATGAGTGTTGGCAAATGAAACAAAAACAGTGCAACTTCATTTTTCAAATTCTCTCAAGAAGTCCGCCCGAGTAATTAGTAAAGGCCCACATCTTTACTAAGATAGGTACTCGAGGGGTTGGGGGGTATATCATTTCTCACTTCTCATTTCTATTATCATTCATCATCATCATATTGGATGGAAATATTGTATATTTATGTATTACTTGTAAGAAAAAATACTTTGACACTGGCTAAATGTGCTAATCGCACAAAGCCATCAACTAAAATAAAAAACTAGATTTAAATATTTGTAACACTACTCGAGGAAGAGAATAGACAAGGAAATTGAAGGAGGAGCAATAAATAAAAAACTCACATTGGATTATAAAACGTATTTGTACTACATAAAAAACAAGTTTACTTAAATCAAACACATTGAAAATACATTTCGCTTGTTCTTACAATTTGAGCTTAGGTGCAGCTTTCTAAACAGATACTCTGATCCGAAGTTCTACAACTATATAGCACTTATAATAATAATAATAATTTTTTATTTCACACCAATTTGATCCATAGACTTATTAGTAAATGTTAGTAACAATTGGGCTTAATTTAACGTAACTAGCATCAAGCGGCATTCCATCGTTCGCCTTCATATTAAACATAGCCTGTTCAGTAACTCTCATTGAAGGCTTGTTGCCATATTAACGCTTACGAATACTTCCACTGAGATCTGTAACATTTAAACATAATAATAAAATCTGTTTACATTATAATAATATGCAATTAACAATCGAATGGAACATAACAAGTTGAAAGTGTTTTTAAGTGACTGTTTAAAGATTAAGGTAAAATATACAAAATGTATTCCGTGATTAAATAGCACATAGGTACTAATGTTTTTAAAATTACATAATTTCATCTGTCTGTTTTTCGATCTTCCAACATTTTCAATGTCAAGAAAGCCTGTTGCTTATAGTGTTTTTTACACATACACTAGCGATTTGTACAATATACTTGCTATACAGGGTGTAATCGTTAAGTGTGCACAGGCGATTATTCCGAAACTATGAGAGATATCAAAAACTTAAAACTGATAACGAAAGTACGTTATCTAATGAGTAAAATGGCATCAATAACTTTTTAAAAATCCAACGAGAAGTATCCAAAATTTTGACATTAAACACTCCCATACATTTAGTATGAGATTAGTAGAGAGGTTTTAGTTTCCTTGTTTTAAAAGGTTAATTTAGCCTTATTAACATAACAAAATAATGTATATCAAAAATAATATTATTATCTTTGAATTGAATATTTATTTTGTAGGAAACTAATGGTACGGCGCCATATTGAGGAAGGCCAAAGGGAAGATCTTCCTCCGAGCTGGGTGGTATAGCTCGGGGACCGAGGTCCGACGGAAGTTTATTTTTTTTTTTTGGGAGAGATTGCTGATTGCCGCTGCGGCATTTTCAGCTTCACCGGGCTTTTTGGGGGCGGCGAGGAACGTAAAGGGTCCCTCAAGCCGTGTGAAACGAATCACCTTCGGAGGTTATCTAGAGGGAACGGCATCGCGCACTAGTGCGCGTCCCCGTGCCCTAACTAGATTATCCGAAGGGTTCGGATCGGATCGGGGAGCGGAGCAACCCGAGGGCGCCTATAAAGGCACGGACCTCGGCTCGGGTTGACCGGGCCGTGGAGGAGGAGAGAACCGACCAGGTACATGTCTGTACCTGGTGTAGAGCGAGTGTGAACCGGTTCTTCGTACCCTTGTTCTACGAGTACGGTGTCTTGGGCCTAAACTGGTGTGCATGTTTAGTGTATTCTGTAAATGTGTGCTGTCATTTAGAGGATCGGGCGGGTCCGAAGGATGATAGTTGGAGGTGCTATATATAGCGAAGGAGATAGTGAAACTTCGCTACCGCGATGCAGGCTTCGCATACTATATATCGTCTTAGTATGGCGACGTCGTTGGTAAGCGTTTGTGGCGCCATCTGTTGACACGGTTGAGAAGGTGTTTGCTTCGTGTCGATAAATGTGCGGCGTATGCGGTAGGTGGCGCCCATACTAAATGTTTGGGAGTGTTTAATGTCAAAATTTTGGATACTTCTCGTTGGATTTTTAAAAAGTTACTGATGCCATTTTACTCGTTAGATAACGTAATTTCGTTATCAGTTTTAAGTTTTTTGATATCTCTTATAGTTTCGGAATAATCGCCTGTGCACACTTAACGTTTACACCCTGTATATAATAAAAGCTAAATAGTAATTCCGATCAATCGAACGTTTTTCAATAGTTTTATACGCTAAATCTAACCAAATCACTTAAGTCTGTATAAATTACCTACGTGTTAGCGTCATGTCTTATCAATTCATCAACATAAACATGGCAGCCTTATCGCCTTCCAGTTTATAATATAACTATTTTATTAAATTAAATGCCTACCCGACCCAGCCAGGAATCGAACCTGGGTCTTCCGCAATCCGGGCGGCCGCACTGACCGTTATGCTACCGGGAATACTGACGTAAACACTGAATTTTTTTCACTACTTTGATTTTGTAGAGTTTTATTGTTGAACGCAGCTGCAGCTGGCCTTTACAATGTAGTTTTTACGATCCTACATTCTCAGATTTCCCGTTACAAGCACGATACTCTATTTCCGCACTTAGCTGGAACTTACCCCATACCTCCTACATCTAATAAAGCGAATCTCTTAAAATTAGCTTCTAGTAACTAAAAATAGCACTTAAGACTTGCCTCATGTGGGAAGAGAGCTCTCTCTATTCTGGCGACAGTTCTACCGAATAAGTGATTAAGCTAATTGCTTCAGGGTGCCAAGTGCGAGTTCCATTCGCCATTCGATCACTTTAACCGAATTTGTATGGCAAATATTAATGTCGCCAGGTCTCGTATGTCGCCAGGAGGCGTTGCTTCAATGCCATACTAATTTTCGTTTTCGTTTTCGTAATCGAATGAATACGGATAGTTAACAAAACCCACACTACGCGGCACCCAGGTTCCACGAGTTTCACGTATTTTTGCAAGCGCTTCATTCAGTTACGATTTAAAACATAGTATAGTGAATTTAAAATAACTATTTAAACTAAATATATTTTATTTGGAATCGCGATGTTGCAAAGTAATTTCTTCAAATACTTACAAACTACACTCACGACATAAAGACACTATAGGAAGCATTAAATAACATAGTCACTTTCATATCACAATATTTATGTTTGTTTTAGCCGTCTTAATTCTAACATTACAACAATTATATTAATTATGTATTGACTACGTCAAGGGTAACATAAAAATACAGTTCGTTGCTGACGATGACTATTTAAGATAATGTCAGCATATTAATCTTGTCTAACTATGTACGATGCACGTACATGTTAACATTTTTTATATATAAGTAGTTACAACACTTACAACTAAATATGACAGACGCAGCAATGACGGTCACCGACTTTAAGGCCACCACGCCGCGTCCGATCACTGCACTTTGACTTGTATAGCATTTTAACTTTAGTGTTTGATTAGGAGCCAATACGACAACTCTGTTGCCTTTCATTCTGATAAACCTCGCCTGCATTATTACATTTTCTTTGCATCTGCATCTTGCATATACAAACATAGTGTTTTTCTACTAGGTAGCAATTGATTACATAAGATAATGAATATAATTTTCTTTACAACTAAAATTATTGTTTTTTAATTGGAAAAATTATGGGTATGTGTAAAATATAGATTTAACTATGTGTATGAATCACTATTAGAAACGAAGGTAGCACAATACTACAAAACTACGCCAGCGCTTGCGAAAACTAATAAGTAACACTTTAGTATAACCGAATTAGAGCTATTTGAGCACCGTAGTATAGCATTTTTTAACAACATTGTCGCCAGTGCGAAAAACTTTTCAAAACAAACTTTAATATGGTCATTGCGTATACAAATTTAAATACTGGTATTTTTTCCATCGACTCTCAGTCCATTTTGTGAACGAACATCAATGTTGCCATTATTACGGATATTTTACCCTTAAAACTTTTATCAGTCCATCTTACAAACAAACCTCAGTGTTGCCAGTGCAAAAATACAATTTTAAAACACGGGTATTTGCTCCCTCGGCGTTTTATTCAGCCCGTCGTCGACGGTGAGCAGCATGTTGAAGTATAGGAACATGGCGGCGGCGGAGGCGATGTGCCACACGTCGTGCGAGTCGTAGAACTGGAGCACCGAGCACTGCGCGTTGTGCTGGCGGGACTGCGCCGGCGTTTGCTGGACAAACATCATTACTTTATTCAAATTAAATTAAATGAGAATACTCTTTATTGTACACTATAATCGCCTTTGTGGTCTAGTGGTTAAGACCACCAGTTTAGACCTAGAGGTCACGGGTTCGATTCGTTTCGTTTGGTTGGTGGTAGGGCTTGTTTGCCCGTCTCGCTAGCTACCTCTATCTTTTCTTGTCTATTGAGGAAATTTGACAGTTACATTACATTTTATTTCTGTTAAATCAACTCTTTTGCGTTGACGCGCATTATTATGACTTTGTATAATAATTAATCTAATTTCGACTTGTATTCGTGTGATGAATGCTACTGAAAAATATCGTTTAATCACGCGCCTTCCGTTTTACGCAGAAAGAGCACACGGTATGTTTAGTTCAGGTTAAATATTAATTAAAACTAATGTGTAATATAAGCATTGTTGCGTTTCAAATTATACCCAAAATGTCATGGTGTGTACACTCCTTTTGGATTACCGTCTAGCTAGTAAGGTTAACCAAATGTGTTACTGTACTCATGCATTGATTGTAATCTGTTTGTGTACCTATAGAAATAAATAAATATATAAACGCGAGTAGATAAAGTTGTTTCATTTCAATGTATTACTTTTACCATTACCAAGCAGTATCACTTAACAGTAGTGTCGGCGTAACCAGAACAGAAGCTCATCATCATCACTCATTGCCATCTTCATACTGAAGCCCATACAGCTTGCTTTAACTGGCGATAACTGAGTCAAGTCCACTTTTTGATGTCGTCCAGCCATTTGCTGGAGCAAAACATGTCACACGCATTGAGTAAACACAAAACCGCTTCACTCACCGACCACTTCGTCCTGGCGTCCAAGAAGAAGTGGATAGCCAAGCCCCAGCAGGCCAGCGCGCCGGCCAGGCACAGCCACGTGTGGGGCGCCATCCGCTCGCGGTGCAGCGCCTTCATGGCGACGTAGAAGCTGGTGTACAGGAAGGTGTTGCCCATCAGGATGGCCAGCAGGTGGCGCGCGAAGTCGCGGTTGTGCTCGTACATGCTGCAACATCGAACAACAACTAGTGTCTGGGGGGTACTAGGGGCTGAAATATCGATAGTTTTCATCTGGAAGGGGCCATACTATCGATTCGAATTTCGATAGTATGGCAATTTTGACGACCTCCGTGGCCGAGTGGCCATCGAAATGATCTTTTTATTATTGTGTCGAGTCTGGGTGGTTGTGGTACCGTCGTTGTTTCTGATTTCCATAAAACGAGTGCTTTAGCTACTTACCATGGGATGTATGTGATGTTGTCTAATATGTTTAAAAGTATCGATACTGTCAATAGTATTGTTACTCGCGAAGAATAAACTATCGATAGTATTGTTGCTTGTAAATAAAATACTAATGATAGTATCGATTATTTAAGACTATCGGTAGTTTGCCAATTCAAAATTATAAGTAAGTAAGTAAGTAAGTCTATTCTGGGCGGGAGATCTTGTACTGAGAAGAACCAGCAACAAACTCAGCAAGTGACCAGCTCTTTTCTCCCTTACAGCGTCAAAATAATGACGTTCATAAGAGCTATTAGTAGCCTAAACTGAATAAATGATTTTGAATTTTGAATATTGAATGAAGTTGCCAACGCGCCGGTGAGTAGGCAGGCAGTGATAAGAACAATAAAAATTACTCTTTTTTTTTTTCTTTCGCGCGTAAATTACTTAACGATCTGTTTGTTTTGTTGTCATAGGAACTGTCGAAGCGGTACGAAGTTATTATTATAAAGAGTGAACACTCACCCGTAGACGGCCAGCGCCCAGTTGGCCAGGTTAGCCAGAGCCAGCAGCACGGCTCGCGCGGTGTAGTTGGGGCGGAGGGCGGAGCGCCCGAACACACGCAGCGCCGCCCAGGCGCGCCACAGAACGCCGCGCTCTGGACAACGGCGGGTACGTTCGAAAAATTCAAAATCATTTTTTCAGTTTAGGCTACATTATACCATCGGTTCGTAAGTCTACTCTGGGCGAGAGACCTTGTACTGAGAAGAACCGGCAAGAAACTCAGCAAGTGCCAGGCTCTTTTCTCCCTTCATCATCATCATTATCAGCCTATACTAGTCCACTGCTGGACATAGGCCTCTCTCTTTTCTTCCTTACAGCGTCAAAAATATTGGAAAATGCCCTATCATAAAAGGACACTTTCCATCACAAATAAAAAAACAAAATATAAAGGACAATCACAACATGTTAAAAAAAAACATCAGCATAAGCCTATATATTAGGTAGTTTCGATACAGTCTCAATGCGTGACAGCTTAGGTAAAGAAGATAAATTACAAAAACACAAATGTTGAAAAAATTTCCACGAGCAGGATTTGAACCTGCACCCTTCTGACATACCGGTTCAGGTGCTCTTCCAATTGAGCTATCGTGGTTCTAACCAGCCCGCCGACATTACTCATCACTATTTACTATTCAATGTCAACAACTACCGTCATTAACATGTTGTTGACATTGAATAGGCGCCTTTGGCTTTCAAAGTAAAAAAGTAAATAGTGTTGAATAATTTAATCTCCAGTTAAGTATAACTATACCTGTTTATATATTTAAGTGTTCATTTAGTAGATTATATAAATAAAAAGTCTGTGTAGCCTGTTGCCGTTCAGCGAATACTGTTCTAACAGAAATTCTCGGAACCACATATGACTTTCTTCTTTTATTTTCAAATTCAGGGTTGTATGTGAGGAACTTGTGCTGTTTAAGGGCTATATTTAGTATGTATAGCTAACGGACTGTCAGAAGAGAAGAAGAGAGTATAATTCGTGTGTTGGGAATCTGTATGTAGGGTTTATAATACATAACTTTTATTAATGATCTTTGTGCTCTTTCGACATCCAGAAATTTTGTTTTAGTAGCGCCTCCCCATGTACTAATACAGTAAACAAAACTGATTGTACAAGCAATACATATACTTGATCATATAAGTATCATTAGAAAAAAAAGAAAAGTGGTATTTCCCACTCTTTTTATAATATTAGTCCCTATCATATACTTACATGAGGATAAAGCTATAAATACGACTTCATTGATAAATAAGAAAAGTTATGAGTAACTTATTGAAAGCACTGACCGATCCTGAACTGGCCAACGTAGTATATCTTGAGCGTGAGCACGAAGCAGGTGGCCAGGTGCAGCGCCGTGAACGCCGCCCAGAAGTATACGCTCGGGTACATGATGCCGAACAAACCTGCCACAGGGAAAGTCAAATAACCCATAATCCGGGAAATTGGGGTAAATTTTATGTACTGGCAACTTTATGGTGTCTAGTGCACAATGGACTTCTTGGCGGGAAAGTGAAGAGTCATGTCTGCGGTTTTGTTTTATTTTCTAAAATTGTGTTATGTCGAATATTAATGTGAAATAATGGTGGATTATTAACCGTTAAGTGTTCGTGAGTGTGCATGAGTGTTGGCAAATGAAACAAAACAGTGCAATGTTACTTTTCAAATTCTCACAAGAAGTCTGCGTGAGGACTTAGTAAAGCCCCACATCTTTACTGAGATACTCGAGGGGTTGGGGGGGTAATATCATTTCTCATTTCTATTATCATTCATCATCATCAATATTATTTATTTATGTATTACAATGAAATTAAGAAACTATGTAAGATTTCGGCATATGGACACGAATCCCTGCCATGTACAACTTCAAATAAAAAAAATAAAAAAAAAACTTAAACCTAACATAGGGGATAGGCTGATATTATTACTAAATGAGTGTGTGAGAATAATGCTTTGAAATACACTGCAGTCCTGTTGTTTTATGGCTCAATTTCGTAGCGTAAATAGTTAATGGGCTGATGCTGGTGGTGGCTGGTGTCCACCAACCCAGCGCCGTGTTACCTGGTACAAGCTGCTGGCTGGTGGTGGCTGTGATGATGGTGGCTGGAGCTGGTGGTGGGTGGTGCACTCACCCAGCGCCATGACGACGGCGAGCAGCATGAAGGTGGCGTGCGCGCCGGCGTTGACGTCGGCGTGGCGGCTCTGGTACAGCTTCACCATGCACAGCGCCGCGATCACGTACATGAACGACGAGTCTGCGGGAGTGGGGGGAGGTACAACCTTCGAAGGTCTGATTGTTTCAAAACCAATATTTCAAATTTTTATGTGTGCTTGTGTGTGATAGATAAGTTAGTGGAAGAAATCAAAGTAACCGCCACTGTGGTCTAGTGGTTAAGGCCACCGGTTTCAGACCACGAGAACCCGGGTCCGATTCCCAGCGGGACTACATGTTTGTATACTCGGTTCGGTTGGTGGTAGGGCTTGTTTGTCCGCCTGGCTAGCTACCACCATCTTATCTAAATATGTCGCAATAACATCAATGTTTGTAGCTTTGTTGTGTTCCGGCAGATAAAGATAAGATAGCCAGTGCCTCAGTAGATTGGGATTCCGGGTAAAGTGCGCTTCCACAATGTAAACTATTGTATTTCCATTTCTGTACCATTATTTCAACTTACAAAATAGCAGTCACAGCTTAGCAAAAAAAATACGGAACGGACGACTGAAACTGAGTGACAGAAATAAATTTTAAAGGCTTTAAAAAAATTTACGACGATGTGTCTATATGCTCTGTCAACGTCTGCATCTATTTGTCTATGTCAGTGTCTATTTGGCTGTATGTCTGTGGTTGTGTCTGTGTCTATGTCTATGAGATAGAGAAGGAGATAGAGAGAGAGATAAACATTTAATGTAAAAACAAAAGAAATATATATCAGACAACGCCACTATATTGTCAATCTATGTTTCTTTGTCTGTGTCGATGTGTCTCAGTGTAACGTGCCCGAGTGTGGTGTTAGTGATGGTATACCCACCAAACTGGAAGTTCATCTTGTTGGGGCAGAGGTGGTAGCATGCGGAGAGCAGCCCTTCCATGGCCAGCGCCAGCCCCAGCGAGTACAGCAGCCCGCGGTGCTGCGGGATGCCCGTATCCTGCATCACCATCGTCGTAATCATCATCATCATCGACACTAGCATCATCATCAATAACATCTTCAACGCCATCACCAATAACATCATAACCACCATCACCAACGTCATTACTAACAAAGACACCGGCGACTGCCGGACAATGACATCTTTCAACGTGATTTCAGCTCGTACGCGCGTCCTTATTTTATAAATTGTTTTTTATTCCGAATAAAGGAATTTTTCGGTTTCTGCGGTGTCTTACTTAACTAAGCATTGTCGTAAACATTTATTTTTATTTATTTATTTATTTTAGGATAGCTAACAGCTTGCAATTGAAAAAAAACGTAAGAAAATTGGTTGCCTGTAAAGTCGATATACGGGCGAAAGTTTTACGTGACAACGACTTTGAGTGGTAAAATAATTTTAATGTGAATATTCATTCGTATAGTAGGAAGAAGGATGAAATAATAGTAACAAATTAAAACATTTATTTATACAAAGAATTATATTTAAAACATTAATTTATACAAAGAATCTCGCACTGAATTTCATATTAACAAAATTTTATTTTTACCTTAACACATACATACGTATTTACCTTTCACTTTTTATGTCTGTCTCTCTCGCTCTTAGGCGGGCTAACCATGCCCGAGTGGAAGGGACGCGTGCCTCTCACTCGCTCTCATTGTGAGCGCATAACGTGAGCGGAGCGTAACGCAGTTTCTTGAAGTGTCACCCGGCAAACCAATTTATAAGACGTTGTCACGTCAAAAGATAACAACAAAAATGATAACTATAAGCTATTTGTTGACGTTGTAAAATTATATTTGAACGTAAATAAATATATTTGATTTTTTTGATTTTTTTGAAATGTTTAGTAGTAAGATTGTGTCGTCGATCATTCAATATATCATATTTATAAGCGGAAAAGGTTCGAGGAAAAGAAAAAGATTTTGAACTTTGGTCACAGAATAAATAATATTTGGTGCTATGTTAGCACTTATAGTTTTCTGGTAAAAGTTCTGCCGCGAACAAAAGACGCGTGGCTACTGAGTGCCCTGCGCTCGAAAAATATTCTAAATGTAAATCAATAATATGCATCATAACCGCCTCTGTGGTCTAGAGGCTAATACAGATATACAGAGGTCCCGGGTTCGATTCCCAGCGGGGGGTACATGTCTGTGTACTCGGTTTTGTTGGTGGTAGGGCTTGTTTGTCCGCCTGGCTAGCTACCACCATCTTATCTAAATATGTCGCCACAACATCAATGTTTTTAACATTGTTATGTTCCGGCAGCTAGATATAAGATAGCCAGTGCCTCACTAGTTGAGGATCCCGGGTGAAGTGCGCTTCCATCATTGGCCATCACTTAACATCAGGTGAGATCAAGGCACTGTGCTTACCCATTAACAACTATATCTTAAGTAAGATATGCTATTACCGCTGAGGATGGCTTAAATATGCAAATGCATGTAATCCGGTCCCTAACGATTGCCATTAACACCATACCCATCATTACCGTCACCATGAGCCGCATCATCACACTCTTCATCATTATTCTCATCAACACAATAATCGTCATCATCATCACCATTGTGTGATCACGTATGTGAATGTTTGGTGTTACCAAGTACACACACGCCCGCACATCAACCTACCACAAACTGTCAAATTTCCTCAACAGACTTTAAACTTTATGATTTAGGCATATGGTTGTGAATGTATTGAAGAAATTTGACAGTTTTGGATAGGTCGATGTGCAGGCGTCTGTGCCACGTAATTTTGAATCGTTCAAAAAATTGATTTCTTTTTTATACTTAGCACGGCAAATGACTCCACACCACTTGATGCTAAGTGGAAATGGAGTCCAGACGTTGACTGTTGACTGTTAAATGTTGACCTACAATCCATTCAGGACGTCTGTTTTTTAGCTGTGGAGAAGAATGGGCGCAAGAAACTGCACCCTGGTTAACTCCACTAGGAGTCTAAATAAAAATGATTGGACTCGCCTGCTCCCTCCGCCTCCGTACTTGCAGCATGAACACGAGCCCCAACACCACGTAGCCCACGTTGGAGTACACGTGGTTGAAGTCGGACAGCGAGCCCAGCGGGTGCGCGCACAGGAAGTTGTAGTAGCACAGGTCCTGTGCGCCCGTCGACTGCACCGTCTGTGCAGCGGCACAGCTCGGTGAAACACGGTCAAAGTCAAACACAACACACTAAAGTCAATTAAAGTAAAATAGTAGTGAACAGCCTTTAACTGTCCCACTGCTGGGCAAAGGGCTCCATCATTGAAGTCAAGTCATCACTACAATTGATGAGTGTTGGCTTACTCAACACGCTTGCCAAGTGGAACTGGTGATCACGAGCCCGGGCTATGCATCGAAAAATACTTTGCCCGACCTGGGAATTGAACCCGAGACCGTCGGGTATCAGGCCGAGCGCTATGCCACTCGGCTATCAAGGAGATAAAGTAAATTAAAAGTTAAAAAAAATATTTTTAAGCGAACTTATTATAAATAATTTTAAAAAAAAAGTGTTAAAAAAATAAATAGGGCTGCTTTGGCTTACAGAGGCAAAGTAAGAATAGATAATGTTGATTAATTTCAGCGAGTTGGATAGAGCCACGATAGCATAGTTGGTAGTGCACCTGACCCGGCATGTCATAAGGTGCGGATTCGGAATTTTTTTTAAATTGTAATTTGTTCGCATCCTAAATTTGTGTATCCTAAACTTATATATAACCATAATTATTTTAAATAGCTTATTTTTTAACCGCCTCTGTGTTCTAGTGGATAAGACCATCGGTCTCAGACCCAGAGGTCCAGGGTTCTATTCCCAGCGGTGGAATAATACATGTTTCGTTGGTGGTAGGGCTTGTTTGTCCGCCTGGCTAACTACCACCATCTCTAAACATGTCGCCATAACACATGTTTGTAGCATTGTTGTGTTCCGGCAGCTCGAGATAAGATAGCCAGTGCCTTACTAGGTGAGGATTCCGGGTGAAGTGCGCTTCCAACTTAAGCCATACCATCACTTAACATTAGGTGAGATGAAAGGCGCTGTGGTTACCCGAAAAATATTAAACAAAAATGCTTCTGATAGCTTACTCACACAACCTCAGCGACCCCCAGGCTTAGTACCGACAAAAGCAACCACTTGTTAGTTGTGCAATTGCATCGCGACTGCTCTAGCTGCGGTTGATAAATTGGTATTACGGTTGGTTGGTTGGTTGGTTGGTTGGTTGGTACGGTTGGTAAATCGCTCAATGTATTTAAACTATTACATACATTTTAATCGCAGATGCACTAAAGCAGTGTTTTTCAACCTATTTCATGAGGAGACCCCCTTAATATGCAAATTTTTTTTCGACCCCCTACCCTCCCCTGTTTCTGACAAGTATTTTATTAAGTTACAAATATCAAATCCGTACATTTTTATTTATTTTCATAATGAAGTACCTATAACGGACATATATTTACATCAATTTCGTCACCAAGCGGCTCTACGGAAAGGCGATACGTTTTTTTTTTGTTTTTTTAATTTTTAATTTTTCTTATTTTTAGGAAGGCTTCGCGACCCCCTTAAAAAGTCTTCGCGACTCCCCAGGGGGTCGCGACCCACACTTTGAAAAACACTGCACTAAAGGAACGATCATAGAGCGACCGAAACACTTTTTTTTTTGAGAGAGAGATTGCTGATTGCCTCAGAGGGCATTTTCAGTTTCATCGGGCTTGTTTGGGGGCGGCGAGGAACGTAAAGGATTCCTCAAGCCGTGTGAAACGAATCACCTTCGGAGGTTCTCTAGAGGGAACGGCATCGCGCACTAGTGCGCGTCCCCGTGCCCTACTAGATTCTCCGATGGGTTCGGATCGGATCGGGGAGCGGAGCAACCCGAGGGCGCCTCTAAAGGCTCGGACCTCGGCTCGGGTTGACCGGGCCGTGGAGGAGGAGAAAAGCGCCCAGGTACATGTCTGTACCTGGTGTACAGCGCGTGTGAACCGGTTCTTCGTACCCTTGTTCTTCGAGTACCGTGTCTTGGGTCTAAACTAATGTGTATGTTTAGTGTATTCTGTAAATGTGTACTGTCATTTAGAGGATCGGGCAACCGTAACACCAATTTATCAACTTTAACTAGAGCAGTCGCGTTGCAATTGTACAACTAACAACTGGTTGCTTCTTTCGGTAACAAGCCTGCCGAATGAATGTTGGCTTCCGATGCGAGATGGCCCCTCTGCTATCTGTATACAGATATGAGCATAACTACAAGCCACTTACCCTCTGATAGGTGAACAGCAGTTGCACAACCGGCAGCGCGTACACCACGGCGACGGTCAGAGAACTCCAGAAGTACCTGCGAGCGATTACCAACCGTCAACCAAGGGAGGAACACCCAATTTAGAGTAACATCTTCTAAACAAAAACCCTGACAGATAGGTTCGTAGTAAGGAATGTGTTTGTAGTGATAAAGATGCCTAACTCAATATTTTAAGAAACTAGAAACAAAACTGTAAAAATAAGTAAAAAATATATATATTTAAGTAAGTCTATTATAAGAAGTATGCATAATTATTCTAGCACTAGCTAGATACCATTTTTGCCTATGCCCAACAGTGGGTCGAGGGGCTGACACTGATGATGGTGATGATGATGATGATGATGAATACATCTTTTAACTGTCAACAACTCTGTATTTCGCATAAGCATAGAAAGTTTATTGGAATGAAAGAATTAGAATGTTGAAATGTCTATGGAATACCGAAACGTGAAATAACTGCCTAAAAGAAAAAAAAAGAATGAATTAAAAACATTTAGTGGTACCACATAACAAACACACAATTTAACAAAAACAACACGTTACAAAAAGAAAATAATAGTTACTACATTGCGCCCTCTCATGTGATGCCAACACTCAATATACGCAGCGAGCGGGGCCTGCTGCGCGGTATTCTGCTGTACAGTCACGAGTTTTGGCTCTTATTCCATTGTATTAAGAGTTAGCGCAGTGGCGACAACATGGCGCGGAACAGGAAAGAACTGTTAGGTTACAGTTGATCCCCAGCGAAGTGGCAGCGGTCGGCGGCGGGCAGTTTTACTGACAAATCATTTTAAACTATCTTGTCAGCTCGCGGCAACCCGGTCAAACGGTAACGGTAACGGTAAACGGTATGAAAGATATAGTTAAAAATAGGCTCCGATTCTGTTGGGAGGTGTAATAATATTTAAAAAAAAAACCCCGGTCAAACGCGCATCCACCCCGAACCTTTGAAGCGATCTTATGCGCTATCTAATAGAGATAAAGCTTCAAATGGCCGACCGCTGCCACTACAGTGTGAGTTGAATTAAGGGTGACAAAGCAACACCTGTCGGAGCGGCGGGAGCGCGCGGCCGCGCCGGCGCGGCTGAGCCCGGCCACCGTCAGCGCCGCGCCCGCGCCGCCCGCACACAGCGCGTCTGCAACACCTTCCCGGTGGCATAATGGTCAGTGCGGCCGCCCGGATTGCGGAAGACCCAGGGGCCCGACCGCCTAACCGATCGCTTTGGCTACGTGTATAGTTTATGACGTCATCTTGTCATCTAGCTAATAGGTATAGGCATATATCGAAAGCTATAGCCTATACCTTTCGATATTGCTTTCATAGGCGACGATGACGTCATAAACTATACACGTAGCCAAAGCGATCGGTTAGGCGGTCGGGGGGCTGGTTCGATTCCTGGCTGGGTCGGGTAGGCATTTAAATTTTTCACTGTATTTTATAACTATTTAACATCACATACATTGTTCTGATCCCAAGGTAAGTAGCTAAAGCACTTGTTTTATTGAAATCAGAAACAACGACGGCACCACAACCGCCCAGAACCGACACAATATCGAACATTATTATATCCGTTTGCGACATTGAGCCGACCGGGAATCGAACCCGGGACCTCAGAGTTGGCGCTGCCCAAAGTCCGGCGTGCTAGCCACAAATTCAATATTCATTCAATATTGTGTAAATTAATATAACATTTGTATACCTTGACGAAGGTGGGAATTGTAATGATACCAAAATGACATAACAATTTATCAATGTAAAATTAAGCTACATTTCACACATAAATACTTCTATACTACAAAAAAAAATTAGTGTTAATTCTAGTGTACTTCTATTCTATTCAACCATTCATATTGTGTACAATCAATTCGAACCCACACCTCATGACATGCCGGGTCAGGTGCACTACCAACTAACGCTATCGTGGCTCTGTCCAACCCGCCGACATTTATCTACACTATCTACTCTTTATCATCATCTCAGCCAAAAGACGTCCACTGCTGGACAAAGGCCTCCCCCAAGGATCTCCACAACGACCGGCTTAGTGGTGTTCGCATCCAGCGGCTTCCCGCGACCTTCACCAGATCGTCGGTCCACCTTGTTGGAGGCCTGCCCACGCTGCGTTTTCCGGTACGCGGTCGCTCATGGACTATTCCGATGTGCCCTGCCCACTGCCACTTGATTTTAGCAACTCTTCGGGCTATGTTGGTAACCTTTGTTCTTCTGCGGATCTCCTCATTTCTGGTTCGATCACGCAGAGAAACCCCGAGCATTGCCCTTTCCATTGCTCTTTGAGTGACCTTGAGCCTTTTTATGAGGCCCATAGTGAGCGACCACGTCTCAGTCTGGTATGTCGTCACTGGCAACACACACTGGTCAAAGACTTTCGTCTTGCGACACTGCGGTATATCGGGCGAAAAGATAATTCGTAGCTTACCGAACCTTATTTACTCTTACTATATACAAAACTGATCTTTAATGTTTGTAAAAAATATGAAGATCGGATGTTGATGCCGAAGTTGTCTAATAGGTTACAAGGTAGATTTTTAATCATCACTAACGCTATTTCTTTTTGGAGAGTTTTTTTGACCAGGTTTATATGGCACCTGACTTTTTTTGAGAGTGGCGAGAAACTTAAGAATAGGGATGTTGACAACAGCAATAATAAATTCCAAAACATAAAGTGCCTTACAAATAAACAAAGATTGTGGTCCGAATAGTTATGCCGAATAGTTCTTCTCAGTACAAGGTCTCCCGCCCAGAGCAGACTTACGAACCGATGGCATAGTGACATTCATAAGAGCTACTTGTAGCCTAAACTGAACAAATGATTTTGAATTTTGAATTCCATGTTTTGTCTCTTTTACTCTAATTTGAAATGACGTTTGCACGACAGAAACAAAACACGAAATAACTATTCGGAGCTTATTTTTTGTTTATTTGTAAGGCACTTTATGTTTTGGAATTAATTATTGCTGTTGTCTGTTGACATGTTTGCCATGCCATATAATCAAAGTTAGTTGAGGAAATTTGACAGTTTGTGGTAGTCCGACGTGCAGGCGTGCGTACGTAATGCACAACTATGTTCAGCAAGTCTGCTTCCATACGCCAAGTGATAGTTCGAAAACTATTATTGTTTGAAAAATGAGATAGGACAGCTAGTCGCTGTTTACATCGTCTGAACCTAGTGGGGCACGGGGATGCCGCTCCCTCTAGCAAACCTCTGGCGGTGCTTCGTTTCACTTAGCTTAAAGGGTTCCTTTAAGGTTCTCGCCGCCCCAAAAAAGCCCGGTGAAGCTGAAAATGCCCAGTGACTCTCATCACTCTGCCAGAAAAAAAAGATGGAGAACCATCCCAACATGAAGTTTATAGCTAATGGCGAGGACGCACCACCATCACCCCAGTCGTTCGCGGGCTCCCCCCCCGCGCCGCCCTCCCCCGCCGCAGACGTGGATGCCGCAGCGGTATCCACTACGACCACTTCCTCTGGAAAAGTGAACATACAGCTTTAAGAGATTGCCTTGATACATAGGGTGTTTGGTAATATAATCCCGAATATGGCAGATAGGGATAAGAACATATCTGAAAAGCACCATACACATATAGCACAACGCCGAGGTATTGAGGTTGTTTACTATTTAAAATTGTAAAGTGACAACCCTAAGTGTTTGTTATACATTAATCTCATTCTAAATGAACTGGAATAATTTTATGAAAACAAGTGTCTATGAGCCCAAACATAAGCCCAGAAGCCGCAATGGCGCGTTGCGGCAAGGAAGAAAACGTATAATCGGCAAACATACTAGGACTAAGACCTTGCGCCAAAGATCCCGATGGGTCGAAGTGTTACTTCGAGAAGGAAACCTCGGCAGGCCCCACCAAGATAAGATTAGGACTACGACCTATTTGACCAGTGATTCAACTCACGCTAGCCAACGCTACGTTATCCGTTACCATCCACAGACTCAGTAGTCAGGGTCGCCGTACTACAATTATTATTAACTGTCACTGTCATGTGTGTGTGTGTGTAAACTACAACACTGGTACAAATCATACGCCTAGTATTGAGAATTGCTTATTGTATAGGACATCAATTCATTGGTTTTTGCTAATTCAAACCAACAAAAATGAACGAAAATATTGAATTTTCCAACTCAAGTTTAGCCCTCCAGCTTTTAATAATAAATACTCAAATGGACAAGTTCTAACATAACATTGCTTTCGGCACTTTCATATATTGACCAAAAAAATGTATGAAAAAAAGTTGATATCTCTTGTATGCTAACTTGGTAAATCAAATAATTTCAATTTCATTTTTATCTATTGCTGTTGGTGAACCTTTCCAGTAAAGACAATAAACAAGCAAATGTGTTCACCCGAGCACCGAACCCTGAAGAGCGGCAGCAGCGCCACGATGGCCGCGATGGCCAGCGTCAGCGCCAGCGTCACCAGCGCACCCACCACGTACTCCTTGTACGAGATGGTCGCGATCACGCGGAACCTGGGGATATATATGTCACTGAGCTGATGGTATCTTCAAAGGAACAACTAAAACATATCAAAACAACGATAAAAAAAAAAACGAAAAAAGCGAATGATGGTTCAGAAATGGTTACACTATGACTTGAAGCTGCTCTCTGACTCACGCTAATATGATTTTTTGCCAGAGACGTCAGACCTTCAATCAAACCTTCTGGGTTGTGTTACTACTATATCTAAGGCTTTGGGAACTAATCATGAAGTTCATACAGTCTAATTAATCTAATAGTGATTAAGAACACTAGTTCAGATCAGTATATGATTGTGTACTGGGTTTGGTTGGTGGTAGGACTTGTTTATCCGCTTGGCTATTTACCACCATCTTATCAAAAAATATCGCCATAACATCATTGTTTGTAGCGTTGTTACGTTCCGGCAGCTAGAGATAAGATAGCCAGTGTCTCAGTAGTTGAGGATTCCGGGTGAAGTGCACTTCCACATTCAGCCTTATCATCACATAACATCAAGTGAAACGAAAGCCAAGTGCTTACCCGTAAGATGTTAAAAAAAATCTACACAGACTTTTGTAAGGCATTCGATTTGGTTGATCAAAGTCTGCTTATCGAAAGGTTGGGTCACGTAGTAAGCAAGTAGTTTCTTGCTAAGGTGGTTAAGAGCTATATCTCTAAATTCGACCAAAAATTGTTGTAATCCGAGGTTTTAAATCTGGCGCTCAGGTAATACCATCTGGTGTGCCCTAGGGTTCTCATCTAGGACCATTATACTTCTTGGTTTTTGTTATGTACGGTGTGACGTCGGGGTATTAAATGTTCGCTGATGACCTTAAGCTGTACGGGGTGATTCGAGCACCCAAACATTATTGCTAGATGATGATACGACAAGATAGCGTAAGCAATTGGGGCTATTTAAATGGAATGGTACTTGATACATCTGAGTGTTTCTACGAAATTTTCATGAAAACGATGCCCTTTTTCTGCGTTTCACGACGTAAATAAAACACCCAACCTGAGTTTTGTAATGGATACGAAATTCGACTAACGCGAGCACATTGACTTTATTATAAGTTAAGATTACTTACTTATATTAGCCTATTTTTTCACATTGCTAAGCAAAAGCTTACCACAAGTAAAGATTAAATTAAATAAAAATTAAGATATCTGTGGGATATGGATGCAGCTTGTCTATCTCCTAATGTTAAGACTAGCTGACCTGGCGAACTTCGTACCGTTTTGACAACAAAAAGAAACAAATCGCACTGTCACCTTTGACAGGTGTTGAATGGCGTCATGTCATACGGGGTTTCAATACAAACTTACCCTCCTTTTTCAAGGGGGTAACCTTGAAAGGCGAATTTTCAAAAATCTTTTCTTAGTGCTCACCTACACTGTAAAAGGATGCATGGTGCAAAATTTCAAGTTTGTTATCCTAGTAGTTTGGGCTGTGCGCCGATATGTCAGTCAGTCATTAAGTCAGTTTTCCTTTAAATATTTATTGTTTCCTTTTTTATTAGACGAAAATGGCGGGACGACCTTGATGGGTTCATGAAAGAATGGCTTGATGTTGCAGGGGACCGGGAGGTGTGGAAAAAGTGTGAGGTGGCCTTTGCCCACGAGTGAGACAGTTATGGCTGATACAATAACAATCTCACCGGAAGCTCTTCTCCCGGGCGGGGTGCGCGGCGGCGGCGGCGCTGCCGCTGCACTCGTCGTCGCGCTCGCGCACGATGAACACGATGTAGAATCCGTGCGGGAACATCGCTTGCTGCACGCACAAGGATTTCAGTTAAGATTTATTTATATTTAGGAACAGCTATTATACGAGAATAAACATTTAAATTGCTACGGAAAGTCATTTACAAGTCTTCACAAAAAGAAATAATGTAAAAATATATAGATGCACAGATAAAATAAAAGTATGTACCTATATCTACCTGAATATTGTATGTCTACAAATTTATTTACATTCAAATTTCTTTATTTGTGAAACAACCAAACCACTAGGGCTGTCACTTGTGCATTTTGATGTGACGTCACAATAAAAATATTGAATTGAAAATTGCATAACAAATCAAAGTTAATAATTAAGTCGTAGTAACTCTGCATACAAGACCTAGAACGAATACACTTTGCATCTTTTCATTTGACCACGCCTCTCTGTTACACGTTGTATAGATTAATGAATAATTAAGTTACAGGATAACAAATTATGTGATAAGAGATAGATGTGGTTAGGAAAATATAGGTATGACATTGTGTTGTCGCATGCGACTTAAGTCACACTCATCTTTCAAGTCGCATGAAGCCGATTTTCCGTGTTTTTGAATCGTTCGTTTCCGGTGCTGCTAACATAATACGAAATGTTGGATGTTAACCGTTCCACACAGAATTTAGAGAGAACCGGTAACACCCGCAATGAAAACGGAACGTAATATTCATGTTTCTATTGGCTGTTAAAAAAACCTTTGCTTTTTAATAGAAAATACTATCAATGACAAAAACAAACGTGTGACATGATATTGACACAGCGCATTGATTATGTCGGTTATTCTATCAATCGCTTTGTATCGCTCGACTACAATGAGTAGATGAGGGCACTTGTTGCGGTCGAACGATTCAAAAATATGGAAAGTCAAATGTCGAACGAAAATCGGAAACCAAGCGCTCGACTCGAGGCGAAGGAATCAAAAATAGAGCCCCAAAATTGAGAAAGGGATGCACAGATTTGGTCATGTAGAAGGAGTGAGTAAAAAAAATTTACTAAAAAGGTATATGAAACTGATGTGAATGGAAGGAATTTTCGAGTTAGGGAGTTGGTCCAATAGTAAGAGTTGTTCGTTAGTATCACGGGAGTCATCTCAGAAGGTTTGGACGATGATAAAAAAGTCAACCTGTATATGCATGTATGTCTGTAATAAATAATTTTACCGTCAAGGTGATCCCGCCCTTCGTGGTCATGGTGAGGTGGTAGCCCTGGTACAGCACGTCTCGCTCGTTGTCGAACACCGGGCACTGAAAAAACACAACGATCACATTAAAATCCACTCTAAATAATACAGAGTGTTATAATACCTGTATAATCCCGACTATGGCAGGTAGGGTACCGTGCATAAAACCCCGAGAGAATATAAAGTATTAATATTTCCTATGTTACTTAGCGCTAATGTAGCATTCTAATGGTGAAAGAATTTTTTAAATCGGTCCAGTAGTTTTTGAGTTTATTCGTTGCAAATATACAAAAATACAAAGCTAATATATTTTTTCATCGAAATCGGAAACAACGACGGTACCACAACCACTCAGACCCGACACAATATCGAAAAGTTCGTTTTCGACATTGACCCGACCGGGAATCGAACCCAGGACCTCAGAGTTACCGCCGCCCAAAGGCCGGCGTGCAAGCCACTCGGCTACGGAGGTCGTCAAAATAATATCTCTTTATAATCGTCGTCTTTATAATATTAGTATAGATTCATAGTATACAAAGACGCTTCCTCTCTCGTTTCCCCTTTCTTCTTTTACTTGCGTGCCTGACAGGGTCTATAATTTGGTTTTATATTCTGTTATCACTAAGCACATTATAGTTTTGCAATAAATATATTGAGTATTGATGATTATGACTAGCCCGAAAAGCACCATATGGCCGAGATATTCAGGTCGATTGTTTGTTAGATAGTAAAATTGCAAACTGATAACCTGATACATAATTCTTGGTCGTCAACCTTATAGTCCAAAAAACAAAAAAAATATAAGACTACTTTTTTGTATGTGGCAAAGGTGTTCCTTATACTCGGTTGCATGGTAATAGTTCCTCACTCACTGAGTTGTTCTGTATGGAGACGGTGGCGCAGATGTCGTCGTCAGACTCTATCATGAGGATCACGCTTTTAGGGATGGTGTAGTTGAACCTGGGGACAACCGAAGTGGTTACAACGCGTGGTGGTAGTCGGAAGGGTTAAAATTATGTTTACCCAGAAGTACGGTAGCATAATTGAAAGGGCATTTGACCTGTTAAGTAAGAGGGTTGAAATCTCGTGGTTTTTTTAAGACTTCTCCGAATTGTAATTTGTTCGTAACAAAATATTCCTAATATATGATTTTTTTTGTGTAACATCTTTCCGCTCGCTTTCTATATACAATTTGTGGGAGTGATTTCGAGAAATGTGACGGAAGTAGGTGTAACAGTGTGACAGGAAGTCGGGGAAGCGCACGCCATTTTGTAAATTTAAAATCGATCTAAGGTGAGATTTCAAATGTTACACATCATATGCGACTACTGAAAAACTCGCTCGTTTTTTTTTAAATAAGTTTATACTGTGTTCTAATAAATATATTTCATTTCATTTAATATTTAATTACCTATATTCTGAAGGCGTTCGATAAATATGACATCACAATAAAAAAAATTATAAAAAAATTACATTTGGGGAGTTAATAAATTGGTTAATAATTAGTTTTAAGTGCCCATTTTATACTTACACAGGCCATAATGCGATATGGACGAAAAGAAAAGTACAACTATTTGAATTGTTTGGGTATTCTTGCCAACAGATGGCGCATTGCGTAAAATGATGTATTATTCTCGGAATCGCCCTATAGGAGTGTTTTGGTGGCTCCAGGTCGCTGTAGCACGTGCTGAGGCTGGAGCCTAGTTGGTCACACTTTTATTTTTTGTTTCGTTTTGTATTGTTATTGTGAATATCGTGATATTTTGTAGTGTGTGCCAATAAATGTATTTCATTTCATTTTTTTCCATTTTTAACTATATAAGCAGCGCAATGTTTAATATACAAGCTCAACAGTACATCGAACATTTTTATTTTAATAGTACATGGTAGTAGGTGAACAAAGGATACTATAGTACATGGATACAACTACAGTGAGACCGAGGGTCTTTTCAATACTGGGCGTCAAGTGCGAGTTCCGTTAGAAAACGAGAATTTAAATATAAATAATAAATAAATATAAATATATATAAATATAAATAAATATTTAGACAACATCACATACATTGTTCTGATCCCAAGGTAAGTAGCTGACGCACTCGTTTCATGGCAATCAGAAACAACGACGGCACCACAACCGCCCAGACCCGACACAATATCGAAAAGTTCGTTTTCGACGTTGACCCGACCGGGAATCGAACCCGGGACCTCAGAGTTAGCGCCGCCTAAAGTCCGGCGTGCAAGCCACTCGGCCACGGAGGTCGTCAATTTGTATGACAAAACCTTAACTCTACTCGTATGTCGCCAGGAGGCGCTGCTTCGATGCCATACTAATGTTCGTTTTCGTAAACGTAATCGAAATAAGACGGATAGTAAACAAAACACGCACTAGGCACCCCGATCTCCAAACTCCACTATTGTAGTTATAACATTAAATTTTACTGGAAAAAAGAACCCCTCATGCTCCATAGGACTGGTTGATTTTTTTTAGTAAACCTTTTGTCTTATTTTTATTATTATCCATTTTAAGTGAAATGAAATAAATAAGTAACTTGGCAACGTGATAGTTTTTAAAGGCTACACAGATGAAGGGGAGGAGGAGCTCGCTGGCGGAGAGGTTGCCAAGGTTAAGCAACTTTCGCAAAGGCCGGGCATCAGATGGGTGACCAAAAATGTTTCATCTCTCGCTCCTCCGTGCTTCGTCGGCACGTAAAGCCGTTGGTCGCCGGCTGCATTAGCAGTCGTTAACCACCACCAATCCGCAGTGGGGACATAAAGTGAGCTGATGATGATACAGATGAAGATGCTTCCTCACTTGGGCAAGTGCTGTCGTCCCGTTCCCGCAGTGACATTGTGCGGCGTGCTCGCGAACGAGAAGTAGTAGTATTTGGGCGTGCTCGGCTGCACCGTCAGGTTCAGCTCCTGCGTGAGGCAATCGGCGGGTTAGTACCTGCAATAACCACCAAGGGTGGGCAACTTATTGCACCTGAAAATTCTCTTTTATTATATTTATCAACAAGTTCCACAATTAAGTACTTATAAGTAACTTAGTTCTCGCATACGCAGACGGCTGCCGCAAAGCGCCATCTGTTGCCAGTTGACACAATTACATACATTAGCTCAACGAATTAACTTTATTATAGGTTTGACTAGTTATACCATTTGTGTCTTACAAATAAACAAAGAATAAACTCAGAATAGTTATTCCGTGTTTTGTTACTGTCATATAAACGTTATTTCAAATTAGAGTGAAAGAGACAAAACACGGAATAACTATTCGGGGCTCGTTCTTTTTATATTTGTAAGGCGCTTTCAGTTTAAATTCTAATAAAAAAGTTTCTTGATACGACTACGGAAAGAACTTTCGAGTTGCTTATGATATCGGTAAGTAGATTATTTAACAAGCACGCAAGTAAACAGCGGCATTCGAACCTGCACCCTCTGACTATTCGGGTTAGGTGCGCTTTCCTTTTCACTATCTACTCCTACTTTATAAGCCAAAGGAGCCTTATTCAATGTCAACAACTACGTCATCAACAGCACGACAGCATAATTGGACCTACCTGGAGTACCTGACCCGAATTGTCAAAGGGTGCGGGTTCGAATCACGTTCGTGAAAACGTTAAATTATAATTATATATCTAGTAAGGTGTAGTAAAAATGTACAGAATCAAAGTGTATCCGATCTAGATCTTGTATGCAGAGTTAATGATTATTAATCATAATTAAATATTTCTAGTGTGACTGTACGGGCTGTACACCAAACGATGATGATGATGATGGATTGATATGATAATTATCTTGATAGAAACACTGATATAACTGTTTATTTATGTGAACCAAGGTATAGATGATACTAGCTAGGAGTACGATTGATTGCGAACTAACTTAAAAGTAGGTAAATTATGAAAAGTGTTTACAATGCTAAAATTAATAATTATTTACTTATTAACAAAGTGCTGAATAGACAAATGTTCGATGTTTAGATCGTACAGTGACGTCACATAAAAATAAACACGTCACAGCCCTAGTGGTATAGTTTGCGTACTTATCTGATCGCCGCTGCTTGCTTATGCGCGCCTGACTTCACTTATATAAATGTTTAATAAAAAATTGCATGACAAATTAGATTCAATAATTAATCATGTCTTAGTGACAACACATACGAGATCGAGATCGGATGCACTTTGGATCTACGTTGTATAATTTAATTAATTTTGATTATTTTAAGGTTTTATTTTTATATAAACATAAACCTACCTGGAGTTTCTTCAATTTAAAAAAATTGTCACTGATGTAATGAAGGCTAAATGTTTCTCAACCTCCTCCTCCGTCTGTCCAATGGAGCGGAGTCAGTCAGTTAGATAGACGCCCACCTTACTCCGTTTACTATTGTAAGTGTTAATGTCCTTACATTGTTTAATCTTTTTTGTATTATTATTATACTCTTTATTTATTTTCTTTCTTAAAACTAGATTTTTACAATATTTTAATAAAAAAACAATAAAACATTATAAAAAACTAATTCTAGAGTACCACCAGCAGCGGGGCAGGGCCCAAGCTACCGGTGATCAGGGCTGCAGAGTGAGGAACCTCCTGACAATACGTGCCGTGTCAAGGAGTACTGCCTTCTGAATCTGACCCTTGATCCAACCATCAAGCGAGAGCCTCTTAAGATGTTGGTCGAGGCTCTTCGCTATCAGACCGTTCGCTGAAACGACTATCGGGACAATAATGGTTGAATCAACATCCCACATGGCGGTCACCTCGTGAGCTAAGTCAAGGTACTTACTGAGCTTGTCCTTCTCGGCTTTCACGAGGTTCTCATCATGAGGTATGGTGATATCAACCAGTATTGCCCGGCGCTGGGATCGGTCAACCACCACGATATCAGGCTTATTGGCGACAATAGTCCTGTCCGTAATGATAGAGCGATCCCAGTAGAGCGTTGCATGACCATTTTCGAGTACTGGCGCAGGTGCATATTTATAGTACGGCACCTCCGATTCAACAAGGCCATATCCAAGAGCAAGTTGCTGGTGAATTATTCTGGCTACTTGGTTGTGTCTGTGCAAATACTCTCCGTTAGCAAGATGAGAACAACCAGAAATAATATGTCGGAGTGATTCTCCTGGACGGCGGCATGCCCGACAGATGTCGACCGTACCGTCCCTCATAATATATTTCCGGTAGTTATTCGTCTTGATAACTTCATCTTCAATGGCACAGACAAAACCTTCGGTTTCCCCAAAGAGGTCACCGAAACGTAGCCAGTTCACCGAGGCAGTTATGTCTACATCAGGCCCAGTTAGAGCCCGATAGTAGCGCCCGTGTAGCACCTTGCTCTTCCATATGTCCTTGCGATCGAGAGTGCTTAGCACCACTGGTTTGCGCCAGTTTTCTGTTGCCAAGGAGAGCGGCGTAAAGTGTCTATCAATTGCCACGACATCCAAATGCATCCCGCACTCACTGTTAAGTAAATAATCCCTGAGACTGCAAACCTCACGGTTATGTAGGTCCTTGACATTTAAAAAGCCGCGACCCCCACATCTCCGCGGGATGTACAGCCTCATAACAGATGAGCGCGGGTGTAGCATTCTGAAAGTCGTGAGCATTTGACGGACTCTCCTATCCAAGGCGTCCAATTCGGTCTGAGTCCATCTTAGTATGCCAAAGGAGTATGTGAGCAGAGGCATAACCCAGCCATTAAAGGCACGTGTCTTATTGCCACCCGATAAAAGACTGTTAAATACTTTTCTCAAGCGGCAAAAGAATCGCTCCCGTAATGACTGTTTTATGTCCCCGTCATCAACACCCAAAGACTGTGACATACCAAGATATTTATATGTTTCAACTTCAGAGAGAGATCTGAAGTCTATCGCATCGGAGAGTTGTAAATTGGTTGAATTTACTACTCTCCCATGCTGTACATGCATAACCGCACACTTATCCACCCCAAACTCCATCTTGATGGCACTGCTAAAAGTCTCAGTAATTTTTAGCAGTTTTATCAAGTCTTGGCTGTTTGGTGCGAATAACTTGAGGTCATCCATGTACAACAAATGCGACAAAACTTCACCCCCTCTCCGCAGTCGACAGCCTAACCTTGAATTTCTTAATAAAGTACTAAGAGAATTCAAAGCTAGACAAAACCATAAAGGACTCAGACTGTCGCCCTGGAATATGCCACGCTCTATCCTTATAAAATCCTGCGTGGCAGAAACTCTATCTCGACATCCTGGTTGACACAAGACCGTGGTCCACTGCCGCATACATGACATCAAAAATGATTTTAGAGTTATATCAATTTTATATAACTCTAAAATCCTTACCAGCCATGAGTGCGGCACCGAATCATAGGCCTTCTTATAGTCAATCCAGGCTGTGGAGAGAGTCCCTCTGCCTCGCCGAATCTTCTGGCATATGGTCATGTCAATGAGGAGAAGCTCCTTAGTACCACGGGACCCAACCCTACATCCATTCTGAGTCATGTCCAAAATATTGTTTGCAACAATGTGCGAGTTAATTTTTGTTCTCAAAATGGATGTAAGGAGCTTATATAATGTTGGTAAGCACGTGATGGGTCTATAATTTTTCGGTTCCGTGGTACTACCTGATTTATGGAGCAGAAAAGTGACACCAGTAGTCAACAAACTTGGGAGTGAGCCGAGCTCTATGGCTTCTTGGAATTGCGTTGCCAGTAACTCGTGTGAACATCGAAACCACTTGATCCAAAAGTTGTGCAATCCGTCCGGTCCTGGGCATTTCCAATTTTGGGCCGTACGGATAGCACAACTTACGTCAGCTGTACTAATATGTATAGCCTGCATGGTCTCGATAGGTTCACACGCCTCCCTGACAACACTCATCCAGTCACCTTCCGTGTGCTCGACGGGCACCGACCAAATGCTGCGCCAGAAATTATTCATGGCATCAACATTTGGTAGCTGCCCGTCGCTCACACGTTGATCAGCTCCTTCCTCCTCCTCCTTCCTCCTTCGTTATTATTATTATTATTGTTTTAACTATAACTTCATTTAGGACCAGCATTGTTGCGTTTCAAATTATACCCAAAATGTCATGCTGTGTACACTCCTTTTGGATTACCGTCTAGCTAGTAAGGTTAACCAAATATGTTACTGTACTCATGCATTGATTGTAACCTGTTTGTGTACCTATAGAAATAAATAAATAAATAAATAAACGTTTTAAAATGGAACTTTTATAGGCTGACGTTGATGATGGCGGCGATGATGTATACCTTGTCGACCTGCACGAAGAAGTCGGTGACGCGGCGCAGCTTGATGGTGGCGGTGACGTTGGCGCGCGACGACGTCGTCAGCTGCAGCGACGGCCGGTTCACCGACGTCACGTCTGACCATGCGCGCACGCACACACAGTACAATGGCCGTAAGTAGAAAATACACAGTAAGTAAGCAAGTGAATAATACATTCATTCTGAGTGACAGCCAAGCTGCGCTCAAGTCACTCATGTCGCCCACAACCAAACCACCAAAGTTCTATAAAAGCTAGGTGTCTGGGTCCCAGGCCACATGGGAATCCATGGCAACGAGATGACGGACGCACTTGCCAGGGAGGGCTCGGGACCCAGCTCAGCTGCTGGTCCTGAGCCGCTCGTGGCACTTGCACCGTGCACAGGTACTATTAACAAGGCCTTAAAAGATTATACCGTAAACAGGCACAACATCGAACGGAAAGAGCAGCCGGGTATGAAACACTCCAAACCTTTCCTAGGCGAAAGCGCCTTAGGACGGAGTAAGTTCATATGCGGAGGCGGTAGAAGGCAGGCCCGATATACCATCGGTGCCTTGACAGGGCACTATGCCACAAAACAAATGCTTCACAGAATGCATCTATCATCAAATAGCTTGTGTAGGGCATGTGGAGAGGAAACGGAGTCAATGCAGCACCTACTGTGTGACTGCGACTCTCTGGCTAGGAAAAGAATGGGACTCCTGGGGTCGGCCTATCCGAAACTGGAGGACTTCAGGCTCTTCGCCTTTAAGGATGTTGCCAAAGTTATGGCATCCATCTTTACAGAGGAGGAAAAGTGAAAGAAGTGAAAGGATGGGGTTGCACAAAAGATCCCGATGGTCCAAAGTATTACTGCGCGAGGGAAACCTCGGCAGGCCCCACTAAGATAAGATAGGAAGTAAGTGAATAGCCTGCATACTGTCTACCTACATACATCTTATAATTTTGAATTATTTCTAATATATATATCTTTTTTTCGATTGATTTTGTTAATTTAAATAATAATTAAACTAGTCCAGCAGTGGACTAGTATAGGCTGATGATGATGATTAAAATACAAATGCATTTTTTTTATATTTTGTATTCTATTCTATCAATGATGGTATACACACGGCGGCAGATCAACTTACCCCAACCTGTCAAATTGCTCCAATGAATATTGATCCTTATAACCAAACAATAAAGTTCAAAATTGATTGTTAGAAAGTTTTGATTTGATTTGACCTTATGCGAATGTGTGGAACTGTATTACTGTGGAACTGACTTTTTAAAATAAATAATTAAATAAAGTGACGTCACTCACTGGGCCCCGCGTCGTGCGGGCAGAGCGTGCGCGAAACGTCGTCGAACTGCAGGACGCCGCTCTTGGCCGCCACCACCAGCGGCAGCTCCCACGACGCCGCGCCTGCGTACCGCACAAAGAAACTTATACAATATTTATTACATTAACTTGTACGCACGCAAGCACTCAACACGCACGCACGCATGCACGCACGCACGCACGAATACATACACACAAATGCACATAATTTCATCTCATCATCATTAAACATATATCCCAAAATTACTCGCATCTAATTCTACATTATATTTTATCCTGAAGTTTCAAACCCTTAAAGGGTCCGTGATCATAGGGACAGTAAAGATTTGTCGTCTCACAATTAGTTTGTAACTCGAATACTGTATTTTTTTACCCCTGTGACCAAGAGGTTTGAAACATCAGGATAAAAAAATATTTAAAATAAAACGCAAGTAAATTCAGAAAATGTTTCATTTCAAATTCAAAAATCAGCTGTGAATTTATGGCGAGGTGAGGACCAAAATCAACACTTCTTCATTGAAATAAAATTACTTTACGGATCTACGCGAGTTGAATTTACTTACGCAATCATCATCTCAGCCAAAAGACGTCCACAATTGGACAAAAGCCTCCCCGAAGGATCTCAACAACGACCAGTTTGGTGCTGCTCACATCCAATGGCTCGACCTTCACTAGATCTTATTTTACACATTGATTTTATTTTATTTTGTTCTGTCGTTTCGAACCCATGCAGGGTTCGTGGTCACAGGGACATTCTTTGTTATTCAGAATGTGTCGCGACTACAACACTCTGTTGAACCGGTTTGACAGTGTACCTGCAATCTACACTTCATCGCTAAACAAGTGGAACTCATCATTGCATAGGCTAGTTTCTATTGAGCGTCATGTTTAATTTAATGCAATGTCAGGCTTTTCTTAAGTTTTTATTTTTATTTTTACCTTATTTATTATTTATTTTTTATTTATTTTAGATATGTAATTAAATTTAATTATAAGGAATCTTATTTTATTTAATGAATTGAATCCTATATGTATTATTAATTTTATTACAAAATTTAATTTGATTTTAATTGAATAAGCATGTTGTTTACACATATCTGTGGATTTCCAGCCTACCTTATTTTATAAATATTTATGTAAATCTTGTACCATATTGTATCTGCTGTAAATCTGTTTTGTGTAATAAATTAATAAATAACTAAAATAATAAATATTGAATAATGTTGGAAAACTTTACTCCACACAAAGTATCTGCGGTAAAGATGCACCACGGATAACAACTGTGTTCCATATTACTACTAGTGCTACTGGTACCTTTCTGCTGCGTGGCGGTGATGAAGAGCGGGTGGTCGCCGGAGACGCGGTCCGTCGTGGACACGTGCACGCGCGTCGGGTAGCCGCGCCACACCTCCGACTCCTGAGGACATGGAACGGGGAATAGGTGTGCTTAGGAAGTCTTACTAGATCAAATTAAACTGGCACGACCTCGAAGCGTCAGCACAAGACCGCGATGCATGGAAGTTCCTACTGCAAGCCCTATGTCCTTGCTGAGGGATCACAGTATTTCATCATCATCATCATCATCATTTAGTGTTGAAGATTGGAGATCAGCACATTAAACTTCCTTTGTACCCTAGTAAATGCTTTTTTGATTTGAAATAATAAAAAACAACAAATCTACTCGATAGCTCAGTGGTTAATGGCGCTCGGACTGCGATTGCTAAAGCTAAGCGACTTTTATACAGAGTAACGAATGCACCAGTAACCTAAAATTAATCAAGCTCCTCCATGCTTCGGAAAGCATGTAAAGCCATTTGTCTCGGATGTATTTGCAGTTGTAGTTGTTTACAACCACCATTCTGCACTAGGCCAGTGTGGTGGTTCTTCCTAAAGAAAAAACATCTGTAGAAGTGACTCGTGCCCCAGCGGAAACATAAAATGAGCTGGTGATGATGATGATGTGCTGACGACATCATCATCTACTTTCCAATAATGTATACTCACCTCATAAAAATCTATAAACTGTTCTGTTGTGTCGTTTACAGTCACTTGAAATGTTTCATTATATTTAAACCTGAAACAAATAGATAGATAAAACATTTAATAATAGGTACAATAAGTTCTATCAAGAATAGGATATAATTAATAACAGCATGCATGATGCTTTTAATGTTATTAATGGTTTGTTAAAAATATTTATGATTAGGCATTATTGTAGTTACATGATAAACAATTATTAAATTAAAATGCGTCATAAAAATATATACGACTACATTAGTAAACAATAAAAAACTTGCCTACTGTACAAGAAAATCTTTTTATCTTCCAAATTAGCACTGTTTATGTAGCCTCCCGAACTATAAACACAGGGAGCTAGTGCTAAAACTGTAACCATGAAGCAAAACATTTTAATGTTACAGTAGAATGCATATAATTTTCACAAAACCACAACTTTTGCACAATTTTATCGTTTTGAAAATCACATTAATACGAATCTATGTTTCATATTATAGCTATTTCAAGAGGTGTAATCTTCTTTCATTTCCTTGCTTAGTTTAAATCGACTCCCAAAACTATTTAATCATCATGAAAGTCCATTCACCGTCAAATATAAAAACGTAGATTTTACCACAGTCATTACACAAAAAAATTTTAATGATAATCTTAGGTCGCAATTAAGATATTAAATAATAAAATATTTTGAAAATAATTAAATGAAAAGACTGTCATGAAAAACACTCAATTTAGCCGAGTAGAGTGGAGTGGAATGTCAATGTCAATATTGTCAATGATGGACAGACACCACTGACCTCTATTAAAACAGTGACAGACACGCTGGCCCCTTCCCATCTACATGGAACCAACAATAGAGCTGGGGTGCGGCTTGTGAAGCGGCTGAAAAAGCTAAAGCTTATAAATACCAGGGGTCTAGGCTCCGAATATGATTTTGTCCCATTCGGTGTCGAGACCCTTGGTCCGACACCTTGGTCCTTGGTCCTTGGTCCTTGGTCCTTGGTCCTTGGTCCTAGCGCTATAAGGCTTTTTAAGGAAACAGCAAAAAGGTTAGTCGACATCACAGGAGACCGAAGAGCTGGCAGCTACCTCGGACAAAGAATTAGTCTAGCTATTCAAAGGGGGAACGCTGCCAGTATCTTCGGAACCCTGCCTAAAGTGACTCCTTTTAAAAAATATATTGTAGGTAGTTATTATATTATATTTTTTAAGGTTTTTAGTATTAATGTTTTTATATTATTAAAAATTTATTCTTATGATGTCACATGAAGTGACATTATTCCGAGATTGTAGCTACATTATAGTTTCATGAAACAGTCAGAATTGTTAACTGCTGAACGTACCGCAAAGATAATTGTTGTCCTTCTTGAACGCGTCAAAAGTAAATAGATTGAAAATGGCGTCGTTTTGCCGATCAAATGAGTCGAAGAATTTACATTTCAATTAATTTCTTCTCACATTTTTCAAACTTTTGTTTACAAAGACTTTTATTTCCTTTATGTAATATATAGTTAAGTGAATCAATAGAGTGTCGCGTAGTTAGTAGGTTTTTTTACTTTGTTTTATTGGCGATATGTTGCCGTGTCTTTGCGTGATCAGTTAAATCGGTTGTGTTTACATGATTTCTGCGCGGGGTGGTTGCTTAGAATGCTATCAACTGTTGAGGAGAGCCGAGGGTACGATTTTCAGGACCCGGAGAACGCCGAAAAATGGAAAGGTCTCTTAGTCAGCTCTCTCAAAAAGGTTTGTGTACAAAACTTTGACTCAGATTCTTGTCCTATTTTCAATGTGTTTGGTTGAATTTCTAATCATAATGGGTATAAATAACATCCAACCGTGCCTTTCAGACTGTCGTTTCTATAATTTGACTATATAAAGCAGAAAACATAGTCCAGATGTTTAGTTCTACCAAGAACAGAAGCCTGCTACCATTCAAGGTCCTTGATAACTTAACAGTCGATATTTTATTCAAATCTCTTCAATATTGAATACATTACATGTCAAACAGCTTTAAAGTTTTACTGTTTTTCTAGTGGTGCGTGTATGATAAGTAGGTAGTTTGTTTACAATTATTAATGCAAACAAGTACAAGAACTATGGTTGGGCTTTTTACCACACTTTTAAAATAATGTCTTTAAATTGAAGTAATGTTAAAATGAGAACACTTTACATTGTTTTAGTAGTGTAGTAAACCCAACATTGGAATTATGAGATGGCCTGTTTCGGCAATTTACTGCAACCCATTGAGAATTAAATGTTGAATGTGAATTTCAAATGGAGCTGCTGTTGTGTACAACAGACACCTACTCATCTAATAATGAAAATATAATTTTTATTTTGTGTTAAGTTCTAGCATTCCGGATAAACCTGTGGTTGTGGTCTGCTAAGATACAAAACTAGTTTTTAGTGTAAATTAATTGAAAAAACAACTATTAATGTATTGCAATGGTTATTATTATACATCTAATTTATTGTTTTATTTATTTATTATTAATTAGACATACCAACAGTGTACATATGTTTTACTATTGATATGATTATATATACAGTGGACAAGCTTGTTTATTTCCCATTAACACTTCTAACACAAACATGATTTTCAAAATAAGTTTTAAACTACAATTTAAAGATCATTCATTGAACTATTTACTTCCATTTTAATATGTTGATAATTATTACTTTTTCACATCTTAACCACTGAATAGATTTAGATGAATATTGGTACATTATGGAGATTGACAAACTAAATGTTGAAGAAAGAAATAGACTACTATAAATTAATTATTCTATGCAGAGGAAGTGGTGGGTACCAACTAGTAATATTATGTACTGGGGTTGCACAAAAGATCCCAATGGGTCGAAGTGTTACTGGGAAACGGAAACCTCAGCAGGCCCCACAAGATACAATAACATTATGTACAGTGAGACCTCAATTAACCGGACTAATTATTGTCATAGATCATTGTATATTCAAAAATCTGGATAATTCGTGTATGAATAAAACAGACATGTTATATACAAAACAAGATATTTAATTCTCATGTCTGTAATAAACTCTTGAAGAATTTTTTCATAATCATGCATGCATGATCTAAAAACACTCGGTATCAACTCACTCTTTCATATCTTCTTCATCACATTCCTGGCATATTTCAGTGATCATGATAAATAAGTATGTAAGGATCGTAGCAAGTGGAAAGAAGTGGTCTCTGCCTACCCCTACGGGAAAGAGGCGTGATTATATGTATGTATGTATGTATGATAAATAAAATAATTTAGGATATGCAATAATGTATCAGCTGCCTAATTTCACATGCATGCCATAAAAGCCGACTAAGAGACAAGATTTCCAAGATACACACACATCAGGCGATTGGCTAGCAACCTGTCACTGATGTTATTCGGAGGCCTACTTTGATTATGCTAAATGTGGTGTTGGGGTCACCAACGGCGAGTTTATTTAAACTTGGTGATTTTGATGCTCTGGCTGCCCCTTTTTAACAGAAGAATATGAGAGCATGTATTTATTTATTTATTTATTTATTTATACACAATTTATTTATTTTTACAAATGAATGCACAACCAGCTAAAGGAAAACACTGCATGCAACATGATGAGGGTAATTTATACAAAAAAAAATATAACTTAAAACTAATCAACAACAGTGATCAATCCACATACGCATGGTTATGTATGTATGTATGCGATTCGTCAGTACGACGCACTGAACAGACCAAGTCCAGACAGGTATTTGCAGGTATTTGGTGGGCACAGTTGACTATAAATCTGCATAATTGAGATTTGAATTATCAAGGTCCTTGTACGTTTCTCACTGTTTGTATGTGATGTTGCCTACAGGTGCTAGAGTCGGTGCATCCTACGCTAACTGCGGAGGAGAGTGCACTACAATATGTGGAGTCGCTCTGCTTGCGGCTGCTAGCTATGCTCTGTGCTGTACCCTCGCCACTAACGGTACAGGTGAGATAAAATGAGCTGGTGTTAGAGTGAATTTAGTTATTATTGGGTAAACCAATGCGTAGCTGTAAAGGCTAGGGTACCCTTTTATACCTATGTAAGTTAAAATTAGTTTTCTATGTACAGTAAGACTTGTTTCACACGTACCACAACACCACACCGACTGTCGCGACAAAAGGTGATCAAGCTATGGTTAACCTGTGTTAAGCTGTGGTCAATAATGACGGCAAAATGTGGCCTGTGTGAATTCAACTATTAATTTTCATACAAATTAACGCCCGCCCACGTGTTGTGGTTGTGGTTGTGGTACCTGTGAAACAAGCCTAAAGAATTGAAATAGTTGTGATACCTTTAACCCGTGTGACGGCGGCAGGACGTGGAAGAACGCGTAGCGCGCTCGTTCCCGACCCCGCTCGACAAGTGGGCGCTGGCCGACGCCAAGGAGAACACGTCGCAGCGCCGCAAGCGCGCCCTCCTGCCCTGCGATAAGCTGCATCTCATGCTGCAAAAGGTAAGCTCGTCACAGGGTCAATATTTACTTAAGACTAGCTGACCGGACTTCGTACCGCTTTGACAGTTTCCATGACAACAAAACAAACATTTGTCCGCTTAAGAACACCCGTATCTCATGATGGACCCCTATAGCAGCGCCACCTACCGGGTTCAATTGTAAATCTAAACCATTCTCGAATCCACTTGAATATACACAGAAAATTTCATCCAAATCGGTCCAGCTGTTTAGGAGTTTAGTGACATACACATGCAAAGAAGATTTTTATATATAAAGATAGGTACACAGACAGATTACAGTCAACATGAATATAACAATATAGTAAGGTTAGACAGTAATCCATAAATAGCGCATACGGCATGAGTTATGGGCTACCTTGACAGGTACAGAAGTCTGGCTCTAGCCAATGGCGATTTTAATAATCTAAGTTCGGTAGCTGCCTAAGCTATGTTGCGATTTGTAAGTTTACAATCAGTAGGATATAGTATATTTACCATCCCATTTTGAACTTTATCTCATTGAAATAAGATTGAAAAGTAATTAAATATTCAAACATGTTCCGCTTGTTTAAAGGGTGAGGAACTTGAAACAAAAGCAATAAACTCATTTACATCTTTTGTACACACTTTAATGTTAAGGCGTTTTGACTTACATCAATACATTAAAAATTCAAAAAATAAGTGGCACTGACAGGTGCCCGCTCTTCATGATGTCAGGCCTCCTAGTTTATAGGAAAACCTGACGCTGGTCTTTCGCGAACACCTAAGTATGGGAGGGAGCACAGCCACAAAGCAACAACAACACACACTTATACATATTACATACACGTATACACAAAAACTTACACTTACACACTACAAATACACTGCATCAACGACCATCCAATGCGAGTGGTCGTCCAGCAGACGAAACTCAACCGTAAACAGACTACTGAATAAGTAAGGTATACAGGGCGTGCAAGGCTCATGTCCCTACTTTAAAACTCAAGACACTAATGTTGTCATTATTAGACTGACCGACTACTGTTATTATTAGTAAACATATATTTTTATTAAAGGAACTCCTACGGTATGGTTTTCTGAAGATGTAGCAAGTGTTTTTCGGGCCCGGAAACCTGTACTTTGTCCTTTACGCCTATTGAGTTTAAGACCATCGATCTTAGTTTATTCTATATCCTAACTCCAGGCTGGTGGTGCCATATCTTACCCTCCGGCTTACATAACCGTCTTGCTCCCTTGCAGGAGGTGCTGCTATACAAAGTGGACATCTCAGTGTCTGTGTTCATGACCGCGATCCTCGAGTACGTGAGCGCTGATATCTTGAAGCTGGCCGGCAACTTCGTCAAGAAGATCTCCAAGAGCGGCTACCAGACCATCTCTTGCGGCGACATCAAGACGGCTATGTGCGCCGACAAGGTACAGTATCCATCACCAGCCAAGGCAATCTGTTTAAGACATAAAAGATTTTTAATATTGATATGGTCACTATAAGATGTTGTTAAGTTAGCAAATTACGTAATAACTTAAGACAGAAGATCCCTTAAGTAGGGACTGAATAAATTAACCGACTTGGTGTTACGTGGATATCACAACTTTTGACGGTAGAATAACCGAGTTGCGGGACTTTTTAAGACATTCTTGAACTTGGATACATCCCAAGTCGTTTTTTTATCATTTAAGGAATTAATATTTAGTAAAGGCTGTGACAGAATAGAAAGAAAATATGACTTGTCTTTACCAAATATTGATAATGCCCTGTATTACAAGAGTGCCTATGTAACTGGTATCCAAGTATTCAATCATCTGCCTACAGATCTAAAAGCCTCAGTAAATTTAAGCTGTTTTAAAATTAAATTAAAAAGATGGCTTATAGATAAGGCTTTCTACAGTTTGACTGAATATTTCGGTACATAAACAGCATAGTGGCTGTTTCTATGTAACATGTACCTACCCACTAAAAATTGCATGCCCAACTAGGGCAAATTTTTTGTTCCCATTATTATATGCGTAACACCTGCTATGTATTTACACAATTTTATGGCAATAAAAATGCATCTTAGTGCGTGATGCTATTCCTTCTAGAAAACTTCTGTCGGTGCTTCGTTTCACACGGCTTGGGGAACCCTTTAAGTTTCTCGCCGCGCGCCCCCAAAAAAGCGAACTCTCTTAAAAAGGTGCTGTGGATAATTAAATGTCTGCAGCTCAGCATTCATCATCATCATCATCAGCTCAATTTTATGTCCCCACTGCTGGGGCACGAGCCTTGCCTACAGACGGATAGCGAGAACGGGCCATAAACCACCGCGCGAGCCTTGTGCGGATTGGTGGTCGTTAACGACTGCTAATGCAGCCGGGACCAACGGCTTCACGTGCCTTCTGAAGCACGGAGGAGTGAGAGATGATACAATTTTTGTCACCCATCCGATAACCGGCCTTAACGAAAGTAGGTTAACCTCAGCACTCGCAGACCGGGCGCGTTAAGCACTTCGCCATCGAGCTCCTCTCAGCAGTCATAGATCGTTTTATGTTGCGATTGGTGTTGTATAACTCCCCTCCTGTGCAGGTCCTAATGGATATGTTCTACCAAGAGACCGAAGCCCTGAGCGCGGAGGGCGGCGCGTCCGCCGACGTGGCCGACCGCCGGCGCGGCTCGGTCACCTACGCCGAGCTGGTGCGCGACCTGCTCACCGACGAGAAGAACTTCCTCCGGGACCTCAACCTGATCATCAGGGTGTTCAAGGATGAGATGGAGAAGATATTGGACAATGATACTAGGGTGAGTAAGCGGAAAAAACCGGTAAATTGGGGGGCGAGTTTCGAACCGGTGACTGAGTTCCTGAGGGATCTCATCTTGATCATCAGGGTGTTTAAAGATGAGATGGAGAAGATACTGGACAATGTTACTAGGGTGAGTTTGGTTTGAGTTGTTTGGATGGCGGTTGCTTTATACCGCTGATGGCCATTGCAGCGTGACCATACTTTAAAAACATCAAAAAAGATAAAACTACATTCTAGCATATATTTATATTATTTACAATAGAAAATGTTAAAATCCAGTTAACATAATAACATAATAAAAAATATTTTAATGGTATTTTTGGAACAGTTACGATTGGATTGTGACTGTATAAGGACGCTTATTCTTTATCTTCATTTATATTATACAAATCTAATACAAAAATATCAAAATAATGTTAACATTATACACAACAAGTTATTTTTGTATTTAACATAGACTATCTATGTAGCGGTCACTTAAAAACCCGACCTTGTCAGGACCTGCGTAAATATTCAAGAATATATCGGGCGCGACGGTTTGCTTCTCGGCCACTGAGTTGTTCTTATCTATCTATATATTAAAAAGCAGTGCCAAAATTCAGCGCTTATGTCAGCCTTCCCGGTAGCACAGCGGTCAGTGCAGCCGCCCGGACTGCGGAAGACCCAGGTTCGATTCCTGGCTGGGTCGGGTGGTCGTTTAATTATTTCACTGTATTTTATAATTTTTTTATAAATATCTATATATATAAATAAAAACCAATTGCTGTTCGTAAGTCTCGCTAAAACTCAAAAACGACTCGGCTGATATGAATATAGTTTGTTTATCTTTGTTCCCTCTAATACCAGGATCGTAAAAAGATAATAATAATAATGGAAAAACAAAAAAAAACAGCTGAGAAACCGTAAAATAAAAAATTGGTAATTTTGTATGGGATTCGATCATGAACTTTAGGTTCATTTTAATAGATGGCGTTCCGTATACAAACGGGAAAATATCGCAAAATAATCACAATACATTTATTAACATTTAGACAGGACGTTTGGCCGGTCAAGCTAGTCGTAAATATTTTTTTATTTTATTTCTACATCTATTTGTATATTGTTCGCAGTCAATATCGCTGATCTTCGCGAACATAGTGGACATATACGAGCTGACGGTTACACTGCTTGGCAACCTTGAGGACGCCATGGAGATGTCCCAGGACTCGCCCACGCCGTACATCGGCAGCTGCATCGAGGGTGAGCTTTAGAATTACTGACTTGTGTCAAATAAAGAAAAAATTAACATGCGCATACGCACCCTCTCGTGCAAACACGCAAACGTGTACGCCCACGCACCACTACATTCATAATAATATAAAAGGGGCTTACAGCATTTTGCATAAATCGAAATACATGCTATTATAATAAATACACAATTTGCAAATTACAAATTAATTATGAGACATCCAATAGAACACATAATGAATCGGGTAGTTAAAATGGTTTTTTTTCAATATAAATTGTATGGGAACAGTCATTATTATTAAGAAGTTCCCGTCATGTAAACGACATTTCAAATAGATAATAATTGACATTCAATAGGTAATATAGTAATAATTAAGAATGGTCTAATCTAACATCAATCAAATTATGTAAATTTAATTATATAGTTAATATTTTATTATTTACTATGGTGTCTACCCACATGCATGTTTGGAAATTGAAATTAAACTCACCTAAACTTCACACGCCATGCGCTGGCGAGATAGACGAACTATACCCATCACACTCCACCCTAATGTTTAGAATATATCCCCCGTGTGGTGCCGGGGATAATGAACTGCACCACCCCATCTCTCCCCGTGGGTGTGGTAGAAGGCGGCTACGGGACCATTCCAGAGGATGGGCAGCAGCGTCTCTCTGTGATTATTCCCACCTTACTGCGATCGCCCACGCGCCTGCCAAGCGTGGCGATTATGGCAAATTCCCCTTAAAATGATTTATTCTTGAGGAGGCCTTTGTCCAGCAGTGGACGTCTTTTTGGCTGAGATGATGATGATGATGATGATGAATTTATCTTAAGAGATAAAACACGAAATAACTATTGGAAGCTTATTCATTGTTTATTGAATATTAACTGTCGTCGTTGTCAACTTCTCTATTGGTTCCGTTGCCCGCCCCCAGAGCTGGCGGAGGTGGAGGAGTTCCGCGCGTACGTGCGCTACGCGAACATCGTCACGCGCAAGGAGTCGCGCGACGCGCTGCAGGCCGTCGTCGACGACCCCGCCGTGCGTACGCACACACACGCACACACACACGCACGCACACACACACGCACACACACACGCACGCACACACACACGCACACACACAGAGATACATTATTTGCTAACAACATTAGGATGACACATGTTAACAATATAAAATTTTACTAGAAAATAATCAACCACTCAGGAAACTCGAATGAGAATCGAACCCGCGATCTTTGGACCTGTTATCCACTTTCTGAACTTCCTGAGACTGTTTGTTTTTTTTCTAGTAAAATTTTATATTGATCGACAATATTTTTTATTATGAAAAAAACTTTGAATAAATAAAGCCGCAATATAGTTAAGGGGGTGCCGCGCGGAATTTCGAAAATTTACGTGTCTTTAAGTGGCTGGTGCTAGGCGCTGGATAGGTCATGGACATTAAAAAGACTAGTGTAGTTTAGCTTGACAAGGCCATGGTTGTCTTGGAATTCGAAACAAATACCCAGAAACTGCATGAACAATATGTAAAAGTAATGATACCTAAAAACTTATTTGTTCGGAAACTTTGTAGATATAGCACATGAAACAATAATCCGACATCGAAATGTTTGTATTGATATTCCGCAGGCCACTGTTGTCTAATTTTTCATTTAAAAAATATGAATATGAAAAAATTAAGACTTTTATTATTTTTTACCCAAACTCCTATGATTTTACGAAAGTAAACATTGCTCCAATTAAATCACCAGCCTACTTTGTATAGTTATAAGTGTGCGTGCGTATTCATGTTCAATTCATCATCGATCAATCAATCAAATACATCCACGCGCCGATCGCTAGCTATATGCCTAAACTCGCAGTTTTGCGTCCGCTCGGCACCCTCTTAATGTATGTTATAATAGGGTATTGGACAGGTTAAGAAAAATATGTCTAATGGTTCATTATAGCATAATATAAAACGATGCAGGTCACGTGATGTCGTGACGTCACCTGCTTGTAAACAAACTTTTAGCTGTCAAATCACACCGTACAAAACTTCGAGTGACATTTACTGTAAACAATCAGGTGATTTCACTCCAGATTCAGCCAAATTCCGTGTGTTTTCGATCACGTGGTCAATCATAAAAAAATAATATTTTTTTTATGATTTTTAGCACCAAAATCATAGTTATTTATAAATTATGTGCTGGCTAAATTGATTTAAAAAAATGTTGACTGTTAAGTTAAGTTTGATCTATATTTTCATCGTAGTCAAATACCCGATTGTGGTACATCTACAGCGTATACACAATATTCTGAAGTTACACTACAGGGTTCTTATTCTAATATATGTACTAATGATGGAATTAATTACCAACAATAATGTTTATCTAGTTGTCGGAGCGACTGGACACGGCCGGCCACGGGTTCCGGCTGGCCGTGAAGTACTGTTTGCCGCGGCTGCTGCTAGCCCCCGTAGCCCACGTGTTCTTACTGCACGCCTACGTACTGCGGCTGCTGCAGGTGGCACCAGCCACCGATGATAGGGAGAGCTTCAAGCAGGTGGGTGGTAGACTATAGACGGCTTATAGCATGTACTAAGCAGGTCTGTATGCAAAGAGAGCTTCCAGCATGCAACAGCCACTGCTGGAACAGCCAGCGAGAGTTTCCAGCAGGTAACAAACAGCTGCAGAGCGTCAAGCGGTTACTGACTACTGGGAGATCTTCTAGCAGGTGGGTGGTAGACTATAGACAGCTTCTAGCTGGTACCAGGTTTTACCCGTGTAGGCACGGGTCAGAATATAATTCCATACTGCCGCCGGATAGCATGACGTAGGAGCCGTCTGACCGTGCAGTTTAGTAGTAAGAGTAGAGGTGGTAGGCTTTAGCCGCGGCCCAACCACCACCCCCCGGCAAAGCCATGGTGCCAAGCGGTTCGCGTTCCGTCATGATGCCCGGACAAGCCGTACCAGGGGGAAAGGTCGGGTTTTTGTTGCGCTTACTTGACGTCCGGTCTAAGATGCACTCATCGGCACTGCTTCGGATGGCCAAACTTGGACAGCAGCAGGATCCGAGGCGGTTCTCCGCTGGCCGGCCGCAGACAGTTGGAGGCCCAAGTAGTGACCTAGCCACTCATGAAAGGCTGCCCCGCCGTCTAGCAAAAAATCCCGAGCGCGCTAGCCTGCCGCTTGGCGACGGCCCGGGCGTCCCCGCGGCCTCCAGCTTGGTGCCCCACTTTAAGTAGGGATGTGTTTTGCATCTTTGGGACGGATAGTGGCGCCGCGACCATTTACCTACCTCCTCTCTAACTCCACACATGAGATCTAAAAATAGAAAAACGGTTCCACAGCGGATGCACGTCCTCCTGCTCCGAGTGCACCTCTCAAATATCCGAGGACCGCACTCAAATATCGTCTCAGTCCACCGCCTCGAGGCTGCTAAGCCGCACCTTCTATTCCTCACCGAGACGCAGTTTCGATGTCCAGCCGATGCTGCTTATCTAGCGTACCCAGGCTACGTCCTAGAGCACCACTTCAGAGCTCGTGCATGCGTGTGCTTGTTTGCTCGTGATGACCTCTGCTATCGGCGTCTCCGCCACCGTGAAGACCTTGACTTCTCAACTTTGTAGGTTCTTGTAGATATCGGCATGAACAAAATCCTATATGCAATAGTCTACCGATCGCACAGCGGGGATGAAGCGACGACCCGGCTCATGAACCACCTCACTGAGAAAGCAATGGCTCAACATAAGTATCCCACAGATCAGCTCGTAATTCTGGGGGATTTTAATGCTCACCACCAAGAGTGGCTACACTTATACCGGAGCACTGACCACGCTGGAAGAGAAACGCGTAAGCTTGCCTTGACCCTCAACGTCACCCAGCTGGTTCAAGAGGCAACAAGGATACCCGACTTTGATAGCCGCATACCCATTTGCTTAGACATTCTGCTGACAACGGATCCAGACCGCTACTTAGTGTCAGTTTCTTCTCCTTTCGATAGCTCTGATCACTGTCTGGTAAAATCTGTATCAGCTTACTCCCCTCCCGAACCTTATCAAGGAGGCACAAGACGGGTATGGCGTTACGGGTCAGCTGATTGGAATGAGATGCGTTCTTTTTTGCATCCTACCCTTGGCGGCAGACCTGCTTTTCTTCTAGCGATCCCTCGACTTGTGAAGCTGCTGCTGTGGCTGTGGCAGAAGTTTTGCGTCAAGGAATGGAATACTATATTCCGTTCTCTGATGTTTCTCTGTACAGTAAAGCTCGCCCATGGTTTGGAGCCGATTGTAGAAATGCGGAAGCGCTGAATCATTGTTGCGTCGTGGGAGCGGAGAAATGATAGGCTTCGTTGTCGGTGCCGAAAGAGGATTTATTGGGTCTTACATCGGTTTATAAGTAGTGGCTCAGCGAGTCAGCGCCTCTATAGTTGACAGAATGTACTAAACCTACAAGATATTGCTATTTCGATCTATGCTATTTATGATATGTTGCTTATAGCATACAATTTGGTTATTAGTGTGCCTCCCTGGCGACAGAGGGCGCCGCTTGTGAAATCCGTGATGCAACAAGCATGAAGCATATCTAGCCTGGGCTGACGCTCGAATTCGCAAGACCGTGGACGTCCGTGAAAAGAAGAAAGCCTTTAACCGAGCCGCCAAGTCAAGCAAAATGGTGCAAAAGAAGGCTCGTTTCGATCATATTAGCCGAATTGGGAACAGACTGACCGCATATCCCTCGGGTAGCAAAGCGTTCTGGTCCCTGGCTAAGTCAGTCGAAGCGAACTTCTGCCGGCCCTCACTTCCTCCACTGCTTAAACCAGATGGACTGCTGGCTCACACCGCTACTGAGATGGCCGATTTATTTGCCACTCTTTTTGCGGAATCTTCGCGTCTTGATGCTGGTGGTGCCGTACCCCCAAGCGCAGCGGTTTGCGAAACGACCATGTCGGAAATCTGCATACGCCAGGTGGAGGTACCTAAAACACTACGCAATCTTGACGTGAACAAAGCTAGCGGACCGGATGGGATTCCAGCTATAGTCCTGAGGACATGTGCGCCGGAGCAGGCACCAATTCTGACACGCCTCTTTCGTCTTTCCTTGAGAACTGGTATAGTGGCAAAAACATGGAAATCGGCTTACGTTCAACCAGTGCTCAAAAAAAGGTAGTCGTGCCGAACCCGCCAACTACAGGCCCATATCAATCACTTCCATTCTCTGTAAGACTGTGAAACGTGTTTTGAATTACAGACTCTTGACTTATCTAGAAGCGAAGAATCTCCTTAGTGACCGTCAATACGGTTTTCGCCGAAATCGATCCTCGCGAGACCTTCTAGCATACGTCACACACATCTGTAACGAGGCCAATTAGAGTTACGGAGAAACGCTTGCCGTTACCCTGGACATCTCTAAGGCTTTCGACAGAGTTTGGCACGACGGATTTATCAATAAACTTCAATCGTTTGGCTTACCTGCTAATCTGTGTGCTAATACTCAAACTGAAACTCAAAAACTACTGGACCGATTTAAAAATGCTATATAGCTATATTAAAAAAGTGTCCACCCGTGCGAAGCCGGGACGGGCCGCTAGTTTTAAATAATTTAATATGTTTATAAAACACTTATGCAAACAGTATACATAAATAATACAATAAAATAATAATATGGCTGTCATACAAAATGGAATATATATTGGATATATATCATAAATATCTGATATTTTATTGTAATAAATGTTTATCTCTCTCTCTATCGGTTTCGGTGTTATCTAAGTTATTTGAAAAAGCTATGGCAAAACGTATCGTTGAATTCATGACGAAATTCAATTTAATTAAAAACGAGCAATTTGGTTTTCAGAATAACAAATCAACAACACTTGCTGGTTATGATCTTGTTGATGAAATTGTTAAGGGGGTTAATGATAAGCAGAAAGTTACAGCAATCTTTTTTGACATGTCAAAGGCATTTGATTTTGTATCTCACAAAATTCTTTTAAAGAAATTAGAGAATCTTGGTTTTCGTGGACCTGTGTTGAATTGGATTGCTAGTTACTTAAGAAATAGGACACAATACGTTGAAGTGACTAACATTGATGTAAATAAAACTGTCGCAACCTACAGATCTAATGAAAGACATAATGCATTTGGCGTTCCTCAAGGTACTGTTCTTGGGCCTATCCTATTTATTTTGTATATAAATGACTTACCTGATGTTGTTCCTACAAAGTGTGTTTTATTTGCTGATGATATTTCAGTTATTGTGACATCCAGGAATGATATTGACAAGGACATTTATGAATCAATTATTAATAGCATTATTGACAAAATTTCAGAATGGGCGACATTTAACAATTTATATATAAATTTAAGTAAGACATGTTTAATACAATTTAGTAATTATGGTACATCCACTGAAAATCTACAAATAAATTATAAAGATCAACCTATTAATGAAACAAAAGAAACCAAATTTCTTGGAATTATATTAGACAATCATATTAATTGGAAAGCTCATATTGACAAAGTTTGTACTAAAATAAACAGTTATATTTACCTTCTCAGTAGGTTACGTAGAACAACATCGTTTGATACATTAATAACAGCGTACTACGCTTATGTTTATTCAAGTCTCGAGTATGGCCTCTTGCTCTGGGATAACAGTACAGATGCTGATAGGGCTTTTATTGCTCAAAAGAAATGTATTCGAGCTATGCATGGCGTAGCTCCAGATATTACATGCAAACCTTTCTTTTGTAAGTTAAAAATATTAACACTACCGTGTATGTATATTTTAAATTTGGTATGTTTTGTCAAACTTAATAATCACTTGTTCACCAAATTTAGAGATATTTCGAAGAGGTCTTTGAGGTTCCCTGATAGACTTACATACAGTGTGAAACCAAAGACTACTTTTTACACAAAGAATTGCTCAGCCATGTGTGTTAAAGTATTCAACGCCTTGCCAGCAGACTTTAAAACTTTGCCAAAGACACGATTCCGTAGATCTGTTAAACAATGGCTACAGGAACAGTGTTTTTATTCTGTCGGTGAATATTTTGATAGTATGTTTAGATTGAGACATCAAAGTTGAGAATGGTCCTATATTTTTGTTTTGTTTTTCGTTTATTTTTGTTATTTATTATGCTGAATCTACTTGACACGTATTAAATTTTTATTGACATTGTAGTAGGTACCTAATTATAATTAATTAATTGATATTTGCATGCTAAATTAGCGAATCATGAATGAACTTTTTATAATTTTATAACATCTACGTATTTACCATGTTTCTTGTAAATAAATGATTTGATTTGATTTGATTTGATTTGATTTGATATGATATCTATCTCTATATATATCTATCTCTCTCGCGCGCGCGCGCTCTCTCTCTCTCTCTCTCTCTCTCTCTCTCTCTCTCTCTCTCTCTCTCTCTATTTTCGAACATCACTGTCTCAGTAGGCGTGATGAGAGTGTTTTAAGCAGGCATGTTGGAAACAGAAAGCTTCCAGCAGGAACAGCGGCCAGCGACTATTGAGAGAGCTTCAAATAGAAGGGTAGTAGCTAAGTGAGAGTTAACACAGAGCTCCAGCCAACAGCCAGCTACAGAACTCCAATAGCTATAACTAAAATCACCGATGATCGATTTGAAGCCGTTAGCTGATATGTATGTAATACAGCTTCTAATGGGTACCAAACCACAGTGGGAGCTTCAAGCAGGTCGGCACTCGCTATAGACAGCATTTTAGCAACTATGTACCTGTACCAAAATTTTCAACTGACACTAAGCACAATAATCTCAAACTCCGTGCTCCGAAGAGAACGTTTAGTCATCGGTCCTGGTTTTTGCCGTAACATGGCTGTTAAATTCGTTTTATAAAGTGTTTAGGTATGTCCCTGTCTCCTATATACTAATATACATGCAGGGGGACCGCTCAGTTTATAATGGGCTTATGTTGAAAATATTGTAACAGTGTTTAATTCATAAACGATTTCCTTGCAGGTGGAATGCAATCTACACCCTATAAAGAAGTTACTAGTCAAGGCGATAGGAAGTGGACCAAAAACGTAAGTGTAATGACTTTTTATATAATAAATAACATTACACGCATTCTAATAAATGATAAAATTTAAAAGAATTAATAATCTTTAAACTACATATGCGGACTAATTACAATTTAAAAAAAACAAGTGGTGAAAATTGATACAACACATGTTACTCAAATATAATAATATCATATAAAATTAAATAGGTATATAATTTCAATTTAATTTAAATTGGTCAATGTTGTAATAATTTTTCCCTTTAATTTGGTTATTATTATTAACAAGGGATCTCATTTATCTGGAAGTAAATGGTTTAATTGAATTTAATGTAATATAATTATACAACAGCCTGGTTGGAATTTGTTTTCGGTGATTCGGATGTAAGTTCAGTAGAGTTGCCCCGGACCTCTGTTTCAGGGAGGCGACGCTCCGCATGGCGTCCCGCGTGCGCCGGCAGCTGGCCATAGAGAAGTGCAACGAGCTAGCGCGCACGGTGGAGAACTGGGACAACCGGGACATCGGCCAGTGCTGCAACGAGTTCATCAGAGGTGAGGCCCGGGTTCGGTGCTAACTCAATATGGACTACGGTCTGAATGAATTTGATTAAGATGCTGGGGTGCGATTATTGTTACTTTTTTTGAGTTTTCGAGATATTTACCGGAATTGTTGTTTAAAAAGATAGTTGTAGAGTATAATTTAATAACTATTCGAAACTTTTGGCTGATAACCTACCTGTGCCTGTCACTGATCGTTATCGATCATTTTGTGATATTGATTCGTTTTAACCCGTCAAGCGTCCAGCCTCAAAAAAAATAGTGTCTAAAGTGTCACGGGGTTTAGCGTTATTAAATTTTAGACCACTTTTATTGATATTTATTTAAATAGTTTATTTCTGGTTAGGTTGTAAAATAAAAAAAAATCAATAGAAAGAGGATGAAATTTTTTTTTCTCAGGTAATATTAATAATTATTATATCTACTTAAATTTTTCTGGAATATGTTTGATTTTTATCAGCATTTTGTTTTTGTTTTTTTCGTAATTACTATTAGGTAACTGGTGGTGATGATGATGCAAATGTAATTCCCGCAGAGGACACGCTGGCTAAAGTGGGTCCGGGCAAGCGCGTGGCGGAGCGCCGCGCCTACCTGTTCGACGGGCTGCTGCTGCTGTGCAAGCCCGTGGCCGGCATCGCCACCGCGGTACGTACCCCCGACACCCCCAGCACCCCCCGACACCCCCGACACCCCCAACACCCCCCGCCTATCTGTTCGACGGGCTGCTGCTGCTGTGCAAGCCCGTGGCCGGCATCGCCACCGCGGTACGTACCCCCGACACCCCCAGCACCCCCCGACACCCCCGACACCCCCAACACCCCCCGCCTATCTGTTCGACGGGCTGCTGCTGCTGTGCAAGCCCGTGGCCGGCATCGCCACCGCGGTACGTACCCCCGACACCCCCAGCACCCCCCGACACCCCCGACACCCCCAACACCCCCCGCCTATCTGTTCGACGGGCTGCTGCTGCTGTGCAAGCCCGTGGCCGGCATCGCCACCGCGGTACGTACCCCCGACACCCCCAGCACCCCCCGACACCCCCGACACCCCCAACACCCCCCGCCTATCTGTTCGACGGGCTGCTGCTGCTGTGCAAGCCCGTGGCCGGCATCGCCACCGCGGTACGTACCCCCGACACCCCCAGCACCCCCCGACACCCCCGACACCCCCAACACCCCCAACACCCCCCGCCTATCTGTTCGACGGGCTGCTGCTGCTGTGCAAGCCCGTGGCCGGCATCGCCACCGCGGTACGTACCCCCGACACCCCCAGCACCCCCCGACACCCCCGACACCCCCAACACCCCCCGCCTATCTGTTCGACGGGCTGCTGCTGCTGTGCAAGCCCGTGGCCGGCATCGCCACCGCGGTACGTACCCCCGACACCCCCAGCACCCCCCGACACCCCCGACACCCCCAACACCCCCCGCCTATCTGTTCGACGGGCTGCTGCTGCTGTGCAAGCCCGTGGCCGGCATCGCCACCGCGGTACGTACCCCCAGCACCCCCCGACACCCCCGACACCCCCAACACCCCCCGCCTATCTGTTCGACGGGCTGCTGCTGCTGTGCAAGCCCGTGGCCGGCATCGCCACCGTGGTACGTACCCCCCGACACCCCCAGCACCCCCCGACACCCCCGACACCCCCAACACCCCCCGCCTATCTGTTCGACGGGCTGCTGCTGCTGTGCAACCCCGTGGCCGGCATCGCCACCGCGGTATGTACCCCCCGACACCCCCAACACCCCCCGCCTACCTGTTCGACGGGCTGCAGTGTTGCTGCTGTGCAACCTCGTGGCTGGTATCACTACCGCAGTACGTACCCCCCGACACCCCCAGAATCCTCCGACACCCTCAACAACCCCCACCTACCTGTTCAACAGGCTGCTGCTGCTGTGCAAACCCATTCTCCCAACAACCCCTGGACACTCCTAGGACCTCCCAACTCCCCTGACACTTTTGACCATCACCCGATGCATCACAACATCCCCCTGCAACACCCGACTCATCCATCCCAGCACCTCCGACACCCCCAAGTCCTCCCAACACCCTCACCACCACCCGAGTCTTTTCAACACCTCCCCGCTACACTTAGCACTTACCTGTTCACCCCCAGCATCCCCTCCTCGCCCGAAATATTTAGCTGAAGGTCTGCCAAAATTTTTTCACCAATTACTTATTCTCTAAAAATTGGTTGCCTGTAAAGTCGATATACGGGCGAAAGTTTTACGTGACAACGACTTTGAGTGGTAAAATAATTTTAATGTGAATATTCATTCGTATAGTAGGAAGAAGGATGAAATAATAGTAACAAATTAAAACATTTATTTATACAAAGAATTATATTTAAAACATTAATTTATACAAAGAATCTCGCACTGAATTTCATATTAACAAAATTTTATTTTTACCTTTACACATACATACGTATATTTACCTTTCACTTTTTATGTCTGTCTCTCTCGCTCTTAGGCGGGCTAACCATGCCCGAGTGGAAGGGACGCGTGCCTCTCACTCGCTCTCATTGTGAGCGCATAACGTGAGCGGAGCGTAACGCAGTTTCTTGAAGTGTCACCCGGCAAACCAATTTATAAGACGTTGTCACGTCAAAATACCATAGTTCAAAAACAATAACAGGCAAACACAGCATTTGTAATATATAAACGTACAAACTTTATAAGCATGGTGACATGTGGTTGCCGCAGGTGAACAGCGTGCACCTGGCGGCCGCGGGCACGCAGCAGCTCAAGCTCAAGGAGAAGCTGCACATACGCAAGCTGGAGCTCGTGGACAGGCCGGACACAGAAGGTTACTAGTAAACATTATTCATTTTCAAGCAACAATTTAAAGTATACAAAATGACAGGCCCATAGAAAAATTCATAGTCATTTACTCAGTTTAGGCTACAAATAGCTGTTATGAATGTCACTATGCCATAGGTTCGTAAGTTCACACAGGGCGGGAGACCTTGTACTAAGGAAAACCGGCAACAAACTCAACAAGACTAAGTGCCAAGCTCTGTTCTCCCGTACAGGGTCAAAATATTAGATAATGTACCCTTAAAGGACCCTTTCCATCACAAATGAATATACAAAAAAAAAAAATATATTTTTAATATTTGTGTTATGTACTTAAATGAGATATTTAAGTACATTGCCCCAGGCCCGGCGCAAAAGAAATGAGTAATAATACTAGATGTGTTACAAATTATTGCTATTCCCAAATTCGATGGCTGACATAGTTTTCTTGCCTCGAGAAGAATGATAGGCGCTAAATGTCAAAATGTGTTTTAAGAATATTATTTTATTAAAAATATAAATAAACCATTGACGTTTTAGATTTACGTATATTTTGATTTATGTGATTGCAGAAATTGTTCGGACAGAACATGTCTACGACGTCGCCGAAGCGGCCGTGTACACAACAATTGTCTGCCATATCACAAGAATAAACAAAAATCCAGGACCCCTTAGCCAAGTTGTCATAAAAATAAAGACTGATCGAGAGATTATCGCACAGTACACAACGCAACAAACGTTAGCGAAGGACTGCGCACGGGCATCAGTTAAATCGACAAACACCAACCCATTGTTTAACCGATGGCGTCACTATCTTTCTCTTTCTACACCATTAGGTGTGAGTGATACAACAATGGGTACCCGACTCCGCTGTCAACTCATGCGTCATAGGCTACCTGCCAGTGGTTTTATTTATACCTTTTTAAAAAAAGACCTTAATAATAATAGTATAAGACACCGTTTTACATGTAGCGCCTATGACTCTTCTCGGGGCAAAAAACTATGTTAACCATCGACTTGAAGAATAGCAGTATTCTGTTATGAATCTTGTATTACTACTCTAAAATCTGAGATACATTTCTTTTGCGCCGGGCCTGGGGATTTTCTTCTATGGGATTTGGCGGATCTTTTTTAATTTTTGTTCATTTCTAATACGATATAAAATATAATGACCTTATAAGTTACGAAGAGAGACAAAATATTGAATACCATTAGATTCCAAGCTTACACTCAATGTATTAGTTATAGGGTCTACGTGTATAGTATTCCCCTGAAATAGTATCTGTTTCGTCCCTCCAGAGTACCGCAACCTGGTGGAGCTGTGCCCACGCGTGGGCCCCGGCGTGGTGCTGGCGCTGGGCTCGCCCGCCGACAAGCGCTCCTGGATGTGCGACCTCTGCACCCTCAACACCAAGCCCATGCTGGACCGCAGCCTCGACAGGTACCTCCACCACCAGCGCTCAGGATGTACCTCTGCACCCTCAACACCAAGCCCATGCTGGACCGCAGCCTCGACAGGTACCTCCACCACCAGCGCTCAGGATGTACCTCTGCACCCTCAACACCAAGCCCATGCTGGACCGCAGCCTCGACAGGTACCTCCACCACCAGCGCTCTGGATGTACCTCTGCACCCTCAACACCAAGCCCATGCTGGACCGCAGCCTCGACAGGTACCTCCACCACCAGCGCTCAGGATGTACCTCTGCACCCTCAACACCAAGCCCATGCTGGACCGCAGCCTCGACAGGTACCTCCACCACCAGCGCTCAGGATGTACCTCTGCACCCTCAACACCACGCCCATGCTGGACCGCAGCCCCGACACAATATCGAAAAGTTCTTTTTCGACACTGACCCGACCGGGAATCGTACCTCAGAGTTAGCGCCGCCCAAAGTCCGGCGCGCCACTCGGCCAGGGAGGTCAAAATGACTTTCAACTATTATGTAAATGGCTTGAAATGAATGGTTTTATATTGTGTTCAGCATCCTGCTGGACTTGGAGAGGAGACACCCGCTGAAGCTGCCCCCGGCGTCGCTGTACCGGTTCGCGGTGCCCGACTCGCCGCGGAACATCGTGCTGGAGGAGCGCGGCCAGCACGGCAACGCGCCGCCGCTCATTAAGGTAGCGGGAGGCGTGTGCTGTCATAGGAAACACCTCGACAGCTTGTTAAGTAGCTTTAGTACGAGCTACACATGTTTGAAATACTAATTGGTCATTTAAATTTGACAATGTAAATTAAAATTATTGAATTTAAGATATTTTTATTATCTAATTTTTTGCATTTACAATGCGAGGAAAAAGGAGAGTTCGATGGCGCAGTGGATGACGCGCCCGGTCTGCGAGTGCTGAGGTTAAGCAACTTTCGCAAATGCCGGTCATCGGATGGGTGGTCAAGAATGTATCATCTCTCGCTCCTCCGTGCTTCGTCGGCACGTGAAGCCGTTGGTCCCGGCTCCATTAGCAGTCGTTAACGACCACCAATCTGCACTGGGCCTGTGTGGTGGTTGACGGCCCGTTCCATCCATAGGGAAGGCTCATGCCCCCGCAGTGGGGACATAAAATGAGCTGATGATGATGGTGATTTACAATGCTAGTTAGAACCAGTCTCAGAAACCTCTAGTGGGAATCGAACCTACGACCCTTAGATTACCGGTTCAATGCTCTAACCGCTGAGCATACGGGTACTGACCGTTTAACATTTACGAATGATGTTGGTAACTGCGATCAGTCGCTGTTCTCGCCAGTGTGATCACCCATATCAGTAACCGCCTTGTCTTAGGTAGCTTGACATTTGCAATCAGTGTTAATTTACTAATAGTGCTAGTTCAAGGTTTAGATGACCCTTTCAGGCACTAACCGCGCTCGGTGTAGCTTGACATTTATGATCAATGTTGATGACTTTTGTTAGTAGCTCTCTTCACCAGGGTGGTCACCCATCCCGATAGCGACCGTATAGGTAGCTTAAGATTGCGATTAATGTTAGTGTTTTATAAGATTTTGGTCACCCACCCAGGTAGTGAAGTGACCCTGCCTTAAGTTACTTAACATTTGCGATTGGCCTCCAACTAGGGCGCCACGCTACTAAAACTGGTGGAGCGACTCACGTACCACATCTACGCGGATCTGAACCTGGTGCGCACGTTCCTGACCACCTACCGCTCGTTCTGCTCGCCCTCGGAACTGCTCGAGCTTCTCGTGGAGAGATTCAATATACCCGAGCCGAGTGAAGTGTACGACCTGCCTAGAACCAGTGAGTATACCACTCTTATCTTATCTAATCTTATCTTAGTGGAAATTCCTAATACGAATGCCAGCGACTAACAAAACAATTAAATCCCAGCCCCAACACCATACGGCCAGACCAAAAGATACTACTTATAAGCTCTTTCTGCTCGGAACGGAACGGAAACTGAAAACGGAAACTTTCTGAAACGGAACGCATGTGATTAAAATAAAATGAGGGTGGGTGTACAAGCCACTCACTAATTATGAGACGACCTACACCTCAGTCTCCGTGTGACCACGGGGCCACGGGGTCACTCTGCAAAGGGTTCGTCAGAAACACATTAAAATAAAATTAATGTGTAAAATAAACGCGAGTAGATCCGTAAAAGTAGTTTCATTTCAATTATTCATCAAGTTTCATTGTATGAATGTTGTTTTGTGATATAACTATTTAAACTAAATGTTTATTTCTATTTCTAAATACCACGACGTAAACCGGCTGGTTATGTAGCGAGTGGCGATGGCATGACCACTGAATATTGTATTAAGTAGTTTTTTTTAAGCTGGCAACATAATATTGACTAGCACTTTTGCCACGACTTAGTCCACGTGGATTTCGTATTTTTCCGTATTCAATTTTATACTTTGATTTGCAAATAAAAATATACAGGGTGTTTGCCTGTATAATCCCGAATATGACAGATAGAGTACCGTGCATAGACACCCGGAAACTATAAACATACCTTAAAAGCACCATATGGCTTAGATATTGAGGTTGTTTGTTACTAAGTGAAATTGTAAAGTGACAACCCTAGTGTAAGGCTCCCTGGCCGGACCACCATTAAGTACTCAGATGCCTTATTGAGAAATAAAGGCTACCTTTAGTCTACTTTTCAATACCTACTTCAATATTTTCAGTACCTCAAAAGATTTTGAAATATTTTACAAATAAAGTGGTCCGGCCGCCGGCGCCGTAGAGCTGTACTCCCAGGCCGCGCTACCTTGAGTTCAAACAATTCTTACAAATTTCCATAAAAGTTATTGACCTCATATTTAGTACCTAGTTTCTACCTTACATAAAGCACGTTAAGTACAACAAATCTCAATAGGTTTAGAATTTATAAGACATCGAATGTGGTCCGGCTGGAGAGCATACTCTGCAGCCGGCCAACTTATTAATTGTTAATGCCAACTATGCGTAACTCTATTCAAGTTTTGCTACCCATTGTCTACTTCACGTTAATTCATTTCTTTTTATCAAGTAACAATTCGTTTTTTTATAAAGCTCAAATAATGTGGCGCGGCCAGGGAGGATTTCTTTTTAGTGAATACAAAGAATAATATAATTTTCTTCACAGTGATTAGTTATGAAAAAAAGTACTTTATAAAATAATGCCAGGGAGCATTACACTTAACCCTAGGTCCAGCTGATACAATGTTCTCGGTCGTCAACCTCATGGTCAAACATAAATAGAAGTCAAAACATTGCAGGAATGAAAAGAAAAGATTGTAATAAAATATATTTCAGGTTTTTGTATGGAAAAGTGAATGTACGTAAATATGATTTTGCATGTTATCACGGAGCTCTTTACACTTGGTTGCGTGGCTATGTTTCGGCATTATACACATATTACCAAACACCTTGTATAAACATTACAGACCCTTTTTTTTTAAATGAAAATTAAATATACCTTATGTTACCCGCAAGGAATGTAGCATTCTATCAGTAAAAGAATTTTTGTAATTGGACCAGCAGTTCCGGAGATTAACCTCCGCAAACCAACAAAGACACAAAAGAAAACGCTCAGAATTTGCTGAATTTAGGGAAATTAAGATACCAGGTATTTCGTGAAGTTCCTAGGGATACCGCCACGGAACATGTCGAATATTCCAATACATTACGTCTGCTAACTAAAATCTTCTAGTAGTATTAAATATTCAAAATTGTTTTCTTTAATTTAGGCTACAAATAGCTCTTATGAATGTCACTCTGCCATCGGTTCGTAAGTCTACACAAAGGGTATGACAAAATATTTCCATGTTTGAAGCAAAACCAGACTAAATCTGGTAAAAATGTATTTTAGCAATATTATGGTGCCACCTAAAAAAACTACTTACTTAGTTTTCATGAAAATAAAAATATATTTTTTTGATTAGTCTTTAAAACCTATATTTTAAGTGAATATTACAGTAATGCTGGTTTAGATATAAGTATGTTTTTATATATTCAATTGTATGCAACATTTTTAGTAAAATATATTCACACACACACACACACACACACACACACACACACACACACACACACACACACACACACACACACACACACACTCTATTCTCTTTCTCACTCACTCACTAACACATACGCACATACATTTTGTTTTATACATGTATTTAAGTACCTACTTCAAAAATGGTCAATAATTTTTTTTATTCTAAATGAACGTTTACAAGTGTTTTTGACCGTCAATTCAAAGCTATGTTAAGACATTTAACGATTAGAAGTAACTATGTTTATTACAAAAACACAATGTTGAAAAAATCTCCACGAGCAGGATTTGAACCTGCACCCTTCTGACATACCGGGTCAGGTGCTCTTCCAATTGAGCTATCGTGGTTCTAACCAGCCCGCCGAAATTATCCAACACCATTTACTTTTTTACTTTGAAAGCCAAAGGCGCCAATTCAATGTCAACAACTACCGTCATTAACATCCGATCATAATATTTTCACAAATACCAAAGATCAGTTAAGAAGTAGGCAAGCTATTTATAAAATGTTTTTGTTTTATTTATATAATTTTAACGCAAATTTTGTTGCGATACAAATTACAAAAACACAATGTTGAAAAAATTTCCACGAGCAGGATTTGAACCTGCACCCTTCTGACATACCGGGTCAGGTGCTCTTCCAATTGAGCTATCGTGGTTCTAACCAGCCCGCCGAAATTATTCAACACCATTTACTTTTTTACTTTGAAAGCCAAAGGCGCCAATTCAATGTCAACAACTACCGTCATTAACATCCGATCATAATATTTTCACAAATACCAAAGATCAGTTAAGAAGTAGGCAACTATATTTATTTGTTAAAGTTGATAATATCTAGAATCTCAAATATATCTGGCAACTTAATTCTTCGCTTTTCCGACGAAACATCCTTGCAATTTTTCCACTACATTATCATCTAACTTAACGTTGAGGCACCTCATTGGAAAATATGCCAACGCTTTTCACTATAAAAACACATTTTTTAAATACATAGTGCGCGTTCGACTCCCGTTCGTGCCACCGCTTACTCACACACGTTTAATGTACGAATGTTCTGCGCACGCTTGCATTAGTGCCGAGGAGCAAACCGCCGAAGAAGGACGTTTGCCTACTCAACTCGACCATACTGGAGATCGACATCGGTAAAGTATCCGTGTACATCGAGGTGTTGTAAAACACTTGAATCTTGTAGTCTTAAGTTCGAGATTTGACTCGATTGTGCAGAAGTCAAGATTATTAATGTGTCAAGGGTCCTCGGAGTCTTTCGAGGCCTTCGAGTCTTTTGAGGCTTTGATTGAGTTAGATTTAATCTCGAGCTCCTTTTGAGTTAGATTGAGTTCAGGAGACTCCAGTCGTAAAGGTACTAGTTGGCAGCTGACTCCACGTAGCAGCAGCAGACGACGTGTCGTCGCGACACTACTGGTTTCTATGTGTTTCTATGACGACGACGCCGAGGGATGTGTCGCTAGCTACGGAGGGAATTTCATCTGCTGTCTGCTGCTGCTGCGTGGAGTCGGCAAGTCTTTTTTAGTAAGACTCGTATAGTATCTTGAAAAGACTTGAAGGTCATTACGACTTGAGCGCTCAAATATATTTTTAGATTTGAGTCTTTAAAAAAATTGTAAGAGTTAGTAGTTAAGCCTTTACAACTCTTTTCATCATCAGCCTAGGAACGACCCACTGCTGGGCATAGACTATTCTACTTGCACATTTTTTTCTTTATTTCATTCTAGGGTAACGCTTATCTGTCGCCACCGCTTGAAGTCTGCTAATTCAATAACGTCTCAATATTGTGTCAATAGCCTACTTGTGACATTAGTTCTACAGTAACATTGTGCATTTTGGTCAATTTAAAATGGCGGAATCAAGCTCTGACGGTAAGCGTCGATAAGGCCGAAGGTGGACGTTTGTTCTTAACCCTAAGTTCAAAGTTCTTTATTGCATTCATGTTGTACATTATAAACGGGTGTTAAAAAGATTAAAAAAACGAAACAAACATGACCCTGCAAGGGCACAGCAAGTACATTAATAGTTATGACAACAATGCTATTGTAGCGACAGATTAAACGTCTAAAACAAGGTCTGGAATCAACTTATGCAAACCGAAAAACAGCTGTTTCATACATTCTCAAATATTGTATGAAATAGCTAATTTTAAAAAAAATTGCTGATATATACCTAATATTATTTATATTGGTTGTATAACCACATGCTTATTTTGTAGGACACTTCTTGTTGTAAGCATATTTCCATCGCTAGCAAATATATAAAAAATAAAGTTATTTTAAAATTTGCTAAAGAATAATCAGCTGCTTCATTATTAACCCTTTAGCAGGTCCATCAAAGCAACCCAGAAAAGCTGATGAAACATTTGAACACGCTATGTCTTATGTAGAGTTTAAGCGAACGTTATAGGATTATTGTGTGAAACAGCTGATTTCTATTAAATGTTTTTAAATAGAATTTCGATGTTGGACCCGTAGTTTTAAAGTAGCTTAAGCTTGTGTCATACTGTTCCTAACCCCTTTGTATGCGTGCCCAGCCGAGAGCATCGAGTGCGCGCCGAGCAGCGACGCGGAGAAGCTGAGCAAGAACACCGCGCGCGAGGACTGGAAGCGGTACCGCAAGGAGTTCCAGCAGCCCGTCAAGTTCCGGTACGTGTTAAACATAATCACCATCATCATCATCATCCATCTTCTTCTTCTTCTTCGTCTTCTTCTTCATTACCAGCTCATTTTATGTTCCCACTGCTGGGGCACAAGCTTTCCCTATGGATGGATAGGAAGAACGGCCCATAAACCACCATGCGGGCCCAGTGCTGATTGGTGGTTGTTAACGAATACGAAAGTGGCTTAACCTCGGCACTCGCAGACCGGGCGCGTCAACCACTGCGCCATCGAGCTCCTCATTATAATTATTAAGAATAGAATAAATTTATTTTCTGTATAAAACTTAGTCCAGATATACTTACATCGAACTTATGAAATATAAAATGTTTTTGTTATGTTTATATAATTTTAACGCAAATTGCATATTTTGTTGCGAAACAAATTACAAAAACACAAATGTTGAAAAAAATTCCACGAGCAGGATTTGAACCTGCACCCTTCTGACATACCGGGTCAGGTGCTCTTCCATTTGAGCTATCGTGGTTCTAACCAGCCAGCCGCCATTTTTTCAACATTTGTGTTTTTGTAATTTATAAAATATCGTTTATTATAATAGAATCCCATCAAAAACATTTTCATGTAAAATTTTGCCAAGATAAGAACATATGGTTCGCACTGTCGAAAAGTTATCAGGTGTCATGTAGAGCCAAGCTTACGAGCCCCGACTTCACAGACTAACTTACACCTTAGTCAGAATATCTCTCAAAGTCAGCGTTGCAGTTTCTTGAAGCTGCTACTTATGCTGGGAGGAGTCCAGTTCGTCGTAGCATTTTTATTTTAACCTTATGGATTATTTAATTATTTACTTAGGTGCATTGACAGGTCACATCCAAAAATACATCACAACAATTAAAATCTAATATATTGAAACTGGGATGCAACCCCAAACAATGTACACAATTTGACCAAATTCGACAATTAAATAAAAATTCAAAATTCAAAATTCAAAATCATTTATTCAGTTTAGGCTACAAGGAGCTCTTGTGAATGTCACTATGCCATCGGTTCGTAAGTCTACTCTGGGCGGGAGATCTTGTACTGAGAAGAACCGGCAAGAAACTCAGCAAGTGTCCAGCTCTTTTCTCCCTTACAGCGTCAAAAATATTGGAAAATGCCCTATCATAGCAGGACACTTTCCATTACAAATAAACACAAACATAAAGAAAAAATAAAGAAAAAAAAACCATTAATTGAAATGAGATGATTCAATTGCTGTTCGTTTGTCTCGCTAAAACTCGAGAATGGCTGGACCTATTTGGCTAATTTGGCTGATTTGGCTATCAGTGAAAGAATTTTTGGAATTGGACCAGCAGTTCCAGAGGTTAGCCTCTGCTAACAAACAAACAAACCAAGTCATAAACTTTACCTCTTTATTATTTATAATAAAATAATAAATAACAAATTATGTTCAATTTCTGTAAACAATTCCTTTAAATAATATATGATGTTGTACACCCTCTCAGCGTGATCAACGTCCTCCGCCACTGGGTGGACCAGCATTTTTACGACTTCGAGCGCGAGCCGGCGCTGCTGCAGCGGCTGCGGGACTTCCTGGACGCCGTCGACGGGAAGCCCATGAAGAAGTGGGTGCAGAGCGTGCTCAAGACTGTGGCCAGGAAGGTACGTACTCGGGTGCAGAATTCAATTACAAATTTATTTTCATTATTTTGTCAAAATTACTTAAAATTAATAGTATACATTTTATTATTTAGAAATTTTGAGTTTAGTTATATTTCATTTATTCGTAAAAAAATGTTCGCTGTGTTGGAATTATACATCAAAATTACTAAAATAGTCTATTGATCGATAGATGGTAAGTAGCAGCATAAAGTTTGTGTTTCCTGTCAAAAATGGACTTGGTAATTCATTATTGGTTTGGCTCGTCCGCTTGAATGAACATAGGGATACATATAACCTTATAGCAACGCCACCTATCGGGTCCAATTATATGCATGTTTTGTACATATACACCTTCCTCTTGAACCTCTATCTATTGCTGAAAATTGCATCAAAATCCGTCGCGTAGTTTAAAAGATCTAAGCGTACACACAGCGAGAGTGACTTTGTTTAATACAACGTAAAGATTGGTTTTGTATAAATTTGTAAGCATGTCATATTTAGTTTTAAGTGTTTCACTGTATTTTATATCTGTTTTTAATTGGTATGGACTCAGTCTACACGCGTCCACTGCTGGATACAGGCTTCTCCAAGTGCATTAATACAATATAAACATTTAATTATCCAACAAGTGTTAATAAATAAATAGCTTACTAATATTTTCATAAATTAATTTCTATAATATTAAATTAATGACTAAGTATATTATTACTATTTTTACGTATTTATAAATGAGTTGAGTAACTACACGGTGCGTATAAGTATTATTATCTTTCTTTTTTACCTAAAAATACAGTTTAAAATTTATGTAAATATATTATTTTTGTTATTTATACATAAAAAGCAAATACGGATACACAACAATACCTTATTGTGTTAATCTTATAGGCTTCTGTTATGCTTATGTAGTAAATTTGTATAATTTTTATCTACCTGAAAAATTGTATACGTTTTGTAACGCTGTTGGTTTTCTTAATAAAATAAATAAATTAAAAAAAAATTGCTGTCCATAGTATAAATGTTTATATTGTATTATAGTGTAAACTGTTACTAATTATTGAGCAAAAAGGCAATGTCACATTAGTATTTGTGTTGCGTTGCAATTGCGTGCAGTGCGCGCAGCCGGCGGAGGCGGCGGAGGCGGGCGCGGGCGCGGGCGCGGGGGCGGGCGCGGGCGCGGGCGCGGGGGCGGGCGCGGGCGCGGGCGCGGTGTCGCACGTGTTCGACCGCGCGCCGCCCGCCGTGCTGCGCCACGTGGCCGAGCCCGAGCGCCACGGCTGGCACCCGCTGGCGCTGCACCCGCTGGAGCTGGCCCGCCAGCTCACGCTGCTCGAGTTCACGCTCTACCGGCAGGTAGCGTCGCATCACACATTAATACACTTATATATATATATACATAACTAACATTGTTTTCTAAAGTTTACGCGAACACTACACATTGAAATAGTTCTCCCTGTTGTTGTTGTTGTCTCCCTGTGACCACGGACCCTGCAAAGGGTTCGAAACGTCAGGATAAACATTAATTAAAACTAATGTGTAAAATAAACGCGAGTAGATCCGTAAAAGTTGTTTCATTTCAATATATATAACTATCATACACATTTTTACTTTTTATTTTTTAAGTACTTGCTACACTGGAGCTAACTTAAATATTTATAAAATTTATAAGATACAGTGAAAAAATTAAACGCCCACCCGACCCAGCCAGGAATCGAACCTGGGTCTTCCGCAATCCGGGCGGCTGCACTGACCGCTGTGCTACCGGGTGAGCGTTTAATTTTTTCACTGTATATTTATAAATTTTATAAATATACATACATATGTTTGCTATCCCGATTTATATAAGGACCTTCTTAATAAATTGGATCGTCTTCTCAATAACTCAATACGCTTTATTTTTGGTTTACACAAATACGACCGTATATCTTCCTATCGTCTTCAGCTTATATGGCTGACCGTCCCGCAACGTCGTAAATCCAGAATTCTAACAACTCCATTTTATATTCTAAATGATCCTAATTCTCCTCCTTACTTAAAATGTAGCTTCAATGTCCTTAGCTCTACTCATGCCCGGCAACTTCGCTCATCAAATAATCAATTTCTCTGCCTAGCCCTTAGGTCGACTGGTAGAGAATGCCATTTGGCATTAAGTCCGCCTTTTGAGAACGGCTGAACAGATTTGAATGAAACTTTGACACATAGACAGACCACGACCCGGACTAGGACACAAAATACTTTCTACCCCGGTAACAGGTTCCTGTAAGATAGTGTAGTCTCCGCGAACGAAGTCGCGAGCGACAACTAGTTTGTAATAGTTATGGCATTAATAAACTTTTTCTATTCTACAAAAACACAAATGTTGAAAAAAAAATTCCACGAGCAGGGTTTGAACCTGCACCCTTCTGACATACCGGGTCAGGTGCTCCCCCAATGGAGCTATCGTGGTTCTAACCAGCCCGCCGAAATTATCAACACTATTTACTTTTTACTTTGAAAGCCAAAGGCGCCCATTCAATGTCAACAACTACCGCCATTAACATCCGATTAATAATCTTCAACATTTGTGTTTTTGTAATTTGTTTCGCATAAAAATTTACGTTAAAAATTATATAAATAAAACAAAATCATTTTTCCAATTGTATTCTATTCAGGTGAAGCCGTCGGAGCTGGTGGGTGCGGTGTGGACCAAGAAGGACAAGGACAAGACCAGCCCCAACCTGCTGCGCATCATCAAGCACACCACCAACGTGAGTGTTTCTGCACTCTAAGTAGACGTCCTGAACGGGTGGCGGGTGACAATGATTGGATGACTCAGGAGCACTTTTCTTAAATATTTATAAAATACAGTGAACCAATTTAATGCCTACCCGACCCAGCCAGGAATCGAACCATCGACCATTATGCTACCGGGAAGGCTGACGCAAGCGCTGAACTTTTTGCCTGCTTTTTAGCGGCAGAGTGCCATTTACCCAACGGTTATTGCAACCGATTGGTTGATTTTGTTACTGTATTTTATAAAATTTAGCTTAAGTGCAGCTTTTAGCAGTCGCAGTTAACCACTGTGCCATCGAACCCCCTGTTGTAACATAATTTTGTAGTTTTTGTGTTTGTCGAATTTGAAATATTTGACTAACAGAGAGTGGAGGCATAAGGGAAAAGACTTTCTATCAAAATCGGCGATGTAACAGTTACATGTTAATGTCCAGTCGTGAAGTATAGGAAAATATACTCAGACCCAGAGGTCCCGGGTTCGATTCCCAGCGGGGGTAGCTACCACCGTCTTATCTAAACATGTCGCCATAACATCAATGTCTAGCATTGTTGTGTTCCGGCAGCTAGAGGTAAGATAGCGCGAGTGCTTCAGCAGTTGAGGATTCCGGGTGTAGGAAACCAATGGTAGAGAGAATGCCACATTGAGGAAGGCCAAAGGGAAGATCTTCCTCCGAGCTGGGTGGTATAGCTCGGGGACCGGGGTTCGACGGATGTTAGTCGGAGGTGCTATATATAGCGAAGAATTGGTATGCGTTAGTGGCGCCATCTATTGACATGGTTGAGAAGGTGTTTGCTTCGTGTCGAGTTTGTGCGGCGTATGCGGTAGGTGACGCCGCCGCTCGGGTGAAGTGCGCTTCCAACTTTAGCTTTTTCATCACTTAACATCAGGCGAGATGAGGCACTGTGTTTACCCGTGATAAAAAAAGTCACTGTTGATAATAAATTCAAATCATTTGTGTGATATTGTTTTGTAAAGTTTACGCGAACACTACACATTGAAATGAAAGATCTTTTACGGATCTACTCGCGTTTATTTTACACATTACGTGTAATGAGACGACCGACACCGTGGTATCCCTGCGACCGCGGACTCTGCAAAGGGTTCGACATCTGGATAAACATTTAACGTAATGTGTAAAATAAACGCGAGTAGATCCGTAAAAGTTGTGTCATTGAAATGAGTTGTGATGTTATGAACATGTATTTCATCTGTATGAAATTATATAAATATTTAATTTAGCTTCAGTGCAGCAATTAGCACTTGAAAATATAAAGTGAAATGTATGTTATGAACGCGACTTTAAAATTTATACTGACACCCCTTACCAACTTAGCGATTACAAAAGTAGTGTCAGACATCCACACGCAAGCACAGGGGGCCATCGCGTCAGGCCGTAACGCTTCATCCGGCACTCTTAAGGCTAGTGCCTCGAGCGAGTGCCCCGTGGACACGTATAGTCCACTACCTAATATCCAGATAGGTAACCGGCAGTATGTCATGAACAGTTCACCCGCTGGATGGAGAAGTGGATAGTGGAGAGCGAGAACCTGGAGGAGCGCTGTGGCGCGCTGTGCCGCTTCCTGGAGCTGGCGGTGGCGCTGCGCGACCTCAACAACTTCAACGGCGTGCTGGCCGTCGTGGCCGCCTGCGGCAGCGCCTCCGTGCACCGCCTGCGCGCCACCTTCCAGGTCCCTGCCCCCACCCATACACTGCACACACTGCAGGGTTCCCGACCGCCGTCGGTGACGCTGCATATTTGGTCCACTCGACTACAGAGGCCGTCTGATATGTATGTTAAACATTATTTTTAATATGCAATAGATCAGGTTTGGAGTCTGTCTCACATCAAGACTACTAGAAACGGGTACTTTGTTTACTTTGACATACCCATACCGGTCGTCGTGGAGATCGTGATAACGACCCAAACCTCCGAATATGAATGTACACAGTGTCTCTATTCTATTCTCAAATCGCCCCTCTGAGGTGTAACAAGGCGCGCGATGTCCCAGATGGTGCCGCTGCGGCTGATCCGCGCGCTGGAGGAGTTCCGCGAGCTGAACTCGGACCACTTCCGGCGGTACCAGGAGCGCCTGCGCAGCATCAACCCGCCCTGCGTGCCCTTCTGCGGCATCTACCTCACCAACATCCTGCACATCGAGGAGGGCAACCTCGGTGAGGCACACTACTCGAATCATTATTCCTAATACTTTAAAAAAATAACACCCTGTATGTACATACAGTCAAGTCTTCATTCACACATCACAGCCCTCTCGCGCGCTTTTGCAGGCGCGGTATATTCCACCAGAATATGTTTGTTAAAACAATTATAAGTATGAAATGAAGAGGATTTTAGATTTAATACCTTTATACATATTTTTATAATTAGGTATACTTGCAAAATTTGTTTTGTTTATATCATTTTAATGCAAATTTTGTAACAAAACAAACAAAACACAAATGTTGAAAAAAATTCCAAACTCCCTGGCTTAGAAATGGGGGGAATTGGGGGATCACCTGACCCGGTATGTCAGAAGAGTGCAGGTTCAAATCCTGCTCGTGGATTTTTTTTCAACATATGAGTTTAAGTATACTTGCGTTTGTGTTTTAGTATTTTTATTAAGCCGTTTTCATAAGTTATATTTTATCTAGATGTTAGGCGCGGTTGTAATAGAGGTACAAATTTATGTAATTGTATTGTTGTCTTTTTAGTATTGTATGATTTGTATCTTGTAACAGTGCCAAAGATAAATAAATAAATAAGTCGGTGAGAGCTCTGCAAAAAATGAAGATAGGTAGAAAACAACATCATCATCATCATCAGCTCATTTTATGTCCCCACCGCTGGGCACGAGCGTTCCCCATGGATGGATAGGGAGAACGGGCCGTCAACCACCGCGCGGGCCCGGTGCGGAACTCCTTATAACTTATGATACTTTAACCAGTTTACTGCTGCTATGTAAAATGATAAAAACTACATATTATTTCAATTGCATTTTTAATGTAAGACCTCCTTAAGGCTCGTGCTAGCCTGGTACATCAACCGGTTCACTAATGTTTCTAAGTTTGTTTGACATATTTTCATTTGCCGTCATTATCAATTTACATAAACTTATTTTTCACTACACGCGGGCCCAGTGCGGATTGACGGTTGTTAACGACTGCTAATGCAGCCGGGACCGACGGCTTTACGTGTCGACGAAGCACGGAGGAGCGAGAGATGATACATTTTTGGTCACCCATCCGATGACCGGCCTTTGCGAAAGTTGCTTAAGAGGAAACACTATGGTCTATGATATAATTTATGAAAAAAAGGTATGTGTTTTTTATATATTTTAGCGTTTTATTAACGCTTAAATATACTTAAGTAAAATTTAAACACTGAAAAAAGACGACAACCTCAGGCGGGAATCGAACCACGCACCTTCCGCATTCCGGGCGGCTGCCTTAACCACTTGGCTACCGAGGTCTGGCTTTCACCCGTCGAAATTTTTCAGTGCTTGATGCTTATGTTTTTTAGTCAACATTGCTTCATCAATCTTAGAAGTTTTCACCTCTGAGATCCGAAAGAAATATTTTTACAAATATTTGAACATTCGGTTAAGATGAAGCTGCGTTATAGATAAGTGTTTTTTATATATTTTAGCGTTTTATTAACGCTTAAATATACTTAAGTAAAATTTAAACACTGAAAAAAGACGACAAAAAATTTTACTTAAAAAAAGGTATGTTTTCCTTTTTTTCATAAATTAATTATTAAAAAAGATTTGAACCTTTAAAAACCTTAAAAGTTGGCCAGATTTTCCGCTGTGTTTCCCAAATTTGACAAGATTGTATAAAAAAAGCAAAACATAGGGACTCGGCCGAAGCCTTTCTTTTAATTTTAAATTTTAAAAGTAATTAAATCGGTCCAGTCTTGGAGGAGGAGTCGGGGGACTACGAAACGTTGATTTTGTCTACTTTTCATACATATTTTTTAATTCAAATTCAAAAAATTTATTCGGCGTAGCAGGCTTAGGTTCTAACAATAAAACTAATACAAAATATTCAAATTAAAAAAACTACGACGAACTGGACTCCTCTCAGCATAAGTTGCAGCTTCAAGAAACTGCAACGCTGACTTTAGAGGAGCCCGTGATGTGTGTGTGCTTTATGTTATAAAAATAATGCTTTTAATAATAATACATATTGATAAAGTTTAAAATAGAAATAATGAATACTTAATAATACCTGTGTGATTTTACATAAAAATATACCTAATGTTAAAAATGTATGTGGTTTTGCCATAAACTAAGTATGAAGAATAAAATATATTATAAAACAAAAACCGTCTTTGAAAATACAAATAATAATAAAAAATATAAGCTGCCTGCTTAAAGTTGTTGCCCATTTTGTTGCTCCAGTAAATATTTCCGGTACTTAACTTTAAAAGAATGGACAGTTTCAGTCGGCCTTAGTGTTTCCTCTTAGCCTCAGCAGTCGCAGACCGGGCGCGTCATCGAGATAACAACACCTGTATGTATATGAGTAATTATTAACGGGATTCTTATCATGCTTATTATATAAATGAGTATCGGATATTTCGATACAGTCGCATGCGCCATGATCGCGGAATCACTCACAAATACTAAACATGCTAAGAATCCCGTTAATAATTACTCTATTGCAAGTGACCGTGATAGTTTAAATAGTTACTCTGTAAGCACTTGGTTTTCATTCAATGAGGGCACTGCAAAAAATATATAGATAGATAGAAAAACAACACCCTGTTTGTGATTTGTCTATATGGTATCTTTTTTATATTTTATATGGTATCGGTATACAAGCTGGTGTTCCCCGCAGACTACCTCCCCAACTCGGAGCTGATCAACTTTTCGAAGCGGCGCAAGGTGGCCGAGATCACCGGCGAGATCCAGCAGTACCAGAACCAGCCCTACTGCCTCACGCTGGAGCCCAAGACCCGGGTACGCACATTACAACATGGCTCTCTTTCAAAATCATGAATTTATTGTTGCTCATGTAGTTTGACAGGTGTTACAAATATTAAAATAGAGTATCATACATGACCCAATTTGGGCATAACAATGTGGAATTGAATTTAAAAATACAGCACACAATACAAAATAAAATAATTAACACAACAATAATTATCATCAACAAAAACACACAATTTAACTAGCTACTGCTAAAACAGTCGCTACTTTTTAGTTCTTTCGTAGCAACCTTCCGAACTAGCGGTTGCACCGAGTTAAATACTATTTATTTATTGTATTACCAACATGAGTAAAATAAAATAAAAACAAAATTCAAATTTAATTATAAACATAATTAAATTAAATTGTAAACATATTATGAATTGATTGTCAAATTATATATTTTAAGTACAATACTACTTTTGTTTACTGATGTTATTTATATGTCTAAACATATGTACTTGACGTTCGCGGGTGCACTTTAACTGCGTGCCATGAAGAGTTTATCATTTCATTTCACTCCGCCGGTATTCTGTGTGCCAGTCGCGAAGTAATGTGTCTCTGTACGATCTTATGCATGCATAGAATGTGTAAATATATCAATGAGTTTGGTACGGACTGTGACCTTTTTAGCTGTCTGCAAAAACTCAGTAATGGCAATGCTGTATACTAAATAAGAAATTTGTTTTATATTGTGTTTGCATATTATTTTATTATTTAGTGATTTTATTTTATATAACTCTAGGTGAATTGTTATTTGGTAAGGTAGTTTCAGATAAACTCTCTGCACTTAGTTACATCGACAGATCATTTTTTTTTTGATGCAATGAACGTTTTACATTAAATAATTTAGATAAATCACAATTTGGTGGTCTTTTTGCTTTAGAGAGATTTTTTTTAAAATTTGATGTCATACCTTGTTTTTCCAGGCGTTCCTAGAGAGCCTGGACCCGTTCCCCGGCAAAGATGACAACGAAATCACCAACTACCTGTACGCGCGCAGCCTAGACATCGAACCGCGGCCGCCCGTCAAGCAGATGCCCAAATTTGTGAGTGCCCACCCATTCCACAGCCGTATAGGTACTGCACAGTCATTATTAGTAGGGTTATTCGTTATTATTATTATTAATTTTATAAATACAACAATTATAATTTATAATTGTTAGTAGACTTAAACTTATTGTTAATAGGAAATTACAAATTATAAAACAATACAATCAATTACATTTTGAAATTAGATTATCAGATAAATTATATAAGTCAATTAAATTTTACAAAATGCGCCGGTGCTCGTGCTCGACACCTGAAGGCCAGTGTTCGACAGAGTTTTTGTCGCAAAAAAAAAAATAACAGATTTTGATTAAAACATTGCAACGGAGCAGGTGATTGCTATTCAAAAGTTGCTAAATACAGTGGGGCTTATTAATATACAAAGTGTAAGCTTGGATTAGTTACTCCGTGTTTTGTCTCTTTTGCTCTAATATGAAACGAAGTTTACATGACGGTAACAAAATACGGAGTAACTACTCCAAGCTTACACTTTGTTTATTAATACGGGGGTGAGCGCCTTACAAATAAACGGAGAATAAGTTCCGAATAGTTATTGAAATGACGTTTAAAGCCTGTTCTTCGTTAATTTGTAAGACCCTAAAAGTGACTCCTATTTGGAATGCGTAGAATACATAAGTGTCTTAGAGTGAAGTGGGACTGAGCATGGTTTGCGCGCAGCCGCGCCGGTTCCCGGAGCTGTCGCTGAAGCCGGTCAAGGCGTCGCGCCGCGCGCACCACGAGCCCGCCGCCGACGACGCGCTCGGTCAGTACCCGCACTCACCCACGCACCTCACGCACCTCACGCACCTCACGCACCTCACGCACCTCACGCACCTCACGCACCTCACGCACCTCACGCACCTCACGCGGCCGGCTCTGGCTGGTTGCGGTAACGTCGTTGTTACTCATTTCCATAAAGCGACTGCTTTAGCTGCTTATTTGGGAATCAAAACAATGTACCAACACATTATGTCATGATAATGGGATATAGTTATCTTTGTATGCGTCGTTTGCGTTTGCAATTGTTAATCATGACCCACTCATTATACTATGTATATAGATACTTGTCAGCGGGTCATGATTACAGGACAAGTCCTGAAATCCTGCCTGCCTGACTGACTGTTTCATCATCGTAGAAGTCAATCGTAGGTTAATTGAGTGACGTAACCGGCCGCTAAGAAAGGATTTTAAACGTCAAATAAAAAGTGAAACTTTGGTCTGTCAGTTTTAAATTTATATAGATAAAAATTGGTATCATATTAGACTTTTAGAAAAAAAAGATAAAAAGACTTGTATCATATAAGACTACCAACATTTGACGTTTTTTTAAGTAAATAGCCTGTATACTATCTCACTGCTGGGCCAAAGGCCTCCATCATTGAAATGAAGTCATCTCTACAATTGTTGGATTACATTGATCACCACGCTCGCCAAACGCGGGTTGGTGATCACAACCCGCGGGTCGGTGTAACGCTGCGTGTGCGCAGGCGCAGGCGCGGCGCAGCTGTCCCCCACCGGCAGCGCGTGGGACGGCGCCTCGGTGGCCTCGCTGCAGTTCAGCTCCGACGACAAAGGTAAGACATCTACTTGTTTTAAGGTTGGATTACCAATAAAACATAACACTATTCAAAATTATTTCATTGTAGGCATTCACGACATGCAATAGTATTATCAATAAACGGAACAGAAATAGACAATATTTTTATTGTAATATATTTCAATCAAGAATCACAACAAAAAAAACATAACTTAGCTTGAAAATAACAAAAAAATAATTAGGAAATTAAAAACTAACAGAAGTATAATATAAAATGTTTTTGTTTCGTTTATATAATTTTAACGAAAATTTTGTTGCGAAACAAATTACAAAAACACAAATGTGGTAAAATTTCCACGAGCAGGATTTGAACCCGCACCACGTTGTTACAACCACGACAGCTCAATTGGGAGAGCACCTGACCCGGTATGTCAGAAGGGTGCAGGTTCAAATCCTGCTCGTGGAGATTTTTTCAACATTTCTGTTTAAGTATAATATACTATTTTATTATATTGAATTTTGTATTCACAGTGCTAAATGTATATATTTTTTTAAATATTTTAAGCACTTAGCTTTCATCTCACCTGATGTTAAGTGATGATAAGGCCGAAGCTGGAAGCGCACTTCACCCGGAATCCTCTTACTAGTAAGGCGCTGGCTATCTTATCTCTAGCCAAAACACTACAATGCTACAAACACTGATGTTATGGTTATATATAGTTACAAGGTAACTAGATAAATGTGACTGCTTGTTTTTTTTTATAAAATTTTATCATGTAGAAATAGACAAGCAAGACAAAACAAGCACTACAAATACATTCATTATAGATTAAATTAAATGTGATTTTATTTGTAAGTAATGGTTATATCTACATTTTTTTATTATGTACTTAATTAATGTTACGTCAAGATTATGAAATCGCCATGCTGTATAGCACACCCTGCACAAACAATTCGGTGAATCATTTTGTCTCTCGCCTCAGCAACCTTTTAATATGCTTTCTTAGATTGTCAAAAAATAACATTGGTCATTGAAATTTTACGTAACGACAGCTATGAAGAAAGTGAGGCAAACTAAAATCAGTCTCCCCTATTTTTAATTATTAAAGGAATACAAAATGTCGTTCACTTGTGCCATTACTCTATATCGAAGAATATTATTAATAAATAATGTTTGTATCATTTATAAAGAATTTTTTTACCAGTACACAAATTTTCTGGGGCGACTCAGAATCGTTAAGCAACAACTTTCTCATAGTAACATGGGTCGAAATAAAACAAAAATTTGTAGACTTCCCCATACTTTAGCGAACACTTGATTCGCCTGATTTGTATGAAGTCTCAAAGTTTTCGACATATTTCAACCCATGTTACTATGAGAAAGTGGTTTACTTACCGATTCTGAGTCTCTCCAGAAAATTTGTGCACTGTTAAAAAAAATCCTGTATGATAATGGTGTTGACGATGAACTCCCTTAGCGAGCAAGAGCGACGAGCGCAGCCTGGCCAGTCCCCGGCTGGAGCGCGCGAGCGGCAGCAGCGGCAGCTTCGCGCAGCTCAGCCTGCTGGACAAGGGGCTCGCGCTCTTCGACAAGGGCAAGAGCACCGTCTCGCTCAACACCAAGTCAGTGCCCGCGACAACACTCATTCATTCCAGAACATTAAACATATATATTACTTGTAATTAAGTCAAAGTCAATTTTTTTTATTAAAATAAACTTACGAAAAGTGCTTCTGAATCGTCCATACATTTTTTACCTACTTCGGGACTATTTTTTAGCTGTGGAGAAGGACGGGCGCAAGAATCTCTACAATTGTATCTAAATTCAATAATGTTGACATTGCATTCAATTTTAATACTATTATTTTATTTGTTTGACATTATATACATTTTATTATGCTGTGGCACTGTATAATTAATTAATTTAAATGTTAAGAACATTATAATTTTAGTGTAGTCGCACCATACTGCCACGCCGGCGATGGCAGAGTATGCCGCGCTTTTTAATATAATGACACCCTAATGTACACTATACTCTTAGAAATAAACGAATCATTATTATTATAACTTTTTAAACTACCATGGCCACTTACATTAGAATAATTATTATTAACGGGATTATTACCATGTTTTTTTTATTAAAATTAAAATTACAAAATACAAGAATTTCAATCGCGAAGTTGTGTTTACATTGTCTTCGTTAGTTTACATTATTGGAATCCAGTGAGTGTAACAACCGCAAAAATAACAATTCGAGTGAATAGTGGGTTAGGAGGCAGTGGTATGAGTATCGAGCGCATGAAACGACTAATGAAGAGTCGTTTTGTCTGCTCTTAATCACCCGCCCGCAACTTCAGTACATCCGTGATCATGGCGCATGCAACTTTGCCGGAATATCGGATACTCAAACACAACAAAAAACATGGTTGTTTTATGGAGAGAGATTGGTGATTGCCTCAGACGGCATTTTCAGCTTCACCGGGCTTTTTTGGGGGCGGCGAGGAACGTAAAGGGTTCCTCAAGCCGTGTGAAACGAATCAGCTTCGGAGGTTTCTAGAGGGAACGGCATCGCGCACTAGCGCGCGTCCCCGTGCCCTACCAGATTCTCCGAAGGGTTCGGATCGGATCGGGGAGCGGAGCAACCCGAGGGCGCCTCTAAAGGCTCGGACCTCGGCTCGGGTTGACCGGGCCGTGGTGGTGGGAGAAGCGTAGGTGGTGGCGTAGAAGGTGTAGAGAGCGTCTTGGGGCTAAACTAGTGTACATGTTTAGTGTATTCTGTAAATGTGTTGTGGCATTTAGAGGATCGGGCGGGGAAACATGGTAGTATTCCCGTTGATAACTTTTGTGAAACGTATAAATGACATCACGTAACAGTTCTTTAAAACATTAACTTTTTTCTTTATTTGACCAAAGCAAAGCAGAAATTCTGGAACCTAAAAAGTTTTTAATAAACACTCAATTGTCGGAACAAAACAGTGACGTTACAATTTGATTCCTAAAGTAACTGTTTTGTCGCAGGGGGCTCGGTCGCGACGAACCGCCATCGCCGAGAGACAGGCATTCGCCGCGACACGACAGGTAAGGGATTATAAAAAATAAAGCCATATTTATTATTTCCTATTATGTGTCAGATAACGTATCCACTAGTTTTGTCTCTATCATACGTATAAAATGTATGTGCCTCGTTTTAGCTATAAAAGCATTACTTTAAAAGTACTTTAGTCGAATAAAAAACATTTGAAAAAAGTTATTTCAACTGAGTTTATGGGATATAATTATGGGGTATGGGGTATGGATTTCAAAATGCATAACAAGTGTTATTTTTACGCAAAGGTTCTGTTTGATTTGTAAAAAAATATTCTCGAGCCGGATCTCGCTCTCCCTGACAAACCTGTATTACATTTGCATAGAGTTCACGGGTTCGAATCCCGATCGTGGATAATATTTTTAAATACTTTTTCATAATTTTTTTAAAGATGTTTCCGGATTCACTACCTTTGTTTTGTAAAAAACTCAGTGAGCGCCTAACAACTTATGTTAATTCTCGTATATAGATCGATCTCTGTTTGTTGATTAGTGTTAAGTTATTTTTTTTATTATAGCCTATGTTACTTAGCGCTAATTAATGTAGCATTCTAATGGTGAAAGATTGTTTAAATCGGTCCAGTAGTTTTTGAGTTTATTCGTTGCAAACATACAATATTCTTTCTTTCCTCTTTATAATATTAGTATAGATGTATTGATTTGTAAATGAATAAAATGTATTAACTGGGTATTTGGTATTAACTGTTAATAAATAAATTAATTTCAACATAATGCTAATAATATATGTTTTTTGTTCAGACAGCCGTCCGTGGGCGGCGACCGCAAGCCCGCGGCGCTGTCGCCGCGCGGCGCCATCGTGGACTCGGAGCTGTTCTACTCGCGGAACAACCGGAAGCCGGACGCGCAGCAGGTACCGTACACGACAAACCTGAAGCGCTGTCCACACGTTTCCGTGTCAGTGCTCCCGTCAGGGACGCGCCGCCATCCCCCAAGTAACAAATTATCGTTGTATAATAGTCGAGTAAACTTTTTACATTTCCTGTTGGTTCTACAAAGTGGGTCGTATAAACGTAGTCGTAGACGTTAATTACAAGTAGTTATTTACAAGTTAATTAAAAGTCAGTCAAGAACTTTGCAACGTTGCTTAAATGTTAAATAGACTTTTTGGTTATATAATGGTTATATCCTGACTGTTATCGAAACACTGAAGTCCTATAACAGTAGTATAAACATTAGAAGAAGACTGTAATATCGGTTAAGTGTTTAACATCGACTTTTATTGTACACATTCAGTCCATTCCATTCTTTCGTTCCTGTGATGTTAGCTGGAAAAGTGCGTCGTATCAAAAACAAAATTTAAATTATAATTTAACTTAACTAATTTTACATTTGCTCTGTTTATACGCGAATAGAGTAAAGGAAAATAAATGTGTGCAGTGCACCTAGTTCTTATGGGACCTTTAGTTTTATGGTGAAATATAGGTGTGATGTGATTTTTTTTTACGCACCCTTCGAATTCCCTGAAACCATCTTGTCTAAGTTTTTAGAAGTCACTTCTATACATCAATTATAGAATGAAAATGTCTCATAATGCGATTTCTTGCGACCAAGATGGTCGGCCATGATAAATGAAAACGTTCACGTAACCTATACTCTAACACCACTTCGGTGTATAAATCAGTCGTAAAACGTCTACCTTACCTATACACAGGCACCACTATACAACGTTGTAAATACGTTATAAAGTCGTAAAGACGTTTACTTTACCAATATTTTCGTACCATTATACGACGTTGTATAAAATAGTCGTAAAAACTTTTATCCAACTGACTTTTTATTTTTAGGACTAAATCGTTGTAAAAATAACGGTTACACGACGTTGTAGTTGTCTTATAATATCTATACAATATTTATATAATTGAAAGTAGCATAAGACAGTTTATATGACCAATTTGTTTGCAGCGTCATCCGTGTTCACACATATCAGGGAAATCGGTGTCAGTGTAGTATGTTTCGGCTGATACGCATACAACATACCATACAACCCGATGCCCTTGTTTAACACAGAAGAATGTATTGTTTATGTTTTTGAAGTTTTCCATATCGATATGATATGATATGGGGCTCATCCCCGTTTTTAGTTACGTTTTAATATATCGAACTCATGCCTAGTTGTAAGGAGTTCCGCACTGGGCCCGCGTGGTGGTCGTGACCAGTTCTCCGTGTTGTGTTTCCGTCCGTAGGGAGACTCGCGTCCCAGCTGTGGGGACATGAGTTTCTCGCCGTCATAACCGTGTTAGCTATTGCCCGTGCAGCCCGCGGAGCGCGTGCCGCCGCTGCTGCCGCGCACGTCGCCGGGCGCGCCGCCGCCGCCGCCCCGGCCCTCGTCGCCGCGCCACCACCCGGGTATGTACCACCACCACCGCCGCCACCACCACCACCACCACCACCACCACCACCACCACCACCACCACCACCACCGCCACCACCACCACCACCACCACCACCACCGCCACCACCACCACCACCACCACCACCACCGCCACCACCACCACCACCACAGCCAACTCAAGGCACTCCACATTTCAAACTCAAACTCAAACTCAACAATTTTTAATTAAAATAAACTTAATGTCTATACATTTTTTACCTACTAACCATTCACGCTAATAGCTGCGGAGAAGAATGGGCGCAAGAAACTCCACAGGTTCAATAGAAGTAACGACATGACCTTACACCTTTTACATGGCTATACATCTTGATGTATCGATGTAGCGATGTAGGTCTTGACCTACATCGCAACAGAACTATAATACTCCATCACATGACATGATCCTACGTATTATGTAGCCTGCGTCACTGCATGGCTGTAATACGTTGCTGCAACATGAATATAATACAGGCCTGTGTACGTTTTTACAAGAAAGTTCCAAGTCATCCAAGTCGTTCCAAGTATATTAATAAATTTAAAACCACCATTAAAGCAATCGTGCTCAATGGCGTGCACTTGGGTACCTATGTCTAAATTATAAAGTGTCTATTATAAAGTGTCTGATTGATTACACAGAAGAGATAATAGCATGGATTTGAAATGCTCCAACCACTCCAATAGGTATTTCTAATTAAAATTTTTTTAGTCATTTTAAACTTGTATAACTTGGTAACGGCATATGATTTTGTAAATGTCGTCACTTACATCAAAGCTGTGGAGTCTCTTGCGCCCATTCTTCTCCACAGCTAAAAAAAATAGACGGCCTTCAAATGGGTAGTAGGTAAAAAAATTTTTGGACGATTCAAAAGCACTTTTCTAAAGTTTATTTAAATAAAAAAATTGACTTTGACTTTATTACATGATCCTACGTCTTTATACAGCCATAGTAGTAAACTACGATAACTAACAGGAGCGTGCACTGTTCAATCAGGTAAGAACAAACCCGACACCACTACTAGACTCTACATTAATATAACACGACTGTCTGACGCACTCATAGACGTCAATTATCATTAAAATTATTTACCATCCAAAAAAAAGTTTTCAGTCAAAAGTGTGCTCTAAACGTCATTGTTAGAACCAATTTTGGATGCTAAGTTATCATTAAATGATAATTGACGACTATGAGTGCGTTAGTCTTTACATAACCCTTCAACGATACATGACCCTATATTATTACACCATCCTACGTCACTACATGGTCGTACGTCGCTATTAAATCAAATAAAATAAAGTAATCATATTTCTTCTTAGCCGCTAAGAGATGCCACTTCACATAACTTCTTTTGCTTCCTTGGACCATTTCTTTACAACAAAATAAACGGAATTCTCTTCATAATATATCCCCATCATAAATTCGACTGCAAAGTTTTAGTCACCCAAAACACAAAAGTGTTCATCTACACGCGTTGTTACCAGTTCCCAAAATACCAGTAAAGTGTTCAGCTACTCGCGTTGCTGACTGTACTAACAACGAACGGTCGTATAATTGATGTTATCGGTTCTCAAAATACCAGTAAAGTGTTCAGCTACTCGCGTTGCTGACTGTACTAACAAAGAACGGTTGTATAAATTGATCTTATAGGTTTTCAAAATACCAGTAAAGTGTTCAGCTACTCGCGTTGCTGACTGTACTAACAAAGAACGGTTGTATAAATTGATCTTATAGGTTTTCAAAATACCAGTAAAGTGTTCAGCTACTCGCGTTGCTGACTGTACTAACAATGAACGGTCGTATAATTGATGTTATCGGTTCTCAAAATACCAGTAAAGTGTTCAGCTACTCGCGTTGCTGACTGTACTAACAAAGAACGGTTGTATAAATTGATCTTATAGGTTCTCAAAATACCAATAAAGTGTTCAGCTACTCGCGTTGCTGACTGTACTAACAAAGAACGGTCGTATAAATAATGTTTGTCGTCCGCAGCGAACTCGACGTGGTCGCCGCCCACCGAGCCGCTGCCCAGCCCCAAGCTGCAGGACCTGTGCAGGTAAACTACTTTGCTAGATAATTACAAAATATAGTGAAACAATTAAATACCCACCCGACCCAGCTAAGAATTGAACCTGGCTCTTCCGCAATCCGGGCGGCTGCACTGACCATTATGCTACCGGGAAGGCTGACGTAAGCGCTGAATAGTGCAGCAATTAGTACTTAAAAATAAAAAAATACTAGTAGGAACTAATTTACTGTATTATTACCCGGTGTTGTCTAATATTTATTTATTTTGTTTATGTGATATCAATAAATGTTTTTTCTTTCAAACATCTTCATTCTTTACATACAATACAGTACAATTAGGACATTTGCGCTTTGGATGCGTTTTCGCACGAACTCGTACTATTCAAACTAATAAGAAATCGCATCCAAAAAAATACAGTAAATTGGGTACGCTACATAAATACGAAAAACTTAATTCCGATAGTCATAATCACGAATTTAAATAAAACGTTACGCTAAGTCCCAATAGTGAGTTTGTTTGACTATGTGGTTTATTTATATTTTATCTAAAACGCGTGTGCTACATCCCGATAAAGTTATCAGGTAATTGTATATAGCTTTTCAATGTCGCTTGATGGCTGCAATTACATAAAGGTTATCTAACAATAAGCAACAGATGTTGGTGGCCGGTTCTGTCTTTTTGATTCAATTTGTCGCACTGAAGAGACGCCGTTGGTGGATTCGGTATTTATTTATATTATCTGTATTTTCTTTAGACCTTATTATTTTTTATTTTAATAATATAACTTAATATATTGTCTAACATGGTCACTTACATGAGAGTAATAGTTAAAGGGATTCACCATTTCCTACTGTGCTGGAATATCGGTTATTTAATGAAGAATTTGGTTAGCTTTGATAATAATTACTTTTATAATTAGCTATCAAAATAGTAATGCTGTGTTTATTTTGTTTGGCTTCACCACAGTATGTAAGATGGAGCTGCTTAATTGTTCTGTCATTGTCCAAATTAAATATCTGGTAATTGCTATTGAGGAATATATAATTATGGTTTCGAAGTAGATAATCTGCGTCGAAACTATTTTAGTGTTTCACCATTTTTCACAATTTCCACCAACCATTATTAACATATATATTTAAGTTTTTTTGGTTACAATATAAAATTTGATAAGATGTGTTGGTTCGTAATAAAATTTATTTTAATTTTTGTTAAACACTTAATCGTACAATAAGAAATTTTCGGAATTACAGGTACTGGATCAGTTCCGTAGTGAAGTTTTTTTTTTTGTTTGTTTTATATATTTTACGGGTAAGCACAGTCCCTTGATATCACCTGATGTTAAGTGATGATAAGGCCAATGATGGAGGCGCACTTCACCCGGGATCCTCAACTAGTGAGGCACTGGCTATCTTATCTGTAGCTGCCGGAACACAACAATGCTACAAACATTGATGTTATGGCGACATATTTAGATAAGATGGTGGTAGCTAGCCAGGCGGACAAACAAGCCCTACCACCAACCAAACCGAGTACACCCCGCTGGGAATCGAACCCGGGGCCTCTGGGTCTGAACCGGTGTTCTTAGCCACTAGACCACAGAGGCGGTTGAGCTTAAGTATTATAGCCTACCTTTTCTGATCGCTGGTTATTACAATATAATAGAATATAACATGTTTATTTGCATTAAGATGAGTGTCCATGATAGTTCGTTGAGTAGTTGTATTCATATTGCACTTATGTAATAGACGTTACTTCTGCTCAGTTTAAAGATTTAGTTTCATTCATTTATTTATTTATTTATTTATTTATTTATTTATTTATTTATTTATTTATTTATTTATTTATTTATTTATTTATTTGCTTGTTGGAAGATTTACAGTCAAATATTAACTATAACTAGACAATGTGAGTTAACCAATGCCATTTACAAATCTCCACAAATGAAATTGATTACTGTGGAACATCCATCAAGATCAAGAGTGCAGTTTGACCGCGCCACACTAGCGATGAGCGCGTTCAAACAAAAATCTCTTCAGCTTTATTATATTAGCAGAGATAAAGTAGTATTTAGTAGTAGAATCCAACAAATTGATGTACCGCCTGCACATCGACCTATCCAAAACTCAAATTACATCAATACATTGTCAACCATATGCTTTGGGCATAAAGTTCAAAGTCTATTGAGGAAATTTGACAGTTTGTGGTAGGTTGATGCAGGCGTGTGTACGAAGGAGCGAAATTGTACAATAAGTTAGCTAAGTCGTTGAAGGATAGTCAATCCATTAATATTTTTAAGAAAAATCTCAATCATTTGTTAGAACAGTTATAATCAACTTAAAAAAAAATTGTTCTTCCAATACATATATTATTTTAAGTATTGTACTCTAGGTTAACAGAATTTTTAACAAGCAGAGCTCACTACTGCTCACTGTTAGCATAAGTTTTAGCAAGTAATAGCAATATATTTAAGTTAGTCTTTTAAGTGAAATTGTAATTTCTTGAGACAATTAATATTGTCTCTAAACGTTAGATAGAGTAGTGATGTATCGGCATAGTATGTAGTACAGTGCGCGTGGTTGCAGAGCCGGCATGTCTCCGAAGCGGTCTCCCGCGCCGCAGCCCCCCGCCAGCCCCGCGCACCACGACAGGTACCAACTAATTATTCAATCATTTTATTTATCAGACAACAAAAATGTAAGTAAAAAATACAAATTGTTGTAAAAAATCCACGAGCGGCATTCGAACCCGCACCCCATGACATACCGGGTCAGGTGCACTACCACCTGTGCTATCGTGGCTCAATTCAACTCGCCGAAATTAATCAACATTCTATAAGCCAAAGGAGCCCTTAATGTAGACAACTACGTCATCAGCATCCGATCTTAATAATTTTACAAATATTTAAAAGATCTGTTAAGAATTAGGCAAGCTATATTTATGATCATAGCTATACATATATTTTACGCAAATTTTGTTGCGAACAAATTACAATTTGACAAAAGACAATGTGTTGAAAAAATTCCGGCATGTCATGTGGTGCGGGTTCGAATCCCGCTCGTGGAACTTTTTCAACACATTGTCTTTTTTTAAATTGTAATTGGTTCAGAAAAAAACAGAGTTACACTATTCCTTACTTCCACGTCAGCATTTTGAATTTGACATCTTAAACTGTTGCGTTATCTAAAATCGGCGGATACCGGGCACGCGGTATGTTTACCCAACTTACAATACATTTTTTTCTTTCTTTATTTTATATTATACAATAGTAGTAAATGTTATGTTTAAGCCGGGTATTCATTAGGCAACATTTGTTTATAAACAAGGTTTAAATACAGTTTGTAAACAATGTTTCACAGTGTCGCTTCATCTCTGTAAACAGTCCATAAACGAAGGTGATTAAACATTGTTTATGAAACATGTTGCCGTGCTCCCCTCTTTGAGTGAAGAGCAAGACGAAACATCTAGTTTATGAACAAAAGTCCAACAAGTGTGTTCCAACAACCAGATAAAATGTTGTCTAATGAATACCCGGCTTTAATGCATTTTCTTTTTTGTGTCTGTGTGTAATAGTACAATGTGTATTGAGAGAGTGATAATGAGCCTAACGTGGTTAAACAGTGCGTTCAAGTTCCCGGCGACGCCGCACGCGCCCGCGCCGCCTCCACTCACGCCGCACCACCGTAAGTATATTTATATATACAGGTTGACTTTTTTATCACCGTCCAAACCATCTGAGATGGCTCCCGTGATGCAAACGAACAACATTACATTGGACATACATTGGACCAACTCCCAAACTCGGAAAATAAAATTCAGCTGTTCCATACATTTTGGTCGAATGAATATTGATGTTTTGTAGGAACAGCTGAATTTTATTTTCGAAAACAAATGTTTAAAAAATTTCCACGAGCAGGATTTGAACCTGCACTCTTCTGACATACCGGGTCAGATGCTTGCCAATTGAGATTGCTTGAGATGCCAATTGAGCTATTGTGGTTCTAACCAGTCCGCCGAAATTGTTCAACACTATTTACTTTTTAAGCCAAAGGCGTTATTTTCGAGTTAGGGAGTTGGTCCATGTATCTGTCATCTCAGAAGATTTGGACGGTGATAAAAAAGTCACCCTGTATATATGACATAAATATAATAGAGTGTGCCAGCGGCTGACTGATTGTTTCGTCTGACTCGTTCGTTTAGCGGTGTGTTGCGGCACGCCGCCGCCGCTGCCGCCGCGCCGCCGCCGCGACTCCGCCGCGCCAGCCACGCCGGCGCCGCACGTACGTACACGGTTATAGGGACCTACCTCGCATATGTGCATATCCTCGAAAATAGGGGCCTATCTCGAAAATACATTCTTTTAAAATGAATTCCAAATAGTTGTTTATTTCTATTGGCACACAATCAGATTACAATCAATGCCTATCCATGTTTTGTTCCTGTCATGTAAACGTCATTTCAAATTGGTGTTAAAGAGACAAAACACGGAAAATAACTATTCGAAGCTAATTCTTTGTTCATTTACAAGACCCTTACAATTTAATATAGCTTACACAAAAAAAAATCAAACAAAACAACAATAAAGGACGTTAAAATTCAAATTATTATGCATGATAAATTTTTAAATTAATGGACATATTGTTTTCTAAAGTTTACGCGAACACTACACATTGAAATGAAACAACTTTTACTTTTTAATAGAGAAGATGGTTGGAATCTACCACCAGCCTGGGATCCTATCATACAAAATATTGAATCCCAGCCCCAACACCATACTGTCAGGCCAAAAGATACTGTAAGCTCTTTCTGCGTAAAACGGAACGCACCTGATTAAATTTTAATGAAGGTATACAAGCCACTAACTAATTATGAGACGACCAACACCTCAGTCTCCCTGTGACCACGAACCCTGCAAAAGGTTCGAAACGTCAGGATAAACATTAATTAAAACTAATGTGTAAAATAAACGCGAGCAGATCCGTAAAAGTTGTTTCATTTCGATTAATGGACATGGAAATTAATATTGGTTTGCATATTAAGAAAATGGAAAGCGACGAACACTGGTGTGACTTAAGTAGTTGTTGAACGGGCGCTCCCCAAGTTATGGTAACCCTCCCCCTACAGAGCAACCCCGGCGGCGGCCTGCCCCCCCCCCTGCCGCCGCGGCCCGCGCCCGCGCCCGAGCTGCTGCGGCCCGCGCACTCCACCATCCTGCAGCGGCGGCAGCACCACAGCAGGTACGCCGCTAATACACCCAGGGCACATCTAACCGTCCGTCCCGTTATTTTCATACAAACAGGCTCACTTTGCGACGCTATACATAAAAATGTCAATACATTTCTGCAGAGATCTGTGTGCTAATGTTTAAGTTAAGCGTTCGAATGTCCAAATGATGATTGACGTCATTTACACGTAACGTTGACTTATCATTCTATTCCATTTCTACTCTATTACCGTTTTGCCACTTGTCTAGGGGGGCTGGTATACGCACTAGCGTTACTACTAGCTACACAACGAGTGCAGACAGTAGTTACATAACAGTGACACCTAGTAGCTACACAACATACTAACATTTATTTATTTTTCTTATATTATTTATCCCGACAAGATAAGATAAAAATAAGATAACACACTAAGATGAATAAGAAAATAATATGTGCAGTCACGAGCATTACCATATCAACTCGTGGCTGTACTTAACTGTACAGAACATTAAATTTAAACATAGGTGAAATATAACAGGTCTAGGTCTGTTACATTTGCCACTTAAAGGTGTGCATCATTGGTATAATCAGCAGGTATTTACAAACTACAGTGTTGTCTTATGTCAATGATGCCACCGCATGTGTTTTTATACAACTAAATAATAAATTAAGTCAAAGTCAAACATTTATTTGCATAATATTGTGTACAGTGCATTGAGATGAGCGACAATAAAATGTTTTTGTTTTGTTTATATAATTTTAACGCAAATTTTGTTGCGATACAAATTACAAAAAACACAATTTTGAAAAAATTTCCACGAGCAGGATTTGAACCTACACCCTACTGACATACCGGGTCAGGTGCTCTTCCAATTGAGCTATCGTGGTTCTAACCAGCTCGCCGAAATTATTCAACACTATTAGTAAATAGTAGTTAAAATTATATAAACAAAACAAAAACATTTTATTGTCGCTCATCTCAATGCACTGTACACAATATTATGCAAATAAATGTTTGACTTAAAAGTAAAAAGTAAAAAGTATTTTTACTTTGAAAGCCAAAGGCGCCAATTCATTTATTCAATTTTTCAATTTTTTCAACATTGTGTTTTTTGTAATGAGCGACAATGTTCAGTAAAAAAATACAGAATGAAATTAACTGAACAAGTAAATACTAATTTAAATTTATAAAAGATCTTATTATACAAACAATTAATATACTTATTAACAAGCACACAATGAAATCAATTTTACCGTTATTTATCGAAATTATTGGAACTAATCGAATTCTTGAAAATGTTATTTTATTATTTGTAAAGTTAGTTGTTACCCGAAGGCCTATAAGCATTACGTAAGTAGTATTTTCAATAACAAGTGTAAACTAAACAGGTACGCGTACAGGCATGCTGGTTGTTACTTATCGATGGTGTCACTTCGATGTTGTGATCTCATAGACATGTCGTTTTATAGTCGGCCATGAAATTGTTTTACCACCTTAAAGGTGAATGTTGTTTGCATGTATTGAAACAACAAGTTCTATTTTTGCTTACAAGACCAAATGGCAACGTGTATACAGACACCTGCACATCAACCTATCCATAACTGTAAAATTTCTTCAATGCATTTTCAACCATATATATAAGCCATAAAGTTCAAAGTCTATTGAGGAAGTTTTACAGTTTGTGGTAGGTTGATGTGCAGGCGTGTGCACAATGGGAGTACGCAGCCCGCTCACGACCGACTTTTGTAGGACCGATAATCGGACCTATTTTTTCGCCGGGTTTTAGATTGTGACCGACTATTTGTAGGACGTGTGCGTTGCAACATAGAAATCCATACGTTTCATTATCACCGACTAAAAAATCAGTCACCGGTTATCGGACGTGGAGGGAGGCTTTTAGGTGAATTTTATTCAGAATCACAATTATTTATTTGTGAGATGGAAGTCAGTGTTACAATGATGAACATTTTAAACTTTGCTAGTTTACTATATTCCCATCTGAGATAAGGTAAGCAAATAAAAGTTTCAGTTCTAGTGGAAGTGTTTGTCAAAATAGGTGAAGCAATTCCATGGTCCACTATTATACATGTTTTACACATACGTTTTAAGGCCGGCAACGCGTCTGCGATTCCTCTGGTTTTGCGGGTGTCCATGGGCGGCGGTGATTGCTTTCCATCAGGTGACCCGCCTGCTCGTTTGCCTCCTTCTAATATAAAAAAAAATGCCGAAATGCGTTTAATTTAGTTTTTTTTTCGACAAAGGAGTGGCTGTAGTAGAATATATATTTTTTTATTAAGAAACGAAATACCTATATAAAAATGGCTGAAATCCATTTAGTATTCGAAGAAAAATACCAATTTAACAAACTTACTTTCAGGGAGTGCGTTTATTCTGTGACTTGTATTATTTACTATGCCCCTTACAAATAAACAAAGAATTAGGTCCGAATAGTTATTCCGTGTTTTGTTCCTGTCATGTAAACGTCATTTCAAATTAGAGTGAAAGAGATAAAACACGGAATAACTATTCGGACCTTATTCTTTGTTTATTTGTAAAGCACTATATGTTTTAGTATCTTTTATAGTTTTATGTGTAGTTTGTCGTGTTGTGTGCAACTGTCGTCTATGTTACTAGCTACAGTGTGTGGTAGTCTCTGTGTGCAGGCGTTTGTACTGCAAAACGGTTAACCATTTCTTCTTTAAACATAAATGTTTTACGTCACTAACTGGTTGCAGCGCGGCGCCCCGCCTGCCCCCCAAGCCCGCGCCGTTCGCCGTGGCGCCGCGCACCTAGCCCCCGCCCCCGCCCCCGCCCGCGCCCCCGCGCCCGCCCCCGCCCCCGCACCAGCGGCCGGCCGCGGCGGGGCGGGCCGCACCCCGCCCCCGGGATAACCCAGGGAATTCATTGTGTGTCGAGAACACTTCGAAGCAACATACTAAAAGTATTGACTGAAAAATTATACCTTATTGACTGCTAATAAGGTTGGAAATCGATTGACATTACGAAATTAAACCTTATTTATTCGTAATAAGGTTGGAATCGACATAGTACAAACGCCGATTGACGGTGATATCGACTGATTATTTGGAGATTGTTTTGATATTTGAAAGTTGGCTGCGTCTCGACACGAACTGACTACGAAGTTACGTACGACAAAATTCTGCACACGAGTGAGCGATTGTTTAAATAAATTAACGCTATATACCTACGTGCATGAATTCGACAGTTTATTACAAAATTACTATCAATGAGGTGACTAGTCAGATTTGCGACTACTAATAATTGGCAGAAAAATTGTATTGCCCATTGAAACTTCACGATTAGATATGAAATGGTGAGTACTATGTGATGTTCCAAGTGTTTACACGTCTATTTGTGACTACAAAAATACGAAGTGTTCGACATTAAAAATGTACGCTAAATTGAATTTGACGACTGCTGAAATTATTTCGTAATATTAAATTGGTGATACGGAAACTCTCAAAACTGACAACACTCATATTTTTGATATTAGTGGTACTTTGAGTTGGTTACAGACGCAAATTTGTGGTTATCAGTGAAAAGGGTCTGTAGACTCAAGAGCGCGACTTGTTAAAAGTGCTAATGTGATTTAAGAAATTAAAGTAACAAATATAATTCGTGACGAGAAACAATTATTAGTTAACTAACTGATATGGAATCCTCTATGGAACCTCAGAAAAAGTTCGTAAAATCTACGATACGTCACGTACTAGTTCACGTGTGTAACACACTCTATTTCTTTCAGCTTGTTGAAAAAATATTTGCGACTTTTGTTTCTCTATTAGATATGTTGTTGTAAAAAAGTTGCGTTTTTTTTGTTTTTTTTTCTAAATCCAAACAACCACTCAAATTACCTTTTTTTGATTTTCTGTTTCTTTCCGTTTTCCTTTTTAAAATACTATATGGAGTTGAAAGTTATGGATTCATTCGCTTTAATATTTTTGATACTAAGCCTACGGCTCCATAGTCTTTAATCCATTCGTATTTCCAATTATTCTTTGTTATTTTCCTTTAACGTATTACCAAACAAATGCCTTATACGAATACAAAGTTTATAATAGACGTAATCAATTATGAATAAGATCAGTCGGGACTGTGAAATATTTAACATATTTGTACATGCTTCATGTAAAACAAAACCTTTTTCCTATACGAAAAGTAGTGCAGGTTACTCGTAATAATCACAGATGGCGCTGCGCTGTATGAAACTGAATCGCGCTATCTGTGATTATGAAAAAGTACTACGTTTTGTATATGGAAAAGGTTTTGTTTCACATTAAACTTGAACAATATTAAAGATGACGTGTCATTTTGGTATAGCTATTCATTTGATCCCACGGATGGGTATTCAGAGTTATTTTTCTCAGAATGTTTTCTCGTAAAACCTTTTTTGTTCGTTGTTTGATAACCTGCTATCGCATCTCTGTTTAAAGTAGCATATATGCTCACTTCCTTTATTACAATATAAAAGATTGGGCAATTTTGTGTCAATTTTAGCGATAATTTTCCCTTCAGAACCATTGATGTAGTAACTCTCACAACGTCTCCATGTAGATCCACTATTAATACACCGTATTTTCTTCTCCCTTTGTCGTAATGGTTTATCCCCGTGTTGGAACTCGACTAAGGGCAGGGTTTGAAAGGATAGAGTTATCAATGATAATATCAGTCATGTCATCATTTATCGCCATCTTCATACTGAAGTTTGGAGATCAGTACGCAAAAGTTCCCATGTAGCATAATTTAACTGATGGCTAAGTCCAGTTGACTAACAGTTATAGACCACCTAATAGGTCGTTATCGCCCAGGTAAATTACACTCCAAAATATCGTTCTTTGTATTCTACTCATTGAAATGAAACAACTTTTACGGATCTACTCGCGTTTATTTTACACGCGTTTCGCTGGTTACTACTACTATGGAACTATAATCATCTACTGAAATTTCAACGTCTGGTATAAGCCGGAAAGATGATTTCCTCTGCTCTCTGATTATTGTTTCCAAAAAGGAAGTGATGCGCAATAAGTAAACTCTGAAAATCATAAATCTCTTGAGAGTATGTCCATCAGTATTATTTTTTGATGAATATATAAATTAGACTGAGATAATGTCGTAATAGCAAATAAAGTGTAAACTATTATAATCTCTGTTAACATTGCGGCAAGGACTGTCTAGATGGCACGAGGGCACGCTCTTTAATCGCTTCAAAACAGTCGTCATTTAAACTTTTTCTATTCAAATATTAGAAAATATTTTATATTAATATAAAAAATATAACTAAATTTGTTATTAGTCTAGCTTAAACTGATGTCTCAAACCCTTTGCAGGGTCCGTGGTCACAACTCACAGAGGGACTGATGTAATCATAATACAAATAAATATGCAACCTTTGTTGCGAGATAAAATAATGTTGATATGATTATATAAAATGGATTAATTTCCCTATAAGGGGTTTACAGGATAGCACAATGTTATATTTGTTATAACATTGACTATTATTTTTATATTAACCAGTTCAGTTTGTCACTCAGATAATATATAGGTACCTAATACACTGTCAATGCAATAACGACCTTATAGCTAGGTGACATAAGAGCGTGCCGTATCGACGTGAAACACAGTCACAATCATGCAGTGCCAATAAACAGTGTTTAATTATAGAAATCGCGCTTACTTTAAACAATGTATGTTTAAGTAAGTGGCATCATTGTTCAAATGAAACCAGTGGTCGACACTGTTTCCCTTTGATCATTAAAGATAGGGGTCAGTAAATGATTATCCGGTAAATTTTAAACTTTTGGCGACGAAAAGTGATCACTGGTACCTCTGTCGATAACCGGGGTCACTGCGATAATTAAATCGTAGTATGTCGACGTAGCGACGAATGCGGTGTTAGTTATAATAAAAAAATATATGCATTTATGTAAATATTATAATTATATTATATAGTAATGTTTTGACGACGTATAAATATTAGAGCTAGGCAAGGGGATAGTGTCTGAAAGTTGTCATTCTTTTCTTATTCAGTAATTGTTTCAATGTCCATAGAGTAACGTGGCTAAGGATTGAACCACGTTTGCTCGTATTAAACCATGGCATTGATGAAAAAACTACACTATATTTTATAAGTATTTAAATCAGCTCGAGTGCAGCAATTAGCACTTAAAAAAATAAAAAATAAAATTTACATATGTAGATAAAGTTGATTACTAATATAATTTATTGCAGGAATATACTGTATAATTATATAATACATAAACAACAATAGTTAAAACTATTACCAGTACGCAATGTTTTGAAACGTTATGTAAGTGACTGGGCATTTATTTAGACATTTTCTGCATCGAAATGTTCATCAATTCTCATGATATAAACCAATTTGAATGCTTGCACACCGACTCCCGATCGAATCAGAAGTAGTAGTCACTGTTATGTAAAGGCTGTAATGACTATATGCAGAGAGAATATATGCTTCAATGTATGTACATTATGTGCGATAAACACATATTATTATCACGTAAATTACTTGATGTGGAAAATAATCCTAATAATAATAAGTGGTTCGACGACCTCCGTAGCCGAGTGGCTTGCACGCCAGACTTTGGGCGGCGCTAACTCCTGAGGTCCCGGGTTCAATTCCCGGTCGGGTCAACGTCGAAAACGAACTTTTCGATATTGTGTCGGGTCTGGGTGGTTGTGGTGCCGTCGTTGTTTCTGATTTCCATGAAACGAGTGCTTTAGCTACTTACCTTGGGATCAGAACAATGTATGTGAAGTTGTCTCATATTTATTTATAATATGCGCCATATTAATATTTAAAGGAGCAAAGGCCTCCCATTTGCTACTATATTTTTGCTTTTATTACTGTCCTTGGCCATGTTTGTCTAAGTTTTTATTTAAATTACAAATAACAATAACTATTTTGACATAAATACGTCAAATTATTCTCGCCACAATTGCTCTAACTTACGTTATTACTATAATTAAGGTTAAAACAAAAAATAATATTATAAAATTGTACATACAATAAGTGTTATTATTAGATATAATAATTAGGCCTCTGAATTTGTTTATGGCTAGGAAAGTAGAGATAATTGTGATGAGAATAATATATTTTATATATTTTATATATTTATTTATTTTATATACAGGCTGTCCCAAAATTTGCACGTCACACTGACACCGGAGGTAGGTCTCAGATGCGTCGAACAAGCCTGACTTGTCCATATAAAAATTTCATGAGTTTAGATTTTAAAAATCATCCATGTTAGATAATTTTTGTATCTAGAGTTTTTTTTAGAAAGCCCTTTATTTAACTTTTTTTTACGTTTACGTTTTTGAGAATAGTTACAATGATGAAACAACATTATTTGCAAAAAAGACAAATTGACAGTTTCTCTGAACTTTATTATCACACAAAAACAATGACTTCGACATTGACAACCTAACTTTAGCTTTTCTTTGGAAAAGTTAGGCTTGTTCGACGCATCTGAGGCCCACCTACATGGTGGTGTAAGTGTGACGTGCTAATTTTATGACACCCTGTATGTTATCGAATACTGTTTAAAAAGTAATGCGATTGTTGATATTATCCCCTCGCCTATGAATATATAGATAAAGTTATTGTAAAAGCCAACCTACTTCTTGCAAATACTATATGAGCGCTTAACGAATGGGACCATACATTAACAATATGTCAAATTCTTTCCACAATTCAAATCCCTTTATTATCCCTGTTTGTGGTAGTGTTTGTGAGAGGTACCTAGCCATATGTAAATAAACTATATTATATGTTAGCTTTAGAACTTACGAGCGTCGCCCGGCACTCAAGCGCTATGTCCTACTGAAATAGACTTTATGCCCAACGTAATATAGACCAATATTGTTAACAAACTTCATAATTTTTTGTCCAAAATAAAATTAATATGTGTTAAATTTGTGACTTGAGTATTTTAAGAGAGTAGAAATTGCTGCCGGCCGCGTTTTAGATGAGTTTTCGTACGAATTTGACTCGTACGAACACGTACGAATGCGCACGATACATCCTGATTCTTTATACTATGGTTATATGTGTAGCAGCACCCATCAGGTGCAATCAATGTTTGTAGTATTGTGTGTTCCGGCATCTAGAGATAAGATAACCAGTGCCTCAATAGTTGAGGGTTCCGGGTGAAGTGCGCTTCCATCTCCAGCCTTATCATCACTTAACATCAGGTGATATCAAGGTCCAGTGCTTACCCGTAAGATGTAAAAATAAAATAAAAAAATCTGTCCCAACTTTTTTGGATTTTTTATGCGTTGATACGAATGAACGTAAGAAAAAAAGCTTGTAAAATTGATATCAGCGGTCAAACGGCACAGTCGTTCTGCCACTTCAACTCAGGAAAACGTAACCAGCTTGCGCGTTCAATACATACGTTCATCGTATATTTACGAGTAAAACTCGTACGGAAACGCATCCAAAGTGCGGCTGGCCTTAGGGTTCACTCCTCTGCCGTGCAAACGAGACGACAATACTCGTTTTAGGATAGTGCGAGACGGAATCGCGTCAGGGCGCTCGCTCGTAACGAAACATGTAATCCGAACGTACAAAACGATCTTCCAATTTTTGTGTATTTTTTTTTTGTTATTTTGTAATATTTGTCGTCTGTAACGATAGGCCTAAAGATGTCTAAAGAATATTGTAAGTCAGATGAATTTATTATCACTATCATTGTGTACAATAAAGTATATAACAAAATATACGATAATGTATGTTTGTAATTTTTTCAATGAACTGTGTTATGTGATTGATTATGTGGATTTTAAACTTTTAAAACAGTTAATTTGTATATTCTCAGCTCATGTTATAATTCTTAAGTTTCTGTAATCCGAAAGGGGGAATGGAACTGTTTAACTTGATACATAACTCTTCGCAGGCAGATTATTCTGACAGATTGCTATTAGATTAGATCAAATCACATCAAAATGTAGACTCGTGTTAACTTTACAGAAGGCTTATGAAAAGATGTACAGCGAACATATAAAAACTCTTAGAAGTAACTTCCGAAAGAAATATTTGAATTTCACCGGACTTGTAATAGGGTATTATTTGAGCAAAGAAGCGATATAATGACAGCCATCGCTCCCACTTTGTAAACGAAACAATTGCATTTATAAAATTTATAAATTTCATTTAGAACAGTCCATTTTTAAAGGTTTTTTAACCATTCCAAACCGGATTGCCAACAGTCAAATGATTTAATATTAATTTCACTCTCAAAAGTTTTGTGGATTTCTAAGTTCGATCGCGTGGTCTTTCTTGGTGATGACAGCTGTCAAAAGCTACGCCCATTTGAATTAATTGTTTCTTCAGATCGCGTCCAATAACCTTACAATATAATGTATCTCCTATTACCCCTGCATCTTAGTACTCACTGCTAGTCAGATAAATCTGCCTGAAACTTTTTTAAGATGAAAGCTATAAATAACTGATAAAAAAAGAAAATATTCCTGTTAGTTGCCATAACGAAATAGCACATGTGTCTTATAGATTTCTAAAAAAAAACGTAGGGTAGGATAAAGAATTTACATTAAAGAAAAAAGAGAATATTCGCTATCATTTGGATGCGGATTGAATTTAATTCAATGTGTTATATCGTTACGTTTTCAAATTAATAAGTTTACTGACGCGATATTACTTGATACAAGGACCAATAGTGTAGTGAGGGCAACATTAATATTAATAATAGTTTACTTGCATTTGATCTGCGTCTAAATGTCAGTGGGTATACATATATTTTACATATAGACGATGCTTTACGCGCAGATATTGTTTTTTTATAAAGCGAACAATTGTTAGCCTACAACACTTTCATATTGTTAAGTTGTACTTCTTTTGTGACTGTTGAAGCAATTTTACGTTGTCAGTGTATATAATAATTGTTTATTTTTTTAAATATAATTGACAAAAATTGTTTTGGTGTCTATGTATAAAAATATATTATAATTATTGATAGAAATTGATGTTATAAAATGAACTTATATGTTATGCCTTAGATAATGATATGTATGTTGGGATAAAAAAATATAATATATATGTATTTATGTTGATAAACTATTAGAATTCTCTCTTTAAATTTGACCATTTTATTATATAATAGTGATTGTATAACTCCGTATCGTGTGTTATTCATTCATCATTCTAAATAAGTCGAGATTACATTGAATGGTTGATATCATTACGTTAACTTTATGATTTTGAAAAACTACCATTATGGTAGTTTTTATTTATTTTTGTGGAGACAATAATTTCAAAAAAGTACCTACTGACCATTATTTTGAATCAATCTATTAATGATAATTAATAAATGTCGGATGATGTCAGCCTTCAATGGTCTAGCACCATGACAGCTTATAAATAATGACAAAAATGTATGGTGTCAATCAGTCCACGAAACACGCATAATGCGGGGCGAAAACTTGAATGTATAAATAGTGTGTAGGAGGTTGTAAATATGTAGATATCGACTGGTTGCGTTCACTTAAAAATGACCATTATGTTAATGAGGTACAGTTCTCTTTCGCTTGCTTTGAACATGTGAGAGACGTAGTTTGTAAATATTTAAAAGTGCATTAGTGAAACGGTCTGTAAGCTCACAACACTAATAATGTGATCTCTAGTAGCGAGTCGTACGTGTGAATCGAGTGTTGCCAGGCGGGTGCGGCTGCGTCCGCGGTAGTTTTAAGGAAAGACCACCTTGTATAAAATTACTTGTAAATATGTGTAAGAACGACAACATAGACATTCATATATACAGTTATATGTTGTTTTATTTACTACCCTCTAGTGATTTAGCTAGGATTTGAGTAACACTAATAAATAAGCCATTTAATTTAATACATCGTTTATTTCTTTACATAACACAATATAACGTTAACTGGAAAAAACGAAATTAAAACAATAGTTTACCCATTATATGCGCAAACGCAACATAACGATATCATTAATATTATACAATATTAATTAATAGGGCAACAATTCAACATTTTAGTATCTTATAATTCATGATTTTGCAACTTAAAATATGCACTTAGCACATCAATTTTTAAACGTTTGTATTGATTATGTCTGGATTTGTATATCTTATCACTTAAATATTTATTTATTAAATCATATTTTTTTTAAAGACATACATTCCAGAATTAAAAAAGACAAACGCAAACTAGATATGGAGTAGGTTGCGATAATTTGCAATGATAAGTGAGCAATATCACTGGCTCTTACACGTTAAGCCGTTGGTCCCGGTCGTCGTAAGATAGTAGTCGTTAGAACCGAGGCCCGCAGGCTTATTATCGAAAAAAGCAACAAGTTGTTAAAAGTACAATTACAGTCGCAGCAGCAGTCGCGTTGCAATTGTACAATTCACAACTGGTTGCTTTTTTCGGTAATAAGGCTGTCGACAGAATACACTAAACATGCACACTAGTTTGGGCCCAAGCCACCGTATTCGTAGAACAAGAGTACGACGAGCGGGTTCACACACGCTCTATACCAGGTACAGACATGTACCTGGGCGTATCTCCAGGTGTCGAATCTTGAGTCCAGCAATGGCAACTTTATAGGCTAATGATAAAAGGCAAACATATGGTTGTTTGATTTAGTTGCTCTAACATAAATATGCTTGTCGGTACTTTGTAAAATAACTAACTTCAACTACCCGCTTTACTTAAATTATTTCGACCAATAAAATTACTTTAGCCTCAACTTTTTCCTTAAGAACGGGTTGATCGGCGAAGGAGTGGAGGACACCTTCAAGTTGGTTTTGGACGGTTGCTTGCTGCTGTCGAACGGTATGTCGGGGCTTTGGCGCACGCTCTTATAGTAGTCCACGGGTTGTTGCATCGAGTTGTTTTTCAACACGAATTTCACTTTCTTCGGCGTCTCGTAAGTCGCTTTTTTCTGTGGGCTTGTATGTTTCTCCGTTGTAGTTTTCTTTTGGTAGTTTTTCACTTTGCTCACTGGAAACAATGGCGTTTTTCTATCTTGTCTGTGGTGCTCTACTCGCTGTTGTCTACGCTTCGCGTCTTTAGTGCTGCCAGTCTGTTTATTGCATTTCGTTAGTACCTTTTCGCTTGGTGGGCTTTGTTGGGGTGTGACTTTTTGTTTTTTGACGTTATTCTCTGTAGACGCAGGTGGTGCATTATCTTTTTGGTGTTTTTTTCGCTTTTCATTGCGATGCGTTGGTTTTAAAACCTTTTCACTGTTATTTTTAGCGACTGGTGGTTTCAGTGGCTTTGGGCTGGCCCCGCCGGCGCGGCTCGCGGTGACGTCACCGACGATGCTGGCTCCCGCCCGCGCTTTGGCCAGGAGCCGCTTGCGGTGACGGCGGCTCAGACCTGACAAGCAATTTAACGTAAAATTTTAAGTTTAAAGAAAATATCTACGATCGTGATTCTCAACCCCACACCCAATGATATACCGGGTCAGGTGCGTTCTCTTTATACCACAATAAAATATACATCAATAATATAACAAAAAAGGCTCAGGAAGAACCCGCTGTAAACCACCACGCGGGTTTAGAGCGGATTGGCGGTTGTTAACGACTGCTAATGCAGTCGGGACCAACGGCGTTACGTGCCGACGACGCACGGACGAGCTCGAGATGATAAATTTTTGGTCACCCATCCCATGACCAACCTATGCGAAAGTGCTTCATCTTAGCAATCGCAGACCGAGCGCGTTAACCACTGAGCCATTGAGCTCCTCGAATAAAATGATTTTTTTCCCAAAAAACGCCTTTTAAAACCGTTGCTTGTCGTCGTATTGTTGTCGCCTCTGTGGTCTAGTAATTAAAACCCATAGGTCCCGGGTTCGATTCCCAGCGTGGGTACATGTTTGTGTACTCTGTTTGGTCGGTGGTAGGGCTTGTTTGTCCGCCTGGCTAGCTACCACCATCTCATCACCACTAAATCTGTCGCCATAACATAAATGTTTGTAGCATTGTTGTGTTCCGGCAGCTACAGATAAGATAGCCAGTGCCTCACTAGTTGAGGATTCTGGGTGAAGTGCGCTTCCAGCTTCGGCCTTACTTCATCGGCCATCACTTAACATCAGGTGAGATGAAAGAACCCATAAGATATATAAAAAAATATAGGTTTCCGGGGTTTATGCACAATACCCTATCTGCCGTATTCGGGATTATACAGTTATTAAATAAGTAAATAAAACTTATTAGAACAATACAATATTAACATTTAAAAGATGGAAACGCCGAAGCCTGATGTAGTGTTAACTACAGGCTTCGGGTCTTCCAAGCAATGGTACAGGGTATAGATCTACTAAGTCTATTTACCATTTTTTTGTTACCAAACACCCTGTATAAAGTATGAGCAAGACCGACCTTTGAGCGCGAGTTCGTCCGCCGACCTGACGAGGCTGGTTTCTAGCGCGCTGAGCTCCCGCGCCGCGTCGATGGCCCGGATGGGTGGCGCGGTGGCTTCGTCGTCCGCCACGCGCACCACCAGCGGGTAGGAGGCGGCGGCTAGCTGCTCGAACCTGGGACAACGTACACGTTACTTACGAACAAAGTATAGTAAATACTTTTAAAATGTGAAGCTTAATACTATATTCATTATTTAATATCATATTATGTGATAATTTTACGCAAATTTTTAATGGGCTCAATGATTTCCGATTGCAGACCGTAAAATGTATTTTACCAAACCTGACTTTCTTGATTTTATTTTATGACATTTGATCAGTTTTTTTTAATTCTGCCGCCTTACTTAAGTTCATTTCAAATAAAAAAGTAATAAAAATATCAAAACAATAAAATTATTGAGATTTATTATAAAAATCGACTCCAATGTCGACGAATCGATTTTTCAATAATAAAGTGGCAACAATGGCCTCTCGAACGTCATGTTACGAATGACACGATACAGAAGATTTTGTGTTGATCGAGTTTTCCTCTCCACCTAAAATTGTGATATCCTTGCAATCAATAAAAAAAATTCCACGAGCAGGATTCGAACCCATATCATGGGGTGCGCACTCCATGACATGGATTCGAATCCCGCTCGTGGAATTTTTGCAACACTGTCTTTTTTCAAATTATTATTTAATTTCAGCTAATTAAAAAATACTTTTAGGGCTTTGTCCAGCAGTGGGTGTCTTTTGGCTGAGATAATGATGATGATGAAAAATACTTTATTTGCTTATCGAAACATATGTATTTATTTTGGTATCTCACCTATCTTTTATTTTGCATTTTTATGCCATAAAATGGGGTCTGACATTTCTGCTCGCCTTGTATATTTACAATTTGTGGGAGTGATTTCGTAGAAATGGGACGGAAGTGTGTAACAGGATCCCGAGAAGCGCACAAGATATGCAAGGTTAATTCTTAACCTCAACAGTCCTCCAGATAACATGGTAACTCACCTCTCCATACAGATCTTGGTCCTCTTGTAAGCTTTGGAGCTAGCCGTGGCTAGCAGTTCCTTCAGCAGGCCAGCCAGCGCGCTCGCGGCGGCCGGCAGCGGCGGCAGCTCCACGTCCACGCGGCCGGCGCGAGGGTCCAGCGCGCGGGGGCTGGCGAGCGCGAACTCATCACATCAGTCACAGCCAAAGCCACACTCACAGGCAAAGTGGAAAGTATACAGGGATCTTTATAAATTTATTGTCACAATTAATAACTGTACAATACAGAGCTACAACAGTAATAAAGTGTTTCGATTTTTATTTAATTTTATTGAACACCATACAAAAAGACAATCAATTTTTAATTGTAATTGTATTGAATTATAAATACTGTATGATTTGGTAACGTTGTATAATTATAATAACACAATTCATCCTTAACCACTTAAAATATACGACTGTTGGAAATACAAAACTAATTGGTTTTTTTTAAAAGTTTAACCAAAATTTTATAACTTTAAAATGCTCATGTCTCTCTGTTACTCATGTCGGTAACAAAATAACTAATAAACCACCACTCACCGATCGGCCATATCATCATCCTCATACTCTTCGCCGGGCGCAGAGTCTTCGTCATCAGATACCAGTTCCAAGGCGTCAGGGCCGCCAGCCGGGCAACCCATCTGAGAACACACCACGGTATACTCACATTGACTTGACATTACAAAATGATCTTGTACAGACAGCAATGAAAGCCACTAACATGAAAACTTTAATTGCATGATTCAAAATTATCAAGATAATTAGCTCTTGGATCTTGGACTTTGAAACAGATTTCATTTTTATAATGGGACCCACAAAACTTTTGCCATCTTGGATCTCGAAATAAATGCCACTCATAATCGGCACCCACGAAAAAAGCAATAGGTACCCATATATTGACTTTTTTTAAGTTGTCAAAGACGAATATAGTCTCCATGAAGCTGTAGATATAACTGGAGAGGCCTGTTAGTTGTAAAAGCAAGTATTATGTAGCTATCTCACTCTTCTGGTGATACCTATCTTTCTATAGGGTAACTCTTGCTAATTCATAAAAATCAGGACTTATAGTACTACGAATCACTTGGTTAATTTTTTTAATTGGTTTATTTAGCGGGGGAGGGGGGGGGGGGGTTTAGTAAAGTGACCGCGAATCCTGCGATTCATGCTTTGCTTTGTTTTGTCCTAGAAAATCTCACAAATTTCAATAAATATTATTTTGAATAGAATTATAGATTTCAATATTGCAATACCAATTGAATTTATGACACTTCGATACCATTCGTATTTAAAAACTTATAATATTTGTTACATTTTATTAAAAAAGTATTAAAAATTTAACAATACATGTAAAAGGTCAGATTTGAATAACTTAAAAAGATTAAATAAATTTATAAAGAAACTTAAAGGAACTGTTGTTACAGTTGAAATTCGCAATTTCTTTTTTTTATATTATCAATTCAAGATTATTTAAGTATTATTATTAAAAAACCACTATTTTAATTTAACAATTTAGATATTTTATTATAATTACGTAATTTCCCAATTATCCTGTAACTAATACAATATCCTCCAATCATCCCAATAATCCTGTATAATTATTAAACAATTTAATAAATGATAAATAAATGATGACTTTTGAAATCTGGTTCGCCTAATCAGTAACATAAAAAAGCACGCTAGGACGACACCTCGATTTGTGGACATTCAGAACGGCTGATAAGGTCGAAAATAGAATAGAATATAAATAAATATGAAATACGTAGCGCCCGCGACGATTGAGACTGCAAGACATTAACGGATTCTCATTTATTTTCTTTTTACTATTGGTTTTACTTATCAAAAATATGCAGCCACTGAATTACTAATATTGATGTTACTAATGTATTTGAGTAATTTCCAAGCATATAAAATAAGTAATATCGTGTAATTTCAACTATATTTATTTTTTAGAGGTGTTTTCTATACTATTAATAAACAGTTAACATTTGTTTGTTTGTTTGTTTGTATGTCGGGGGTAATATCTGGAACTGCTGGTTCAATTCTAAAAAATCTTTCACTGATAGAATACTACATTCCTTGCGGGTAACATAGGCTATATTTTTTTTAATAAAAAAATCTTTTCGAAATCTTAAATCCACGCGGACGAAGTCGCGGGTAAAGTGCTAGTCCAAATTAATTATGATCGAGTCAAAATTATACAATCGTGTATTTGAGCTAGCAAATTCAAGATAAAGACAAGAATTGACCCATACCAACATTTCAGATTCGTTAGTCATAAAGATGGTGCATTTTTCAGTGTGTCGCCTTAAAAATTGTTCAGCTCACCATCTCCCAGGCTTTGGTCTTGTGTTGGTACTGCAGGCCTTCGTCGGTCTGTCGCAGCAGCGCGGTGAGCAGCCGGCGCGCCCCCACGCACAGCGCTGGGACTTCGCCCCCACACATGTACGTACAGAAAGGGCGCAGGAGTAAAGGCATGCAGGCTTCGGGCAAATTGCCTTCAGATACCTGTGGTGGGCAAACGTTTTTGATCAACCTTAAAGTTTGTGTATTGGTCACTCTTATTGCATAAACACGAAGGCTTTACCGGTTTGAACAAATATTCGTGTGCACGCGCATCGCCGCCGCCGCACCGGTCACGCCGATAAAAGCGAGCGACGCGGTGCACAGGATTTTCGCCTTAGGACCGGTAAAGCGTTTGTGGCCGTCATAGTACACAGTTGTGGTCACATGTAAAGACTAAGACAGGGGACGTTTCGGACTTGGGTAACTACAGACCGATATCGCTGACTACTGTAATAGCTAAAGTGCTGGACAGTCTGCTTGATAAACACCTGGATAGACACATTGACTCGTAATTTGGTTTTAGATCAGGCCTTTCTACCGAAAATGCCATTTTGTGTTTCAAGCAGACGGTTCAATATTACACAGCTAGAAATACGCCTGTCTACGCTTGTTTTTTGGATCTGTCTAAAGCTTTTGACCTAGTGTCGTATGAAGTTTTGTTCAAAAAGCAGAAACAGGAGACTTCTGCACTGGGTTTCTGATGACCTGTCTGACAATCTGGACATTGAGCGTGAGCGCCAACATGCTGGCCCGCAGGTTTGCGCAGTGTACTGATCAGGTCAAGGTCACCCTGTTTAAGGCCTATTGCCAAACCTTTATACCTCCCGCCTGAGGGTGAAGTACACGCAGCGCGCGTACAGCATCTTGAGAGTACAGTACAACAACGCGTTTAAGGTGCTGTTTGGGCTGCCTCGCTATTGCAGCGCTTCAGCAATGTTTGCTGAGTGGCAGGTTGATGGTTTCCACGCCATCATTAGGAAGCGTTGCGCCTCTCTCATGGGGCGATTGCGGGGCAGCTGAACCATACCCTGAACGCGTTGTCTGACCGCTGGGACTCGCCGATGCTGCGACATTGGGTGCGCCTACATTGGTCCTCTAGCGGTGGGTGGTCGTATCCAGTGCGCCAAGCTCGTTTTTGTTTAGTTTTTTGTTCAATGTGCATTTTTATTTTTTTTGCTTGTAACTAACATTAATGTTTAAGTCTATTGTAATTACTAACAGTCTATGAAATTATTCTGAAATAAATACTTATTATTATTATTTGTAAGTGTTTTTACTTTTTTATTTTCAAGTGCTAATTGCTGCACTGAAGCCAAATTAAATATTTATAAAAATTTTAAATTTGTAAGTGTGTTTTTTTCTCAGCTAGAAGCCGGTTTCTCTATAATTACGGGTACATACCAAGTAATTACAGGGTGTGGTGTGTTGTTTGTATATTTTTTATTTAATTTAATCTTAATACAATTTAATCTTAATTAAAGTATGTCTAATCTTTAATTAATGCAATTGGTCTTTTTTTGACACCGTTTTAATTAACACCTGCTATGTATTTACACAATTTTATGGCAATAAAAATGTATCTTATCTTATCTTATCTTATTGAAGTGTATGGTTCTATCAGTGAGTATAGCGCGATCGTAATATAACTATATTACGATCGCGAACTAACATTAATGTTTAAGTCTATTGTAATTACTAACAGTCTATGAAATTATTCTGAAATAAATACTTATTATTATTATTTGTAAGTGTTTTTACTTTTTTATTTTCAAGTGCTAATTGCTGCACTGAAGCCAAATTAAATATTTATAAAAATTTTAAATTTGTAAGTGTGTTTTTTTCTCAGCTAGAAGCCGGTTTCTCTATAATTACGGGTACATACCAAGTAATTACAGGGTGTGGTGTGTTGTTTGTATATTTTTTATTTAATTTAATCTTAATACAATTTAATCTTAATTAAAGTATGTCTAATCTTTAATTAATGCAATTGGTCTTTTTTGACACCGTTTTAATTAACACCTGCTATGTATTTACACAATTTTATGGCAATAAAAATGTATCTTATCTTATCTTATCTTATTGAAGTGTATGGTTCTATCAGTGAGTATAGCGCGATCGTAATATAGTTTGTAAGGGGTGTTTTCTATGACAGTTTGGGGCGAGTATTTATAATAACGGCAACGTGCGGCATCGCGCACTAGTGCGCGATGCCGTTCCCTCTAGATAACCTCCGGAGGTGATTCGTTTCACACGGCTTGAGGGACCCTTTACGTTCCTCGCCGCCCCCAAAAAAGCCCGGTGAAGCTGAATATGCCGCAGCGGCAATCAGCAATCTCTCTCAAAAAAAAAAATGTCTTTTGCAAAAGAAAATCACCAATTTTAAGTAAACACACCATTAGTGATCCGACGCCACGTAGCGTAATCAAAGTAGGGCTCCGAGGTGGAATGGATAGCAGCAGTGATGGGTTGCAGCCGACCGCGATGCGCGAGCGTCTTGGAACCCTTTAAGTTACTTGCTGTTAAGTAATTACAAAATACGTTTCCACTGCTTGACACAAGGTTGCCATCATCGAAATCAAGTCATCACTACAATTGTCTTGCCTGTGCAAGCGCGAAAGCAATATAGTTATGCACGAGGGATAGAGGCAAGTACATAAAGGTCATGGTACGAAGTTCTCCTTGGTACAGCGTTCACGCTTTATTATAAACAGATCTTTGTTAGATCACGTCTACATAGAATTCACAAAAGCGGAATGAATAAGGGGGTTTGACACCCATCTATAGTTATTATCCGGTGTTTCGAAAATGTAGCAGCTAAAACTGCAGCTAAAACTGGATGTTACCTTAGCCAACTCCTCCAAGAAGCAGTCGACGACGTGCATGAGCATGGAGCCCGCGTTGCGCGCATACAGGGGAGTCTTCAGAGCGAGCAGGCCTACGGAACATTTGGAACTTTCATTATTTATTTATTTTGAGGTACACTGACAGATTTGTCAATACATGTTTAAAAAGTTATGGCTTATAAACTTAGTCTAGATCTATGATCAAATTTTAAACAGGTAATTTAAAGGAACAAACCGAAAATAAACATAACAAAAGTAAAACAATGAAATGACACAATCTGTACAAGAAAAAGATTTGTAGGATGCCTGTGGTAGGGAGTATGCCACTTTGAGGAAAGACAAAGGGAAGATCTTCCTCCGAGCTGGGTGGTATAGCTCGGGGACCGAGGTCCAACGGATGTTAGTTGGAGATGCTATATATAGCGAAAGAGATGGCGAAACTTCGCTATCGCGATGCAGGCTTCCCATACTATTTATCGTCGTAGTATGGCGACGTCGTTGGTATGCGTTTGCGGCGCCATCTGTTGACACGGTAAGGTGTTCGCTTCGTGTCGAATAGTGTGCGGCGTATGCGGTAGGTGACGCCGCCACATCACTCCCCTCCTGAGACCGGAGGTCGATGTCAGTGAGTGTGCTCAGCAGTCAGTGCGTCAGAGCTTGCAAGTGCCAGTGGAGAGTGCTGCTGCAGGATGCCCCAGTCTACGGTGAGTCGAGACGGGTGGGGTGTAGGCGCGTTGCCAGTGATGCAGTGTGCTGTTCCTGTCTGCGGTGAGTCGAGACAGGTGATGATGACGGTGGGTCCGAGCTGCTGGTGTGCAGGGCTGCCACGCCGGAGTGATGCGGCCGACATTGATGCACCGGTCGTGGGCTGCGGAGACCAGGTCGGGATGATGCCGTCGAGTGTGCCGGAGGTCCAGGAAGCGTCGTCCAAGATGCTGCGGTGGAACCTTGTGGCTCGATTGCTGGCTTGCTGTGACTGCTGGCGAAGGTAGATGATGGATGAGGAGTGATGGATGGGCACTGCTGCGACGATGTTGAAGGTGCTTCTGTGCTCCGTCGGGGTCACCACTGTAGGATGACAGTGGTAGAGGGAATCACGGCGGGGTCACCACTGTAGGAGCCTGTGGTAGGATGGTGCGCCACAATGAGGAAAGACAAAGGGAAGATCTTCCTCCGAGCTGGGTGGTATAGCTCGGGGACCGAGGTCCGATGGATGTTAGTTGGAGGTGCTATATATAGCGAAGGAGATGGTGAAACTTCACTACCGCGATGCAGGCTTTCCATACAATTTATCGTCGTAGTATGGCGACGTCGTTGGTATGCGTTTGTGGCGCCATCTGTTGACATGGTTGAGAAGGTGTTTGCTTCGTGTCGATTATGTGCGGCGTATGCGGTAGGTGACGCCGCCACATCACTCCCCCCCTGAGACCGGAGGTCGATGTCAGTGAGTGCGCTCATCAGTCAGTGCGTCAGAGCTTGCAAGTGCCAGTGGAGAGTGCTGCTGCAGGATGCCCCAGTCTACGGTGAGTCGAGACGGGTGGGGTGTAGGCGCGTTGCCAGTGATGCAGTGTGCTGTTCCTGTCTGCGGTGAGTCGAGACAGGTGATGATGACGGTGGGTCCGAGCTGCTGGTGTGCAAGGCTGCCACGCCGGAGTGATGCGGCCGACATTGATGCACCGGTCGTGGGCTGCGGAGACCAGGTCGGGATGATGCCGTCCAGTGTGCCGGAGGTCCAGGAAGCGTCGTCCAAGATGCTGCGGTGGAACCTTGTGGCTCGATTGCTGGCTTGCTGTGACTGCTGGCGAAGGTAGATGATGGATGAGGAGTGATGGATGGGTGCTGCTGCGACGATGTTGAAGGTGCTTCTGTGCTCCGTCGGGGTCACCACTGTAGGATGGTAGTGGTAGAGGGAATCACGTCGGGGTCACACCACTGTAGGAAACCAATGGTACGGGGGGCGCCACTTTGAGGAAAGATAAAGGGAAGATCTTCCTCCGAGCTGGGTGGTATAGCTCGGGGACCGAGGTCCGACGGATGTTAGTTGGAGATGCTATATATAGCGAAAGAGATGGCGAAACTTCGCTAACGCGATGCAGGCTTCCCATACTATTTATCGTCGTAGTATGGCGACGTCGTTGGTATGCGTTTGCGGCGCCATCTGTTGACACGGTAAGGTGTTCGCTTCGTGTCGAATAGTGTGCGGCGTATGCGGTAGGTGACGCCGCCACAGATTACTTTAATCTATATATCAATACGTGAAGCAAAACTTTGTACCCCTTTTTACGAAAATTGCGCGCACGGAGGAGTATGAAATTTCGCACACTTATAGTTTATATAGAGAAGGTTATCCGAATGTTAATATGTTTTTTTAAAATTATGGATAAAAATACATTAAATCAATAAAACAAACATCACACACACTATCATGTATTTGACACACTCGCATACAACTTGTTGATTTGCATTCGCGCCATATTCATAGCAGCAGTCATATTGCTTATACTTATTACAAATAAATTATAAAAAAATAATAATCATATTTTTTAAATCTGTAAACAAGAATCGCACGTCTGGTGCACTAAAAAATGATCGCTCGTTCGCGTACGCCGCCGCGTACCCGAGCACGCGTAGGTAGCAACAAGCGAGCCTCGCTGCGCGCCCGCAGCTTTGTCGGCGCGGCGGCGCTGGCGGCGGCCGGCGGCGCATCAATCAAAGCCTAAGTCCGTATGCGCCGCGTAGCCGCGAACGAGTGACACGTTTCCTAAGTGTGTGTGTAATTATTTCAACGTAGAACTTGTGGAGTTGGTGCGATTATACGCAATTAGTGGGTACAGTCTACGTCGAGCCGTGGTCATGTTCGTGGAAATGTTTCCAAACAGACCAACTCCATCGCGCGAGGTAATGCTGGCTGCCACGCAACGACTGAGGGATCATGGCCAGTCCAACGTGCCTCGACATGCGCAGGATTGCGGCAGTGTGCGATTTGCAAGAGCAAATCCTCGAATACTTCGAGAGGGAACCGCGTGCGTATAAGTATGTAACTAATGTTATTGTCACGGGCACGTGCGAGTAGGGAGGCTTGAAGTAATGCTCACGAGACGTTGATGTAAAGTATCTGTTTATTAATCAAATACATTTGGTTTTATACCTTAACACGCGCCAGTGCGCGTGCGTCATACTGGGACAATGCTAATACACTTTAACCTAATTTCCCCTACAAGTAGTTATAAGTACTAAAACAGATGTTTGTATTAAAAAAATTAAGGGTGGTATTCCACTCGTTACATATTCACGTGAAGATCTCAAAATCCACATAAAGACCGGCTGTCATCGATTTCGATTGCTGATTCTTACATTACAGGCATCTTTAAGTAAGTGTTCCTAATAGAATTATTACAATTAATTGAAAAAAAAAAAATATATATTAATAAATATTTACTAGTTTCTGATTTATTTCTTTGTATTCGCCCAACCACCTATCTGGATGCCAAATTTGAACTTTCTAGGTCATCTGGAACTGGGTAGAGTTTTGATCTATCTATAGATCAGTCAGTCAGTGATAAAAATGACGATTTTTGGACGTTAATATTTAATAACCGTTTGAGGAGTGTTTATGAAATTTTGGAACACATATGTATCTCGTAAGTCTCAATATATGAGCCAAATTTGACATGTTTATGTGAAATAGTTTTTGAGTTATGAGTGGGTCAAAGGTGGCTCCAAATGGTTCGTGTAATATTACACACGGTGCGGCTCGCCTTAAATGACTCAATGTAATTTTACCATGAGGTGTAGCAATAATAAGTACCTACATTATCAAAATGATTCTAAAACTAAACTTAAAACTTCAAATGTTTTTGTTTTGTTTATATAATTTTAACGCAAATTTTGTTGCGAAACAAATTACAAAAACACAATGTTGAAAAAATTTCCACGAGCAGGATTTGAACCTGCACCCTTCTGACATACCGGGTCATTATTCAACACTATTTACTTTTTATTTTGAAATCCAAAGGCACCCATTCAATGTCAACAACTACCGTCATTAACACCCGATCATAATATTTTATAATGGGTGCCTTTGGCTTTCAAAGTAAAAAGTAAATAGTGTTGAATAATTTCGGCGGGCGGGTAGAAATTTTTTCAACATTGTGTTTTTGTAATTAAAACTTCAACTTCAACTTTATAAAGATAACGTAGTAGGTGTCATAACCAGGCACTCACCGTCGGGCCCGGCCAGCATCTTCGCGTACATTTCGCAGCTGCGTAGGCTCCACTCGTTGCGTCGGAGGCAACGCAAGCTGCCGCGCAAGTAACGGCGAACCATCTAACAAACATTATATGAAATAAACAATTTATATTATTTTGAATTTGTGCATTCACAATGCTATGTATAGGGTGTATGATAATACCTGTATAATCCCGAATATGGCAAATAGGGCACAGAGCATAGGACTCCGTAAAATTATAAACATACCTGAAACCATATGGCAGAGATATTAAGGTTGTTTGTTACTTAGTGAAATTGCAAAGTGACAACCCTAGGTATAGCTAATACATTGTTCTTGGTCGAAAACCTCATGGACCAACGAAACATAAAATAAATTAGAGTTTTGTATGGAATGGACTATGTTTCGGGATTATACATATATTACTAAACACCCTGTCTCCTCAGGAAGCTCGAGTGGGAATCGAACCCACGACCGTTTATCCAAAGATTATTTCTAATAAAATTTTATCTTGTAAAATAAACTAAACCAATTTTTTTTGGCGCATCTCTTGGATAACAGACTGTCACCTGTTTGCTCCATTACTTTTTGGTGCCCCGAAGCATGTGACCAGTCCATCTCTCTCTCAAGAGATGGCACCGACGGCACCAGCAACAGAGGTCGACAGACGCCAAGATGGGAGGACGAGCTAAGTTGATACTAGGGCCATCCTGGACAAGAGCGGCGTCCGACAGACGACAACGGAGACAGTTGGAGGAGGCCTATGCCGAGAGGCACGCTGGGTTGTAGACATAGTTCAAGATAGTAAAGTTTATTTGTAGGACTCGGAATAAAAGTTATTTTATTTTTTATTTTAATTACACCATTTTTTTTACCTTGTGGCACTATAATCTATTTATCATTCATATCTATACAACGCGTATCATCTGATACGCGTACACACCTATCTAGGTGTAGTCATAATGAAAAGACCTAAACTGTATCCGATCTAGATCTTGCGTGTAGTGTTACTTAGACATAAATAATAGGGGTTAACTTATGAAATTGCCGTTTTATTGTATTAGCTACTTCGAATTGACATACAACCTTCATGGTTTGAGATTTTTGAGTGAAACTTTTTTCGCATGGTACCCATGAAGTTCTTCTTTTGAAAAATGTGCAACATTTGATTATCGACTTTCAGTTGTTTTTTTATTCAGCTTAGACAAGAAAGATGGATACTTCGAAAATTAGAGTTATTTTTGAATACGAGTTCCGACGCGGAACTAACGCGGCAGAAACAGCTCGCAATATCAGTGTTGCGTTTGGAGAGGGGACTGCTAATGAACGCACCGTGCGATTTTGGTTTAAACGCTTTCGTGATGGAAACTTTGATTTGAAGAACGAACACGTGGAAGACCGCCCACACAGGTGGATAACAATGAATTGAAAGAGATGGTGGAAGCCGATCCGAGCCAAACTACCCAGGAATTAGCGGCATGGTTTAACGTTACCTTACCAACAATATTGACTCATTTGTGTCAAATCAATAAAATAAAAAAATATAAGAAATGGGTGCCTCATGATTTGACTGATCTGCAGAAAGAAACGCGTGTTGAAACTTGTGTTGCCTTGTTGAATCGATACAGAAATGAAGGAATATTGGATCGAATTGTGACATGTGATGAAAAGTGGATTCTTTACGATAACCGTAAGCGAAAAATGCAATAGCTGACCCAGGTCACACGCCGCAACAGTGTCCTAAAGCAAAGCTTACCAATAAAAAGGTAATGGTAACTGTTTGGTGGTCTCAGCATGGTGTTATTCACTATAGCTTTCTCAGATCTGGTCAAGCAATAACGGCAGATGTCTACTGTGCCGAACTTCGAACAACGATAGCAAAACTAGCAGTGAAACAGCCCCGACTCATGAATCGATCTTCACCATTATTGCTCCATGATAACGCGAGACCTCATACAGCACGAGTCACCCTCCGTATTCGCCAGACCTTGCTCCAACGGACTACCATTTTTTTCGTGATTTGGACAATTTTCTACGTGATAAAAAGTTTTCTTCTCAGGAGGCAGTACAAAATGCTTTCACACAGTTTGTCGAATCTAGATCACGATAGTTCTATCGCAAAGGCATAAATGACCTTCCTATTAGATGGCAGCAATGTATCGATAATAATGGTAATATTTTGATTAAATAAATATGTTAAATTAAAAAAAAAAAGAATATCAATTTTTCAGTACAAATCGGCAATTTCATACTTTAACCCCTAATATAATTTCTTATGCAATTTTTAATTAAACATTAAATTTTCTATTGTGACGTCACATCAAAATAAATCTAGTCACAACCCTAGTGGTTCAGTAACGTACACACGCGTGCACATCAACCTATCCAAAACTGTCAAATTTCTCTAATCGATTTTGATCTTTATACCCAAACGCTAAGGTTCAAAATTTATTAAAGAAATTTGTCATTTTGTGGTAGGTTGATCTGCTGCCGTCTGCTGACATTGATCACTGCTGCTACGTTATTGCCTGACGTGGATGACGTCACTAACATAAATACTTTATTTACAATTGCATGACAAATTAAAGTTAACAATTATAACCAGTCGGGTCCTAATCACTGGGTTGAGTTTTACAATCCTCAGATAATTTCGACAGAACTAATTATTGATTGGTGAGAGAAGCGATTGAAATTACGAAATACAAAAATTTCAATCGTGAAGATGGATTTAAACTTTTGCGTGTCTGCAATCCAGTGATTAATCTTGTTAAAAACCGCAAAAACAACAATAGAGCCGTTTCGCGTTCTGATACTGTGAGTGTAGTGTGTAGTGTGTCGTGAGCAATTTCGAGTAAATAGTGACTTAGAAACCGGTGGTACGGGCATCGAGCGCAAAAAACGACTGAGGAAGACGGTAGATCGTTTTGTCTGCTCATAAAAAACTCACCCGCAATAACTTCAGTAATTCCATGATCATGCCGGAATATCGGATACTCACAAATAATAAACATGGTAAGGATCCCGTTAATAGTTACTCTGTTAACAATTGTGTCTAGTTAACGCCACAATTCTACATACAAAATCTAGGTCAGATACAGATTGGGTCAGTTCCTTAATGTTCCTTAAATGAAGAACAAACCAAAATGCTAAGCTTTTCTTTTCTTACAAGATAGAAAACGTTACATAGACATATCAGTATCACAAAAATGTTATATTCTCACCATGTAGAACTTGTCCAGCCGGTGTTGGTCGATGCCGTACCACTCCGTGGCCAGTACTTTGAAGCCAGCCTTCGTCATCATCAGCGCGTACTGCAACTGTTCCGGCGGGAACAGATCCAAGATACCTGCTATCGTTTCACACAGCTCCTCCTATGATGACAAATATTTTATATATTATTAAACACACATTTAATAACAAACACACTGTATGAAGATCAATATTGTTTTTTTTTTATTGCTAATAAGCACTTGGCATGAGATGAATCTCACCTGCGTGTCAGGTATGAAATTCATTTGCAATTCGATCACGTTAACGAATACGAGCATTTGTATGGCAAAATTGTAACTCTTCTCGTATGTCGCCAGGAGGCGCTGCCTCAATGCCATACTGATATTTGTTTTCGCTAATGTAATCGAATCAATACGGATTCCTACACTAGACACCCTGATTTTAAGTGTTGATAAGATCTAAGCTACACGAACTTCACCCGGAATTCTCAACCAATACGGCAATGGCTATCTTATTTCTAGCTGCCGGAATACAAAAATGCTACAAACATTATGTTATGGCGACATATTATAGACAAGATGGTGGTAGGCGGAAAAACAAGCCCCACCACCAACCAAACCAAGTCCACCAACATGTAACCTTGCTGGGACTCCACTGGCCTATACAAATAAGTCACAAATAAATAAGGAATAAGAAAACTAATTAATACGAGATTACCAACCTGTACTAGGGGTTTGTCCGACATCCACATGGCATAGAATAGGCCCTTCCACACTCTAATGAAGTCATCTTCCTTAAACTCTGAAACAAAGTAAAAGATATGAGTTAATAACAAGCATTTTTGTTTATTTATGGATTAGCAGTACAAATAGTACTTGAAAGTAGAGTACAAACAGAATGGTACCCAAGAGATGGAAAGAGGCAACGAGGAAGGCAGGTAATGATGGGAGGACAACTTGCCACACAGAAAAAGTGCCGAAAATAGAAAGTAATTATTAACAGGATTCTTATCATGTTTATGTAAGTGAGTATCCAATATTTCTATACTCTGTAAGTGAGTATAGAAATATAGGATAAACATGGTAAGAATCCAGGATTGCAGGTTTCTTATCCCTTTCAGACAGAGATCGCGATGTCTCTCGAACGGAATTTCGACTTAAATCGCTGGGCTATAGTTTATAACGAGTCGTCGACTAATATTATGATCATCGTCGATATTTTACCTTTAATTCCTTTTTTCTTTTTTATTTTCATTTATTTCTTCCATACCGAGTTATAAAAAGAATTAAAAAAAAAGTCCGGTCTAACACGAACGCCTGAAATAGGTGTAGCAATAGGGGTTAAGGGTCAAATTTGATTATGGTTGAAGCGCACAATCGTATCAGGTTGTTTGGAAAGGGATAAGAAACCTATATCAGGCACCAGTCTCTCACAAATGATAGGATGCTATGTATCTTAATAGCATATTTTAAGGCTTCTGTATCTTATCTTAGTGGGGCCTGCTGAGCTTTCCCTCTCCCAGTAACAGGGATCTTTTGTGCAACCCCATCCAAAGCCTTTTGTAACTCCTTATTGTGAAGATAACATAAACATTTATTATTGTTGCCGACAGCCTCGTAAAGTATTTTTATTAATTAGAATAAGTCATTAGGTCTCACAGAATAAGTAATAATATGGTTTTTTGTTTGTATGTTAAGTTAAAGTTAGGTATGATTTATTATGGATGTTTAATCTTGTCGAAACAAGTCAACTTGAACAAGCCAATCACATTAAAGTCCACTTGTTAGTAGTCAATATGCATGGAATGTAACGGTCGTCAAAACGCCTCTAATAACGGCATAACGCGTCGCTAGTTGCCATACCTATAAAACGTACTTACGTAGCGCAGTTTATTTATGTTACTTATGTTTTTAAGAAGTCAGAGAATAAAGGCTATTTTTATATTGTATTTTATAGTAGTGGGACTAGTTCTTAATTTTCTAACACCATGTTACCTAAGTCTCACCAAAACAACAATTTATGCAATGTTTTTATTCAACGGTTAGAGGGAAGATGGCCACATGACTATTTCAGGTGTGGTGCATTTTCATCTTATAGCGTAGTGTCATCTACTCTCAGATGGGAAAAGGCTGCTCTGTGGTTGCGGTATAATGTTTTAAAACAAGAATATGTTTTTTAGGTTAAAGTATAAATCCACTTAGTTCTATAAAATTGTTTAATTAATGTTGAAATCTAACAGAAATAGACGACAAAATACGAAATAAACTTACCATATCCTTTGACGAAACGGTTCGAAAGCCATTTCTTGAAGGTTTTCAAGACGCAGTCTCGTGTTTTCTTTTCGTTGCCAGCTAACAGCCTTGCAAACTTTATCTCTTGCGCGACTATCAGTACCTTCTCTTTCTTTGATTTCAACACCTCGGGCTTCCTTATAGTTTTACGCTTTTTCTGCTTAATTTTATTTACAGTTTTCATTCTTCTTCTTCTCAAATCAAGTTCGCGATCTCAATTTCAACTTCAACTTTTGTTTATGGCAACCGGGGACACTTTTAGGTTAGCGACCATTATGTCATAAACACGTGTGATTTTTTTTATGTGTAGTTTGTTCCCTGAGGAACCGGCTAAGGTCATAAACCATGCTGCCATGTCATTAGTTTCTTAATTTCATTAGTTACTTCTCCTGTCTTGTTTCTTGTATGATGATGATGAATGATAATAGAAATGAGAAGTGAGAAATTTAGATGCCCCAGCCTCAACCCCTCGAGTATCTCAGTAAAGATTTCTCAGAAGGCTTTACTAAGTCCTCACGCAGACTTCTTGAGAGAATTTGAAAAGTAACGTTGCACTGTTTTGTTTCATTTGCCAACACTCATGCACACTCACGAATACTTAACGGTTAATAATTCACCATTATATCACATTAATATTCGACATAACACAAATTTTAGAAATTAAAACAAAACCGCACACATGACTCCTCACTTTCCCGCCAAGAAGTCCCCTCTACTGAGAAAATATGCATGAGTCAATCAAACAAATGCCGTTAGCGATGGGACTCGAATCACATTTGATTCGAATGATTCGAATCATGACGGTAAATACTCGACTCGAATGTGATATTATGTTGATTCAAATCATCGCTTGATTCCAATCGTTGAGTTGAAAGTTTACCTTATATATGAGACAATTAGGATTTTTATAGTTTTTTAAAAAATTGTCTACTTTTTTCCTTTTAAATTAACTTGTTTTCGTAAAGAAAAATATTATTTTAGAAGAATAGTAAAGTAATGATTTTTAACATTTTTATTATGATAAACTCATTAGCTTTTTAGAAAGTAGGTAAATTGACTTTTGAATTACGTTATTAATTTGAACACGGTGACTTTACAAAGACTTTGTAATTGTTTTAACCACTTTCTAAAAAACTTTAAAAAATTTTTTTTTACTTAGCACGGCAAGTGACTCCACACAACCTGTTGCTAAGTGGAAATGGAGTCCAGACGCGAAGACAACTGGTGCAGCGTGAACACAACGCAGCATCAGTCAACCTCACTCTGCCGGCCCACAAGGTGCTTCTTCACGCCTCGTTTGAAGGACCCCATATCATAGGAAAAAGGGAAAACGTGTGCTGGTAGACTATTCCATCTTTTGTGGATACATAGGTATAGTAAAAAATACATCATATTTTCGAACAATAAACCTTTATTACAAAATAAACATTTTTTTCAAATTTACGCCGAGCGCATAATCTATACTAATAAAAAGTTCGAAACTAGTTGAACGGTGTAGAAGTTGATCCGTTTCAGCGCCATCTAGTGGCGAGTTACAACAACGTAGGCAGCTTATAAACCTTCTACATAGAAAATACATTTAGGTATAAATTTTCGAGGCGATTGGTAGAACGTTGTCAGAGTTTATAACAGTCAATCAAATATACCAACATCCATTTTCATTTAAGTATTTTGATTATACACACTTTTTGCCAAGTATACATAAACGTAGCCCTGTCTCCATACAAAACTAAAACATCTCATTAATCGATTAAAAAAATAAACATAGCATACCGCACCACAGCACTAGCGCTGGTAATGCGTTGAGTGCTCAGAGATCTAACATCGCTATCGTTTGCAGTGTATTATATTACTCGCTCCAACCGCTGTAGTAAAAATCGCGAGCGTGCATAGCCGGCAATGTATATTTTCGCGCTTCTCTCCTCCTCCACGGCCCGGTCAACCCGAGCCGAGGTCCGAGCCTTTAGAGGCGCCCTCGGGTTGCTCCGCGCCCCGATCCGATCCGAACCCTTCGGAGAATCTAGTAGGGCACGGGGACGCGCACTAGTGCGCGATGCCGTTCCCTCTAGATAACCTCTGAAGGTGATTCGTTTCACACGGCTTGAGGGACCCTTTACGTTTCTCGCCGCCCCCAAAAAAGCCCGGTGAAGCTGAAAATGCAGTAGAGGCAACCAGCAATCTCTCTCAAAAAAAAAAAAACACTTAATCAGGGTTCGCGAGTGACTAAACGGCGCGATCGCATGTTTCGGTTGAAGTATGAGCGTCTGCTCATAGCTGTGGCGCACCTGTCCCGCCTACAAGCCCTTTCTAACCTTTTCCGTGTTCTGTGGGTCATAGCTTAATCACCACGCTTGCCATATGCGGGTTGGTGATCACAAGCCCGGGCTATGCTTCGAAAAAACCGAAACACACTTTGCCCGACTTAAGAATTGAACCCGGGACGTTTGGAACTTCGGGTATCGGGCCGAGCTTTGCCACTCGGCCACCGAGGCCTTAGGGATGACCGAACCGATCTGATACCCTTTTTTGATCGATACAATTCAATACGATCCGCCCCATATTTGTATCGATACAATAGCATACGATCCGTTGTCGCACAAAGGGTCAGATCGATCGGTAAACATTTATCTGGCGGTAGATTTCGTCATAATGATTTGAATGTACCGTTAATTTCTGCATAAATATTACTTTTTTTAGATTGAGAAGATAACATTTTATTTTTATGTAGTAGGTCTTATTCGCTTGGTTGCATTAGGCCACCATCAAATTGGTATTACATATAATAAAATTGTGTTTTCTAAGGCTTAACTAATATAATCTAATATGTGGTCGTTTTTATAAAAAAAACGGATAATAGAGAAAAATGTAAATGATGTCATCGATCGAGGATCGATCCAAAAAAAATCGTATCGAATCAATAGGATCGATACTCGGATCGATACAGTTTATAACTATCCATTGGCATTGCAATCCAGAATATCGATACAAAGCGTTCGGATCGAACATCCCTACGAGGCGTGATGACAAAATAACAATACCAATGTAAATTAGTTAACATTTATTAAAAACAATCTGAACATACAAGAATATACCGCAGATTTATAGGCACTTACTAACAATAGCTCTTCACGCTTACACGACTCGTGATCAAAGCTCAAACGCTTGGTTTCATTATCAAAATTCGGATACCTACTCTATCTGTAGTTACATTAAGCCTTAGTCTAGTAGTTAATATTTCAGTCATTCCACAAATAATTGCAACATTTTCAATAGAAGATTGGATTAAGCATCTATCACCTTCTTGCAAGTGTTTAGAAAATATAGAGTTGATAAGATGAATAGAATAGAATAAAATACTTTATTGTACACATAAAAATAAAAACACATAGGTACATGCTAACAAAGAAATAAAAATAAAAATTGAAGTCGTACAAAGGGCGGCCTTATCACTAAAAGCGATATCTTAGAAGGTATATCATAGAGTTGTTGAAATCTGATAAAAGGGTGTAATATAAGTAGCATAGCTTTATCTATGACTAGCGGCCCGTCCCGGCTTCGCACGGGTGGACATTTATTTTTTAATATATCCTATGTTACTCAGCGCTAATGGTGAAAGATTTTTTTAAATCGGTCAAGTAGTTTTTGAGTTTATTCGTTACAAACAAAAATACAAAGCTTTCCTCTTTATAATATTAGTATAGACTAGCTGACCCGACAGTGTCTTTGTCCTGTCTAAGCTTTAATCCTATTCTTGGCATAGTGGATTATTTGAAACATTTAACTTTCACAAACTAAACATTTCGAGTATTAAAAAAAGAACACATTTGATACAAAAAATATATACACGAAGACTTTTTATCGGTGATCAGGACCTACTGATTCCGACTAAGTAAATAATGGCTATTGCAATAATAATAAAACTTACATATATATATATATACTAGCTGACCGGCGGACTTCGTACCGCTTTGACAGTTTCCATGACAACACTACAAACAAATCATTTTGTATTGGAAAAATTTCAAAAATCTAAAAAAAAAATTAGGGCTGGACCCTTAACATTTAGGGGGATGAAAAATAGATGTTGTCCGATTCTCCACCTTAGCCGATATGCACGCTAAGATTCACGAAAATCGGAGGAGAGGAGTTCAATAACGTACACCGTGACACGAGAATTTTATATATTAGAGAATATATATGAGACAACATCACATACATTGTTCTGATCCCAAAGTAAGTAGCTAAAGCACTCGTTTCATGAAAATCAGAAACAACGACGGTACCACAACCACCCAGACCCAACATAATATCGAAAAGTTCGTTTTCGACATTGACATGTCAGCGTTCCATTTTTAATTGTTTTGTTTGGGAAGTAAAGTTATTAACTATGAATATTAAAATCATGGCCATCCTACTCCTCCTTGTTACAAATAAAACCTCCTCGTATGACTTGTCTTTACCAAATATTGATAATGCCCTGTATTACAAGAGTGCCTATGTAACTGGGTATCCAAGTATTCAATCATCTGCCCACAGATCTAAAAGCCTCAGTTTTAAGCTGTTTCAAATATAAATTAAAAAGATGGCTTATAGATAAGGCGTTCTACAGTTTGACTGAATATTTCGGTACAAAAACAACATAGTGGCTGTTTCTATGTAACATGTACCTACCCACTAAAAATTGCATGCCCGACTAGGGTAAATTGTTTGTTCCCATTATTATATGCTTAACACCTGCTATGTATTTACACAATTTTATGGCAATAAAAATGTATCTTATCTTATTTTACGTACAGGTACAACGATGATAACAAACCTTATTGAAGATTTAAAGTTTTTCGTGTTATTAGTAGTAAACTGTCAAATAGCAGACAACGTAAAAAAAACAAATTAATTTTGGTTACCTAAATAAAAATACAAAATTAAATTTGTAAAAAGAAAACATGTAACTACTATTATTATTGCAATGGCCACATTAACTTAGTCGGAATCAGTAGGTCCTGATCACCGATAAAAAGTCTTTGTGTATAATTCCGCAACAAAAAAATTGAATTTCTTATGATATTATTTACGCACGGAAAAAATGACAGTAGCAAGACGACAACAGGTCCGCGACGAACGCCATCTGTTAAGAGTAATCCAAAGTGGCGATTCCCATACAAAATTACCAATTTTTAATTCTTCGATTTCTTAGCTGTTTCTTTAGTTTTCCCTTTTTTTCTTCTATATCATCCTTGTATTAGAGCGTACAAAACAAAATAAAAATTATTCAAATCAGTCAAGAAATTTTTTAGTTTTAGCGAGAATAATGAACAGCAATTGATTATCTTTTGACTATTTTTTTATAAAAAGACCGTGTTCTCTTAACTTTACTCAGATTATAAAGTTGTTTTATATACATATATTGTTATATATATAATCCATATTTTGTAAACCTTATAGTCATGATAAGGCAATCAATATTATGTCAGTACTCTTGTTGGTTGAAGTCTGTTTGTAGCTATTTTAGTAGAAAATATAAAAATCCCGGCGCAATAATTATATTACCATACAGGTACCTACGTTAGAAATTGTTTATTTAAAGTATTAGATATTCTACGTAACCACAGTACTTGGGTGTAAGACAAAACTAATCAACATAAGTAGGGGTTTTATCAACTTTATGTTATATCTTCTCACCAACTTTAGGCAATAACAGTGTACGTCAAAGTCCCATAAACAAGACACGTTTTGACAGCTGCTAAAATAATTCTCTATTGACTAAACAGTCGAATACCCAATTAAATTTTTAGGATACATAACATTTCGTTCTCAAAATAGATACCAGTAGATACCACTTTGAATAAATGTGAGTAGTTCAAAAACCGCATCCCAGACATCAGTTTATGATCAGTTCCAAAACCACAAAGTTAGAAAAAACACTATGATTAATAATTTCACACTATAACTAGAAGCTTGATAACCAGTGATCGAAATGGAGGGTTAATTTACCTAAAGTTGCCGACAAGACATGCCTAAGAGTGGTTAAAACCACCAACATTTTACTTCCTTCCATTTTACTTCCTTCCATTTTACTTACTTCCTGGGTCCCGGGATCGTAAAAAAACCCGGGAATTGAGAAACTCTAGTACTGGCTAAGAATATTTTATTTTGATATACGTTTTCGGTTAAAATTTTTATTTTTTGTATGTGGACGTTGCAATTGCTGTGAAATACAATACAAGCAATTTCGGGTTCGCAAGGACTACTTAGAAGTTAAACTATTTCCGGGATTCGGGATTCGATATAAAATTGTTTGTATGCAAATTTAGGTAACTTAACCTTATTCGTTTCGATCACTATCGATAACAGTTATTCACAATATTTACTTGTAATAAATTTAATTGACTCCAACAACATGATATATATTTATTTGAAATATATAATCTAATCAACATAATAATTTCTTTGAAATATGAGCAAGCGTAAACTAATACTTATTATTGTAAGTAACTTAAAAACTTAAGATATAAAATATGAACTAATAATTTAGAACAATAATTAATTTAAATTCATTACATAATCTAAACTTAACCTGACTAAAACTGTATTCTAATTATTTCAAAACTAAATACCAATAATAAAAATTAAACATAATTAGTGAAATAAACGATAGCTACAAATAAAATATGACAATAAATAACACATTATTAACAATAACAAAAATAAAAAACAATTAATACGAAATATAAAATCGTTAATTTTATTCGTTTAGCATAGCTATGGAATGTTTCGTTCATTCATTCATGTTTCATATTTGATCGCATAATTTCAATAATAAGTTTTATAATTGCCGTGCAGTTCGAGACCAACTGGGCTAACGTGGTAGCTTATAGACGTGTATATAAACAAACCGGACTGACTATTTGTTAATAAATAAACAGTTTACTTCGAGACAAACATTCTCGTATGTTATAATTTTATATTTAATTAATTTCAGTGTCCAGTACATAGTTTTCTTCACGTTAACTACGTTTTGAACACTCACTAATCCAAATCGTACGCTAACTTCTATCGCCCATAATCGTACACCGACTGTCACTCACCACAAAACGATGGGTAAAGTCAGAAATTGCTTAAAACAGATGATGTCACTCTTTAGCTAATACTTTTAGACAGACACAATATTCAAACACGTATTTAGCTATTGTTTAATTTTAAACACTGTTTTGACAAGAGGGCACTGTCTATAATCGTACACTAACTCTCACTGACTATAATCATACTCTCTCATTGAATATAATCCGTACACCGACTCTCATTGTATATTACCGTACATCAACTGTCACTGTATATAATAGGCCGTAGTCGGGTAGTTTTTTGTCCGGTTAATCGTCGTCTCCGCCGAGCATAGACAACGGGTCGTCGAACACAAATTCTGGCTCTGATGGCTTAGTGACCACCTCCATTTGCGATCTCCTTGGTTGAAACGATGCGGCTGCAAATATATAACATCATTTGTAAATATATAATACTTAGAATATGTATTTGATTGAATGGAGGGAATTGATGGAGAAAAAGAAATAAGCCTTCTGAGTTTCTTGCCAGCTCTTCTCGGTCGTAGGCTCTCCCTAAATCCGGACTGGTGGTACATTCAGTAGTTTAGTCTAAACTATTTTTTTAGTTTTTTATTATTATTGGGATTTATAGTTTTGACGTCAATAAGTGCCTATGAAGGCTTATGTTGAATAAACGATTTCACTTTGACTTTGAATAGTATACTTTTTCTTTCTTTTAGTTGATGGCTTCGTGCGATTAGCACATTTAGCCAGTGTCAAAGTAATTTTTCTTACAATACATAAATATAGAATACTTCCTTCCAGTCAGTATGATGATGAATGATGATAAACGATAATAAAAATGAGAAGTGAGAAATGATATACCCCCAACCCCTCGAGTATCTCAGTAAAGATGTGGGGCTTTACTAATTCCTCGGGGCGGACTTCTTGAGAGAATTTGAAAAGTAGTAGTTGCACTATTTTGTTTCATTTGCCAACACTCATGCACACTTACGAACACTTAACGGTTAATAATCCACCATTATTTCACATTAATATTCGACATAACACAAATTTTTGAAAATAAAACAAAACCGCAGACATGACTCTTCACTTTCCCGCCAAGAAGTCGAATAGTATACTGTTATTAACTTTGATTAGTATTTTTTTCCTTTAGTTCATGGCTTCGTGCGATCAGCACATTTAGCCAGTGTCATAACAATTTTTCCCATGAGTATCAGTAAAGATGTGGGGCTTTACTAAGATCTCACGCGAACTTCTTGAGTGAATTTGTAAAGTGCCGTTGCACTGTTTGGTTTCATTTGCCAACACTCATGCACACTCACACTCACGAACACTTAACGGTTAATAATCCACCATTATTTCACATTAATATTCGACATAACACAGGCAAGACTATACTTTACCGCCAAGATGTCAATAGTATATTAATTTTGTAATAGCAATATATAATTTCTTTAAAAAAGTTAATATACATTATAAAATGTTTTTGTTTTGTTTATATAATTTTAACGCAAATTTTGTTGCGAAACAAATTACAAAAACACAATGTTGAAAAAAAAAAGAAGTTTTTTTTTGAAGGGTGCAGGTTCAAATCCTGCTCGTGGAATTTTTTCAACATTGTGTTTTTGTAATATACATTAATTAATTTTTTTAACACTTATTAAATTGTATGTAACGTAAAGAATCATGATTCGGAGCGAATGCTGACACTCACCTTGTTCAACTTTGACTTTGGCACCGAACAAGTCGTCATCGTCATCATCATCGCCGAACAACGGCTTCTTAACAACAACGGGAGGTTGTTTGACTTCCATCGCAGGCGCAACATTCAAAACTTTCTTCTCACTCTTACCGCTGAAAAGATCCTCATCACTATCAGAATCCAATATACCTTTGGGCTTAATAACCTTTTTTTTATTAAACAGTACATTCTCATCATCGCTTAGATCATACAAAACTGACTTTTTAGTTATACTTGATATTTTGTTATTCTGATCTTCAGTTTTGGTATTTTCAAGTGTATTATCTTTATAAATGTTTCCTAAAGTACTAGGGCCTGGTTGAACCTCACTTTTAGAGCTAAAACCTTTGAACAGATCGTCACTGTCATCGTCAGATAGATTTAAAATGTCGGAAGGTTCTTTAGTTTTCTTAACATCAGTATTGAAAATGTCTTCGTCGTTTAGTATGTAAACTATTTTGGATGTGATAGTGTTAGAGTCAACTGTTCTCGATACAATTTCATTGTCTGAATTAGTGTTTATTTTAGTGTCTTCTGCTGATTTAGTTACAATTTCAGATGAAGTTTCTGCTTTAATGTCAATAACTGTTTCTGTTGTAATATTATTTGTTGTAAATATATCGTCTGTTATGCCTGATTCAGTTTGTATATGAGCAGATGAAGTTTCTGATTTAATGTCAATAACTGGTTCTGTTGGAATATCATTAACCCCTATATTGCTGGTAGTGTCTAATTCCGATTTTATATGTGGTATATCTCCTTTAGGATCGACAATATTGACAAGCGATTCTTTATTGTCAGCGCTACGAACACTTTGTTCTAAATCACTATCGTTTTCAGGTTCAGTAGTTTCTTTTCTAAGTTCTACTTTAGGAGCATCATCGATCGAATTTGAATTGTCAGTCGAATCTTCTCCTTGACCTAGCACAGATTGCCTGACAGCGTCTTTCCTAGCCCGCCTAGTACTAGGTCGTCTTTTAACCTGAATTTTAGCTCTTTCTTTAGATAGTTTATTGTCCAAAACTAGAGATTCTGGATCGCCATCGAAACTGACTGCTTTAACCATCGTCTCTCTTCTGTTCTTGACATGTTCTTCTTGATTGTTAGTAGATATAACGGCTCCGTCTGTTTGTTCTACTACTTTCTTCTTAGGAGACGCGCCAGGTAGTAAAGTGCTTACATCAATATTAAAGTTCATTGATTTTAGTTTGCCTATTTTCTTTGTCTCAGGACTGTCTGGAGTATCAGATGATAGAGATTCGCGTTTGGGTGATGAAGGCTGAACAATTCTAGGCGTTATTGTCTCAGAGTTTAGATCTGTTTTCGTATGTTGGTCTATATTTTCTTGTGAAATTTCTGCTTTTGTATGAGTATTAATGTCTTTATGTATAGGTTTAGTGGCAATAACCGGTTTTTCTACAGGTTTTGCTGTTGTAAACAATGTATCATCTGAATCGGTGTTTAGAAAATTATCAATTGCATTTAATTCTTCAAACTTTTGATGTATACTGTTATGGCTTGCTTTTGTAGATAATGTTTCAATTTCAGTTTTAAATGTTTTAGTAGTTGTTATCTCATCATCACTTAAAGGTTCATTAATATCGTAACTACTTGTTTCTTTATACGAACTTTGTAATGACTCCGATGTTTGAAACCAATTTTTATCAGAATCTTTTGGAATAAACTCAACATCGATAGCTGGTGGTTCATCGTGGAATATACCAAACAGTGGATCGTTACTATCAGCACTGACATCTGGCAATTCATCGAAAACAACGTCATTCTTCTTAAAGAACAGAGCTTCATCGTCAGAATCATCATCAAACAATGCATTAACGTTTTTACTCTTTTTAGATTCCTTAGGTTTCTCAAACGCGGGAGGTTCATCAGTAATTTTACTGAAAATATCGTCTGAGACATTGAATATGTCATCTTTTGGCGTAGGGAATAAAGCATCTTCTTCGATGACTTCAGGGTTTGGTTTGGCGAAGTCTTCTTTTGGTAATTCAGGTTTAACCCTCTCTTTATTAGAGTTTATATTTCTTTGTTCAGTTGAGTTTACATTCTTTGATGGTTTAATATTGGAATTGTCTGAACTATGTTTAGATGGTATTACTTCTTTAGCAATAAGTGTATCAATATTGTCTTGTATTCTTTCTTGAAATGCTAGTTTATCATCTGTATCTCTTCGACTGATTTCATCTGGAATAATTGTAGACACAGGATGTTCTTTTTTAAATATATTATTATCATTTTTACCAAACAAGTTATCATCACTGTCGTCATTAAAAAGTGTATTTTTATGTTGAGAACTAACTGTTTTACTATTTATATCACTTTTATCATTGTTACCAAGGTTACTACTGTTAACTGAAATAATAGATACATTATTATTTTCAAGTTTGTTTGGAGCATTACTAATATCTGTATTTTGGTTATCATTGAACATTTCCTTTTCTTTGTTTGCAGATTTGGCGGTTGGATTATTTTTATCTTCAACTTTATTCGACAATAGTTTGTTACTAGAACTGGAAAACAAATCTGCGTCATCAACAACATCTTTATCATCAAACAATGATAATTTCTTTGTTCTATTTTCACTTTCTGCTTTACTCGCAGTACTGGGAATTGTTACTTTATTGCTATCATACGTAGTATTCTTGTTGGTTTCGTTAAATAAATTATCACTATCATCATTTATATCTCCAAATATAGTGTCTTGCACTACAGATGTTTGAGCATTCGATTTTATGGTTACATTATTGTTGATTGCATTATTCGTAAACGATTTTTTCTCTAAACTGTCAGCACTATTTTTTATCACTTCATTAGATAGTTTATTGGCATTAGTCAACTGTGTTTTACTGACTTCTTTATCTACAGTTTTATTTCTAGCGTCAACTACTTTAGTTTCGTTAAATTTAGAAAATAAATCATTGTCACTACTTTCTTCTTCATATGTTATTACATTTTGCTTGCTGACTTCAGTAGTTTTGCTAATACTAGATTTACTGGTAGATTCAGTTGCTGGTTTAAGTGTAATTTCTGATTTAACAACTTTATCAGAGAATAATTCATCATCACTTTCGAATAAACTTGTCTTTTTATCATCACTTTTGACATCGACTTTGCTCTTCACCACAGCAATACCAGAGAACAAGTCATCATCATCATCATCATCAAACAGCGACTTTTGTTTATCTCCGCTCGGTTTTGTTGCAACTTTAATGACGTCAGTTGTAAATATATTGTCTATATCATCGAATATATTATCGCTAAACAAGTCGACCTTATTTACTTTACTTTCTTTATTACTAACTACATTTGTTTCTTTAACATCTTTAGTAGTTTTCTGTTCTTTTACAGATTTGGCGAACAAATTGTCGAATATATCTTTTTGAATAGTTTTAAGTGTATCATCTTTTGCGATTGGTTTGGGCGTTTCTTCAGTTAGTTTTTCTTCTTCGGACGATGATTTACGTTGATGTCGTTTCAAGATGGCCGCCCCGATGCTCTCTGTGCCTTTGTTTGACCCGAAGAGGGATATTCCACCGATCGGTTTCTGGAAAACAAGACACGTTTATCGTTTACTTCGACGTTGAAACAATAACTACTTCATTGACACACTATCTTAATTTATTTACTAATATTAACGCGATCAAATTAATCACAAACAAATTTAAATTTGTTGTTGAAATTGAATAGAATAGAATACAATGTAATGGACAAAAAAAAACTTTTATTAAATGCCATTTACAAAAATAGTTCAAGGTATTGCTGGAAGAGAGTAGCCGCGGATCGTGCTCGGTGGCGTGCACTTGGAGAGGCCTATGCCCAGCAGTGGACTAGCACAGGCTGATGATGATGATGATGATGATTAATGCTTGCTAAAGCCACTTTGGCAATAAAGTAAGTATGTAATGTTGACTAAATTTTAAAGTGTCAGTGACAACTATGATAGCTTTGTGGTAGAAGTTGCGGGTTCGTGCCCCACTTAAATAAAATATTATAATATTTATTTATTTATTTATGTAAATAATAACACAACATTACAGTATGGCACCAATACGCTATGCTATACAAAAATCAAGAAATGTTGTGATTACATGTAAGTTGTAACTACTACAATAAAAACAACAACAAAAATAAAAAGTAAAAAAAAGAGATCATAAAAAAAAAAAATCCGCAATATGGCGAGGTATTTTTATTTTTTTGGTTAGACTTTACCCATGATTTCCCCTTTTTCTTCCCCTTGGACCCTAATTTTCCTTCAAAAGGGTATTTCCCCTCATTGTGGAAACACTGTGCGCAAATGCGCAGGAATCAGCGACACCGGCCAAGCCCCCATAACATATCTCTTACTTTCTGATATCTGTGGGTCTTGTCTTCGAGTGGTGATACGAGATCTTCCTCCATAAATTGTTTTTGTTTTGTTTATATAATTTTAACGCAAATTTTGTTGCGAAACAAATTACAAAAACACAATGTTGATCATAATATTAATATATAGGGTGTTAATGACGGTAGTTGTTGACTTTGAATGGGTGCCTTTGGCTTTCAAAGTAAAAAGTAAATAGTGTTGAATAATTTCGGCGGGTCGGTTAGAACCACGATAGCTCAATTGGAAGAGCACCTGACCCGGTATGTCAGAAGGCTGCAGGTTCAAGTCAGTGTTCGTGAGTGCGAGTGTTGGCAAATGAAACAAAACAGTGCAACGTCACTTTTCAAATTCTCTCAAAAAGTCTGCGTGAGGACTTAGTAAAGCCCCACATCTTTACTGAGATACTCGAGGGGTTGGGGGTATATCATTTCTCACTTCCCATTTCTATTATCATTCATCATCATCATACTGGAAGGAAATATTGTTTATTTATGTATTACTTGAAAGAAAAATTACTTTGACACTGGCTAAATGTGCTAATAGCACGAAGCCATCAACTAAAAAAAATAAAATCGCTTAAAGCTATATATAACCATAATCATAGTTTAAGTTACTCAAGTTACCTTCACAATCTCGACATCAGGTGGAGCATTGCGTTTCTCCGCAGTATCTTTGACTGTAGGTTTGGGTGCGAACAGCTCCGACTCTGATTCGTCTTCAAATAGAGTCGTTTTTTGATTGACAAGAGGTGGTGCCGGCTAAAATATTATTAAAAAAAAACATTAATGACGACCTCCGTAGCCGAGTGGCTTGCACGCCGGACTTTTCCCGGTCGGGTCAGTGTCGAAAACGAACTTTTCGATATTGTGTCGGGTCTGGCTGGTTACGGTACCGTCGTTGTTTAATGATTTCCGTAATACAAGTGCTTTAGCTACTTACCTTGGGATCGGAATGATGTATGTCTAATATTTATTATATTATTTTCGACTATCGTTCTCAGAACCGCCGGGTTCGATTCTCAATGTAATCTCTAATGAGGTTGGTTGGTTGTTTGGTGGTACAGCTTGTTTTAAGCCCGCCTGGCTAGCTATCTACCACTATCTTATCTAAACATGTCGCCATAACATCAATGTTTGTAGCATTGTTTCATGTAAGTCGACTCTAAGACATTAAAAAAAACCAAGTAGTATTTCATTCTTTTTTGGACAGAGCAAACACGAGAAACATAAAGGGTTCCTCAACCCGTGCACTCACCGAAAAACCGTCAGAGGTTTTCTTTAGGGAAGGGCATCACCCAAGCGCGTCTCCTTTCCCTACTAGATTCTCCGAGGGATCGGGGCAGTTCCATTCACTTACCTTATCATCTGTTAAGTCATCAAAAAGGTCTCCTTCATAATCCTTGTTAATCTTTAAGCTGCTACGCTGATCTACCGCCGTATTTTGCACTTTATTATTACTAGCATAAGATTTGTTTTTGTGCAACTCGGCGAATATATCGTCGTCCTCTTCTGAACTATACTGGTCTTCTTCTGATTGGTTGCCGTCGAAAGGGGGCGGGTCATCGGAGAATATGACACCTAAAACAAAGACAATAAGAGCTATTTCAAAATTTGGTAATCTATACAAAGCTTCAAAGATCACAAGAGAGTATTTGTATTTATCAGACCACAAATGAGTATTTAGTAAAATGAAGTAAAATTACGGAAAATTATTCCAACGTAGAACTTGTGGAGATGGTACGATTATAAGCAATTAGTAGAAACAGTCTACGTCGAGCCGTGGTCATGTTCGTGGAAATGCCCTCCTCCATCGCGCGAGGTAATGCTTGCTGCCACGCAACCACTGAGGGATCATGGCCAGTTCAACGTTCTTCGACATGCGCAGGGTCCCGGCAGTGTGGGCCTCTCAGTCGATTTGCAAGAAAATCCTCGAATACTTCAAGAGGAAACCACGTGCCAGTACTCGTGATGCTGGCCGCCACTTTAATGTCCACCACACAACAGTCTGGCGGCTTCTCAAGTCGGAGCAACAACACCCGTTCCACTTCAGAAGAGTTCAAGAATTGAACGAGCAAGACCATGCCGCCCGGGTCACTTTTTGTCACTGGGTACTAGAACACCGAGAAGCCAGCATTTTATGGACGGACGAGTGTATGTTTACGCGGATCGGCGTTTACAACGTCCACAATGACCATTGGTGGGCTCACCGCGAACACAACCCGCATAAGACCAAAAAAGATTCGTTCCAGCATAGGTTTAGCATCAATGTGTGGGCTGGCATTGTTGGTGGACATTTAAATAGAATAGAATAGAATAGAATAGAATAGAAAGTTTTTATTAACATACACACTTAATTATAATACAACATAAATACAATAAATACAACAATAAACGAAAAAATAAAAAATAAAAAATATATATTAGAACAGGCAGTGTGAAGTTAAAGGGCCCTGTCTCAGCATAAGCTACTGTGTCATCCATGGATGTTCAGAATGACACAGTAGCGCTGTTATTCTGACAGGGCCTGAATATTTATAGGTAGTACAGGTGAACAGACAAAAGAAAAGAAAAGAAATTAACAAACAAAAATAAAATTAAATAATAAATTACATTAAAGACAAAAGAAAAGAGACAAAAAGAAAAACACAAACAAATGAACCTGAACATGACAAATAATACAGACAAAAAACAAATAAAATATAGATAATAAAAAATTATAATAATAAGCAAGGCTCCAGTGAGCACGACTCCTTTGCCGAACCCACCGGAAAACCTTGAGCCATTACAAAAAAAGAAAATGAGCCTATTCTGTTCTATGTAACTAAAAGTGACGTAAACAAAAATTGAGGTTGAATACATAATAGCCATGTGGCATGTGGTTAAAACAATTACGACGTGGCAAGGCACGTGGCAATTCAGTATCAGCACTGATAATTGGCATCCTGGACGTGCCATCAAAGTGTGTGCCATTGTGGCATGCGTATAATAAGTACACCGTCCATTCCCCGCATGCGTGCGCGTGCATGCCAAAACCAACAAGTCAAAACAGTGATTGTAAAAACCAAATAGATACTAGTGCAGTGGCAGAGAAAACAAGGAGGAAACGAAAAGATGGTGCTCCTCAAGAGGGCGGCCCCGGTGACTGGACCTCCAAACCCGTTCCAAGCACGTCGTGAAAACCCTGATCGTACGTTTCTAATAGAATTAGTAACAGCTAGTTCCTAGCTTTTAGTTTCTAGCTTTTGTAATTCAATGAGGTAGTCTTTAAGGTGTTTTTTAAAAATAACTTTGTTTTTTAGGTCACGCATTGGGGGCGGGAGGTCATTCCAGCACCGAGAGGCCGCATATCTAAATGATCCTCGAAAAGCCATAGTGCGATGCTTGGGAGTAGAGAAGATGTGAGTACATGCTCTTTTTGGATATCTACTATGTTCCTGTGCCCATACCAGCTTGTCATAGAGATACTGTGGCCTCCCTGCATCAACAATGTCAAACAACATTGTAGCAAGATGAAGTTTTCTACGAGCTTCCATCTTAAGTAGACTTGCAGCATTAAGAAAAGGAGTCACATGTGTACGTGGGGGTATAAGAAAACAAAACCGGGCACAGGCATTTTGCACCCGTTGGATGAGTTTTATAGACCTGGATAGAAGACATGGTCCATACACAGTGTCACAATAATTCAATTTGGACAAGACCAGTGACTCGCACAACCGAATCCTGAGCTCTTCGCACAAGTAGGGTCGTATTTTATATAATAATTTAAGACGATAAAAGCAGTTCCGGGCACATTCAGCAATATGAGTCTCAAAGTTCAGGTGACCATCCAGGACCAGCCCCAGATTTCTGACTTTCTCTACTCGTTCAATGCTTTCCCCATTGAGAGTAACATTAAAAGGTGTACAGCTGCCAATAAAATTGCGGAGGTTGTATTTTGCTCCAAATAAAATAAATTTAGACTTTCTGGGGTTCAGGGTCAGGCAATTTGACTGGCACCATGTGGTTATTCGGGATAGATCATCATTTATTTTCACTACAGCTGCGGCATGTTCTGAAGGTGGAAAAGATAGGTATAATTGCAGGTCATCTGCATATAAGTGGCACCTACACTGAGTTATTGTTTTAATTATATCTGCACTATATAAAATGTAGAGTATCGGACCTAAAATAGACCCTTGAGGAACACCGCGCGTAACAGGTAAAGGGGAAGATTGAACTCTAGCCCCATTGGCCTTGGTCAACTCCACATACTGCTGCCTGTGGGATAAATAGCTACTAAACCACCGGACCGCTCTTGCATCAACTCCGTAAAATGACAGCTTTGACAGCAAAAGAGTTGTATTAATTGTATCGAAAGCTCTAGAAAAATCAAGCAAGACCATGGCGCTAATCATCCCACGGTCTTGGCCTGTCAGAAGGTCGTCAACCACATCCGCCAAAGCAGTAGCAGTACCATAGCCCCTGCGAAAGCCAGATTGTGATTGAGGGAGTATGTTGTTATCTTCCAGGAATTTTGTAAGTTGTTGACATACCACTTTTTCCACGATCTTGGAGACACAAGAGAGCAGGCTGATAGGTCGAAGCTCCTGCACGGAGTCAGGCTGGTTGCCTTTTGGTAGCGGTTTCACAACTGCAATCTTCCAACTCTTGGGAAATGTGCATTCTTCTATCGACCTGTTAATCAGGCTAGTGATAGTCGGCAGTGATTGAGGGAGAGTCAGCTCCAACATCTCCAACGAGATGCCATCATCACCCTGCGCGTTGGTCTTGAGGCTCTTAATAATGTTTAGAACCTTGTCCTCGCTGACGGAGTTCAATGAGAAAGTCGCTGTGCCGTGTCTGTGGTACTCTAGATATGTTAGTTGAGATATTGACACTGCATCGTCGCCAGGTGTATTAAGAAAATGTGCATTTATTTGATCTGGATTTTCCAGAAAAGCTGGAAGATCTGCTGCATGCTTCTTATTTGGAATTACAGACTTTTTTAAGTTTTGCCATAGTTTCTTTGAATTATTTAAGTTACTGTTTATATGAATATTAAAAAAACTTTTTTTTTCACTTTCTATAGCGGCTAGTACTGTATGTTTCATTATTCTATAGCTATCTTTTAAGGCTAATGTTTTGAACTTTTTAAATCTCTTGTGGTATTTGTCTCTGATGAACATCATAGATCTTAACGTGTCTGTTATCCAGGGATGTGGAGGATGTTTAAATTTCCGTTTTCTAATGGGCGCATGTAGGTCGAATAGCATCCTCACACAGAGAGTAAAAGATTCAGCCAGGGTGTCAACATTATCCAACTCACTGAACCTACCCCATTGAATAGAATTGAGATCCAAGTTAAACTGATCCACAAGAACACTCTTCATAGGTCTGTAGGTTAGCCAGCGAGGACTTGGCCTATCCTTCTTTATTTTAAATTCTGCTGCTATCATCGCATGGCCACCAAGGTCTGGAGAATGCTTGACCCTAACTTTTAATGCCGGCACATTTGTACAGATAACATCTATGAGGCTTTGGCTGTGGTCTGTGAAGTGGGTAGGCTCCTCAACCAGTTGACTCAAGGTAACGCTATGCAAAAATTGATCAAACAGCCTGGTCTTGCCGCAACTCTTATTGAGAAGATTGATGTTAAAATCACCAAGCAGTATAATGTGATCATATGTAGCCAAAGAGATGATGGAACTGGTGAGGGCGTCCAGAAACACATTTACGTCCTGCCTAGGCGGTCTATAGGCGGTTCCAATAGCCATATCCTGGTTATTTATACGCACGCTCAACCACATCTGTTCCACCGCCACTGCACTGGGGTGAGGGCAGGTGCGAACATTTATGCCTCTGCGCATGTAAAAGCCTACACCCCCACCGCGGCCATCCGACCTTGGGGAGTGCTGCAAGCGGTAGCCCGGCAGCCTAGGTGCCTTATCATCTTGCCCTGGGCCTAACCAAGTCTCATTAATTGCCATTATATCCGGAGCCGTTTCCTGCATGGCCACTATGAACTCCTCGTGCTTTGTGCCTAGCGACCCGGCATTAAAGATACCAACAGTTAGATGTTTAGAGCTCATTTCTAATTAGTATTAATTTCCACAAGCCACGGCAATAATAAATATTTGGATATGTTATATGACATCTGTATGCTGAATATAATAATTTACTGACACAATTGCTTTTGCATGACCTTAACATATAGATATTAAATTGAATGTGAGAAAGCTTACACTCCAATAGAACCCAGCTAACTGTGATTATTTTGATCAACAATACATATTTGTAATAGTTAACTAGTTCATAATTCATAATTAAGGTTGCAAACAGTATATAAATAGTAATAAATAAAATAGATTTTTTTCCTTTTATAATAATAATATACAAGCTTGGAGAACAGTTATTATAAATAAGAAAATAATAGAAAATTATGTACTTGTCTGTGCCTGTCAAATTATATTTGTCTAAAATCAAAATAAAAGTTTTATTTGGTGGATCCTCACATAGTCCTACACAAAGCAGTAACAACATGCAAGCATGTAACAGTACAAATGCAAGCAACATGTAAAAACATAGCAATGTTTGCAATTTGCAGGACGTTGTAAGCATTTTATTTTGTAGGACCCCGCTGCACTGCCACCCGAGGCTCAAAAGCACGCTCGAAATCCTCGTCCGAGCGAAACTGAAATATCGGCTTCCCGTCTCCTTGCCGAGCGAATATGCGGCCGCGTCTCGTCCACGCGTAGCGCCATTGCTGGCCGCGGCACGCCTCGCGGACACGCTGAAACATCTGGCGATTGGTGCGGGTCAGGCGCTCGTTGATGAAGGCTCTGGGGTCCGCGCCCGACGCCAGGCCGGTGCGGCGCACGCGCGCGGCGCGCAGCAGCTCGTCCCGCAGGTGGCGGCGCGCCAACCGCACCACGACGCGGCGCGGGCGGCCCCCCGCCTCCGCCGGCGGCACGCCCACGCGCTCCGCAAACACCACGTCACGCTCCTCCAGCGCCACGCCCAGGCGCGCGGCCAACACGGTCACCGACTGGATGACGCTGACGCCCTTCTCCTCCGGCAGCTCCCCGATGTCCAGGTCGGCCAGGAGGGCCTCCTGGTCACGGTCGTTGAGCTCCCGCTTCAGGCCGGCGATGGTGCGCTCGAGCTCGGCAGTCCCGCCGGATCCGGTATCCGGGTCGCGCTGCTCCAGAGCGTCAAGCCTACGTTCTACGCTGTCCAGACGCGCCGACAGAGATTCACGCAGCTGTGCCATCTCCTTCCGGAACTCCCTCATTTCCGCCATAAAGTCAGCAAGTTCTTTATTGCGGCGTTCCTCCTTGTCAACCGAGTCGGGAAGTGAATCCCGTGGGAGCATATTATTTGATATGGCGTCACTGGAAGCCGAGGTTGTCTCTTCGACTAAGCCCTTTACTGGCGTGCTGTCCCCCTTGCGCACGTTCTTCTTGCAGCTGGGACAGGACCAGTCCCTGCTCATCGGAACCTTATCCGGCAAACTAACACATAATTTATGGTACTTGAGGGGGCACAACGAACAGGCGGCGCCCCCTGCCGGCGTCATAAATTTCCCACAGGCTGCGCAATTCACCATGTTGTAAGTAAGTAAGCAGGTCACCAGTCGCTAGATGGCGCCACAAAGGCACGTCGCAAGATCTGTTGCTGTGGTGTTGATGGTGGAAACCGCTACGCAGGTTTTAAGCCAGAATTGTAGAAACTCCCTTGACATGGGTAAAAATTCTTCAAGCGGCAACACTGTGACAGTGTCAAACTCAAATCTGGGACTGTCATTCGAATCTGACAACAACAATGTTGGTGCTTAGCGGGTATGTTCCACTAAAAATATGACAGTTCCAAACTTATTAAATAAAGTGGGTATAAAAATCAGACTTATCTTTTAGTTTTCCTGAATTATTAGACTAATATTCTCTTGGATAACGATGATGCGGCCTGATGTTGACTTACACAACACAATACAATCACTTCAACGATGAATAGATATGGATATAAGTTAATTTCGGAAAAAAATATAGGAGCACAGTGTAAACAGTGGCTAGTGTTGCCTGTCACCCCCTATTATTATTTACTCGGGCCCTATTTCATCGAGGGTTATCTCAACAGCAACTCGTATTTGCAACTTTTGCAGCACGTAGTTGACGTAATGCTCGACGACGTGCCACTAGCTCTTCACCGGATTCTCTATTACCACCAGGAAGGGGCTCTTCCTTATTATGGACGCCAAGTGCGCGATTATTTGGACGAAGTGTTCGGAACCCAGTGGATTGGTAGGCCAGTACCCTGGCCTTTGAGGTCGCCAGACTTGACTCCGTGTGACTTTTATTTGTGTGGAGACATAAAAAGAATGGATTATGAAGACGAAATCACGAGTGTTGTGTATTGTAAATTTATGGCGGGAATGCAAATCTGCAAGTTGTATAATTGATCGAAGTTGATCGGGTTTTTTTTTAGCTGATTGGCTCAGGCGGCATTTCCAGCGTCACCAGACTTTTTTGTAGGCGGCGAGAAACTTAAAGGGTTCCTCATCATCATCATCAGCCTGTACTAGTCCACTGCTGGATATAGGCCTCTCCAAACGCACGCCACCAAGCTCGATCCGCGGCTACTCTCATCCAGCTCTTGGCAGCCACCTTGCGGAGATCGTCGCTCCACCTAGTCTGAGGGCGTCCTACGCTACGTTTGCCGATACGCGGTCTCCACTCGAGAACGCGTTTACCCCAACGGTTGTCGGTTCTGCGGCTAATGTGACCGGCCCACTGCCAATTCAGCTTGCTGATCCGATGGGCTATGTCGATTACTTTGTTATCTGCTGGATCATCACATTCCGAAATCAATTCTTCAGAGCAACTCCGAGCTTAGCCTCGAGCCGTGTGAAACGAAGCACCGTCAGAGGGAACAGCATCACGCACTAGTGCGTGTTTCCGCGCCCTACTAGATTCTCCGAGGGGTTCGGATCGGATCGGGGAGCGGAACAACCCGAGGGGAATTTTGCAGCAGGACAGGGTTAATCGGAAATCGGAATCGGTTAAGTGTATTCTGTAAATGTGTAGTGGCATTTAGAGGATCGGGCTTCCTAGCAGTGGCGGCTGGTGGGTTATGGAACTGGTGGGGCACATAACCAGCTGGCCAAATAACTATTAGGATAACAAGATCTCCCGCCCAGAGCAGACTTACGAACCGATGGCATAGTGACATTCACAAGAGCTACTTGTAGCCTAAACTGAATAAATGATTTTGAATTTATTTTTTTGATACAAAGTTTCACCGTGCGTTTAGACCTAGCGACACGAGGAATCTTCTTTACAGCAAAAATAAGTCCTAACAGTATGGATTAGAGCTTAAATTATTTCGTCATAAATTCTCTTATTGTAATTTATATGAAGAAGATATTTAATAAAATATATTGAACATTGTCTGTTGATTTCTCAACCTATTAACAATTTGGTGGTTCAGTTCACGAAGGCACTTAAGAGACAGCCGCGCCTGCTAGGAAGTATATGGGCTAGCGATGGTGTGCTAACAGTTCTCACTCACCCGGGGTTGGTTTCTCTGGCCGGTACACTTTCCTGCTGGTTGGCGGCACAGGACTGTAATCAACTTCTTCATCTGGTATCTGAAATACAGTATGTATCTCTTATTGGCTGGTCCCATGCTGGTCTGGGACGTGAAAATAACGTATCAGCTGTCTAACTGTCTAAATGTCACAAGTCGTAAGAGCTGACTAAGGGACAAGGGTTCCGAGATGCTCGCACGTCAGGCGATCGGCTTGCACCATCACTGATGTTATCTATCGGGTCACTAACGGCGAGTTTACACTAAATTCGTGGTTTTGATGGTCTGCTGCTGGAGCTGGTGCTTTCTCTAATGTTCTACATTGGTTTACTTCCAATAATTTATTACTAAACTCAAAGAGAACAAAGTGCCTAAAATTTTCTTTACCAAATGTAACACTGGTCAGCACACAAATAAAAAATAATAATGTAATTATTAACGGGATCCTTACCATGTTTATTATTTGTGAGTATAGGATGTTTCGGCACAGTTGCATGCGCCGTGACCACGGAATTACTGAAGTTAATGCGGGTCAATAATTACTGCAATCCCGTTAATAATTACTCTATTGCAAGTGACCATGATATTTATTTATTTAAATTTTTGCAACATAAATATTACATGGCGGACTTAATGGCTGAGGCATTCTCTACCAGTCAACCATAGGGTGGTGCAGAGATAACATTGGTAGGTGCAATTATGATATATGATTGTAAGTAACTATGTAATACATACATAAATATTATATATAGATAAACATACACAAAATACATAATTCTAATAGGACGTTATTGAGATGATTCTGCCATGGTTCCATCAAACAAGAGCTCACGGACTTTCTTTTTAAAAGCATCACGACTCGTAGCCATCCTGATTTCGAGAGGCAGCGCGTTCCACAGGAGAATGGATTGAATGTGAAAGGAAGAATGAACAAAACCAGATGTATGAGAGGGACAGAGAAGGAGAAGGTTATTTGAGGACCGGAGATTTTTACTATGAGAGGAGCAAAGATGAGCATGATAGCGATAGTAAATAGTTATTAATAATGTTGTCGGTTTTGTAGATTCCACTGTGTTTGTAGGCATTAAACTTGATCAACGCTTGCAATGGGACCCACATATTGACGCCTTGACAGGAACACTTAGATCGGCTGCAAACGCAGACTTTTAACTGATGTTGAGACGGCAAGAGTAGTTTATTTTAGTTATTTTCACAGTGTCATATGCGGCGGTTGTTGTGGGGATCCTGCTGCTAATATTGACAATGTTTTTATTTAACAGAAAAGAGCGGTCCGCGCAATATACAACCTTAAGACTAGAGAATCACTTAAACAGTTATTTAAGGAAATAAAAATTTTAACTGTTCCATCGCAATATATCTTTGAAAATATTATGTAAGTATGTTTTTGTTTTGTTTATATAATTTTAACGCAAATTTTGTTGCGAAACAAATTACCCAAATGCACCCATTCAATATCAACAACTACCGTCATTAACACAGGCTTTTTTTCAGGCTTTGGCTTTCAAAGTAAAAAGTAAATAGTGTTGAATAATTTCGGCGGGCTGGTTAGAACCACGATAGCTCAATTGGAAGAGCACCTGACCCGGTTTGTCAGAAGGGTGCAGGTTCAAATCCTGCTCGTGGAAAATTTTTTCAACATTGTGTTTTTGTAATATTATGTATGTCAAAAAATTTCATAATACATTTGTTAAAAATTGTGACCTTCATAGCTTTAACACTCGCAATAAGGATAAACTTGCCGGTCCAACTTTCAGGCTTCATGAAACAGGTGGATTGTTCTTGGGTAAATGTATAACTTTTTATAAGTCTTTGAGCCTCAATAACGTATAACAATGGTTAAATCAATTGTTAGCGACCAGAGGCCTGTCGTTTGACGCTGGAATGGTTAAACTTCCACAAAATGTTGTTGAAATGAAATACCAGCCAGATACAAATAGTATATATAGCCTAAGAGATTTTATTACAAGCTCATACATACTATATGCGAAGATTTTTTCTCATATCAATTTACATTTTTAAATATTTTCTAAAAACAAAATAAATAAAACATTTAAAAATAAAAATAAAATCGCAAAAAAATATAATTAAAAAATGACTAGTGAAAATATTTTTATTATTTTGAATTTTGCATTTATAATGCTATAATGTAGTTACAAGACTTTTTTCTAATAAAATTTTATCTTAGCTCTAGTGAAAAATAAATGAATATTTTATTTATTCATCTCGTACATTAGATTTAACTACAGGTCTATACTAAAATGTATGTTTTATCAATTATATGGATGTAGGATTGAACCACGCATGCATGAATAAAATATAATCAACACTTTTCTAAATTGAAAAACACATATAATTTCACACTGACCTCAGGTAGATCCCCTCTCAACCTCCTCGCCAGTTCAGCAGCCACGTCAGCTGAGGATGGCTTAGCTGGAGGCATCAGATCCTGTTCCGACAGCACTTCGGAACCCGTCATGGATTCCTAAAGAAGAAAAATGACGAAAATTAGGCTCCGGTATTGCAACGCTTTATCAAAAAGACATAAAAAATTCTTGATAATTCAAAAAAAAAAAATTGAGCTATGAAGTCATGGAGTAAATTTTAATTTATTTATTTCTATATTTACACATGCGATGATGGTGACGAACTGACCTGTTCATCGTAGCTCCTTAGCTGGTCGGCGCGCGGCGTCTCCGGCTCCGGGTCTGAGTACTCGTCGAGGTCGGGCTTCGAGACAACGCTGTCCGAGTCACTGTCCTCTACCAAGAGGCCTGGGTTGGACACAAAATAAAATACTTATTTCTTGAATTTTTTATATATTTTTATTTGGGCAGCTCGATGGCGCTATGGTTAACGCGCCCGATCTGCGAGTGCTGAGGTTTGAGGAACTTTCGCGAAGGCCGGTCATCGGATGGGTGACCAAAAATTTATCATCTCTCGCTCCTCCTTACTTCGTCGGCACGTAAAGCCGTTGGCCCCGGCTGCATTAGCAGCCGTTAACAACCACCAATCCGCAGTGGGCCCGCGTGGTGGTTTACGGCCCGTTCTCCCTGTGGCGTTGCAGTAGGGACATAAAAATGAGCTGATGATGATTTGCAACACAAACAGATAAATATCAGAACATCACAATACAATTTGAATAAAACAGTTTAGAACTAGATACTACCCTTACATAGTGTTGACAGCATGCTTTTTCTTTCTTTTAGTTGATGGCTTCGTGCGACTAGCACATTTAGCCAGTGTCAAAGTAATTTTTCTTACAAGTAATACATAAATATACCTACAATATGATGATGATGAATGATAATAGAAATGAAGTGAGAAATGATATACCCCCCAACCCCTCGAGTATCTCAGTAAAGATGTGCGGCTTTACTAAGTCCTCACGCAGACTTCTTGAGAGAATTTGAAAAATGACGTTGCACTGTTTTGTTTCATTTGCCAACACTCACGCACACTCACGAACTCTTAACGGTTAATAATCCACCATTATTTCACATTAATATTCGACATAACACAAATTTTAGAAAATAAAACAAAACCGCAGACATGACTCTTCACTTTCCCGCCAAGAAGTCTGACAGCATGCTATTATTGTATATTCATACATTTTTTTTTATGCAAAGGGAAAAACTATTGAAACGCAAACATATATAAACCAATTAAATGAAATAGTTGAAGTTAACAACATATTATGCAGCTCTGAATATTTATATTAGTGGTCGAATTCCACAAAATACACACCCTTTTACTTGTTGGCAACATTAAAATTAAATAATGTTTATTATTTTTGTTCACGACAACCTCGCTCTCTCTCATCCGGTGCGTGTAACGAACAGTCCCGTTTTCTGTATTAACATATTTTATTATTTAGAGCAAGCGTTCTATATTGGAATTAAAACAAGTCCTACATGCTCGCACAAAACAGTGTTTTAAGTTAAATAGTAGCTAAATACGTATTTCAAATATCGTGTCTCTGTCTAAACTGTTTTTTAATGTAATATTTTTATATTGTTTTCTAATTTTTATGTTTAATAGAATTCTTGACATTTTATAATTGTATTTAAAATCTAATAATCCAATATTTTTAGTTGTATTACTTTTATGTTTTGACCAAGTACTTTTTCTCAAACAAAACAAATTTACTAAATTTTATTATTTTTATTATGTTATTTTGATTATTGTTATTATTTTTATTGCTATCGTGTAACATCTGTAATTAAGATTTCATTTGGAATGATCAACTATAATATATAATGTTGACTCATCATCAAATTTATCGATTTAATGTTAATCTTGTTGATGTTGATAACATCAACAAATAAATAAATAAATAAATAAATAAATAAATAAATAAATAAACATATTACCTAAAAAGTGACAGCATCCGTTTTGAGCATTGTCTAACTTTAGCCATCGTTTTGTGTACACACGCCTGCACATCAACCTACCACAAACTGTCAAATTTCCTCAATAAACTTTGAACTTTATGTCTAAGTAATATGGTTGACATTGTATTGAAGAAAGTTTGTACAATGACATGTAACATGCGGCACTCTTTTTCTACAAGGCCTTTTACTTTTATCAAATCTCACACTCCTCAGTGCGAAGACGCTTACAAAAGAGTACAAAGACTTTTATCACGTAATAATAAAAAGTTTTTTTTACTGGGACAATGTCTTAGGAACCTTTACGTCATTTTTTTGTGATAATTTGGCGTAGGCATTTTTTTGTTCAAGTGTAAGTTGTGCTTAAAAATGAGTCTAATTGATCAATATTTTTTTAGTGCAACTCGACTCTGTTTCATAAAAAAGAGAGAGAGAGAGAGAGAGAGAGAAACATTTATTGACCACACACACTAATATACATAAAAATAAAAACAAACAACAACAATAGGTCAATCAGGACCCCGCCTCAGCTTGTGTTGTTGCGAACGAAGCGTGTCGCAACAACGCTGGTATTCTGGCGGAGCCTGCCGTCATCGGCGCGCGGTGCAGAACATAATAATAATAAACATACAAACATTTACTTACTTAAACCATATACAGACACAAATACAAAAACTCCTAACACATACAAAACAAAAGAAAGAAAGAAAAAAAAAAAAAAGTCAAATTGAATAAAATGTTTTCTATGGAGTGTGTCTTTACAGGGGCATTTTCCAATATCTTGACACTCTAAAAGAAAGGGAGAAAACAAAATGCCCTCGCCGCGTTTGTTGCCGGTTCTTCTTAGTACAAGGTGGAGCCCTGTGTAGACTTACGAACCGATGACATAGCGACATTCAGAACAGCTATTTGTAGCCTAAACTGAATAAATGATTTTGTGAAAGTCAAAGTCAACTGTTTATTTTATTCAAATAAACTTGAGAAACAGGACGTTTATTTTTTAGATGAATTATAGGTACTTTGAATCATAACATAACTTTAACTTTGAACTCGAATTAAAGGTACTTTACACATACCCGCATGCCATTTGCTCTTCCACGCTTGCGAGCCGATGATGTGTGGCAGCGGCCGGTGACTGTACATGTCCTTGGGTTTGAGGACCATTCTGAAACAAGGGTCGAGATACCACATCTGTTGAACATAACTATTTAACATATTAACATGTTAATTATTTTACTTAATTCCGCGATCATGGCGCATGCAACTGCGCCTAAATGTCGGATAACTCACAAATAATAAACATGGTAAGAAGCCCGTTAATAATTACTCTATTGCAAGTGACCGTGATAGTTTAAATAGTTATATAAACAAAATACATAAATTAAATTATAATAAAATTATAACATTCTAGAAGATCATAGTATGAATCTCAGTTATTCGTTCGTTCGTTAGTTCATTCATTTGGTAATTGATTAATTCGTTCATTCATTTGTTTGTTCATTCATACATTCAGTCTTTTGTGCTTTCGTTCATTTATTAATTCATTTGTTTCCTTTTTTGACATCATTGTTTATTGTATGACTTGTCGGCTTGTTGGATTATTCTGTAAGCCGGCATGTACAAATGGAAGTAAATAAATAAATGGTAGTGACATGGCGGCGTCCTCGTCTTCGCTAGCCGACTCCTTGTCGCTGGGTCTGATGCTAACAATCATTTATTCGTTCTTTCAATCATTCGTTCGTTGCTTAACCATTCGTTCGTCCACTCATAGTACTGTCCTGGCAGCGTCCTCATCTTCGCTCTGTGTCGCTGGCTACCAATTGTTCATTAATTCTTTCAATTATTCGTTCATTCACGCCGTTTTGCTGGCTCTGATGCTACTAATCTGCTACAGATGGCCGTTCATTCGTTCATCCAACCATTCATAGAAACAGTCGTGTCTTTTTTAACTCGTTATTTTATTTCCTCGTCATTGATTCGTTTGTATATTCCATCACTCGTGCATTCATCCACTCGTTTACTTACAGCACTGAGCTGGCAGCGTTCTCGTCGTCGCTGTTCAACTCTATACCACTTGCTCTGCTGCTGCCATTCGTTCAATCGTTCCTTTATCATTCATTCATTGTTTACTCCCAGCAGTGACCTGGCGGTATATTCATCTTCATTGTCCGTCTGTGTCTCTGGCTCTAATGCTATCAATCGTTCTTTTAATCATTCGTAAAATCGTTCACTCCCAGCACTGACCTGGCGATATCCTTATCATCACTGTCCGCCTGTGTCTCTGCTTCTAATGCTATCAATCGTTCGTTCATCATTCACTCGTTCACACATTCACTCACCTGGCGGTATCCTCGTCGTCGCTGTCGGATTCCGTATCGCTGGGCAGGATGCGGATGGTCTCGTGCATGCCGTGCAGAACGTGGACACTAGCTCTGATGTTGGAAGCTGGTGAAGAGTCTTGTGGTTTTGGGGATTCCTGTTAACAAAAGTTTTGGTTCTTTAATCCATTGGGACACTGGTGGTGTCCCGATGGATTAAAGAACGGGCCCTTAATCACAGCGCGGGCCCAGTGCGGGCGGTGGTTGTAAACGACTGCTAATGCAGCCGGGGCCAACGGCTTTACGTGCCGACGAAGCACGGAGGAGCTAAAAATTTTGGACACTCATCCGACGACTGGCCTTAGCGAAAGTTGCTCAACTCTAGCAATTGCAGACCGGGTGCGCTAACCACTGCGCTATCGAGCTCCTCTTCGATCACCACCACGGTTGCCAAATGCGGGTCGGTGATCACAAACCCGGGCTATGCATCGAAAACAATTCGTAACACACTTTGCTCGGCCAGGGAATTGAACCCGGGATCTTCGGGTATTCGGACCGAGAGGCGAGGAGGAATAAATAATTAAAAATAAAATAGATTGTATATGTATGCAAATAAGCAAATAGTTAGTAAATTAGTAAATAATTCATAAATAAATACAATAAATAAATAGGTAAATAACTGAATTACTCCACCATTGAAATTAGAAACAGTTAGAAAATCTTGAAAAAAATTTCAAGATTAGTTGAAAATTCCGGGTGAAGTGCGCTTTCACCTTCGGCTTTATCATCGTCCATCACTCAACATCAGATGAGATTAATGCCAGGTATGAAAAAAAATAGTACCTTTTTTGTTTAGTTTAATAATCTCTTCGATTCCATTACCTTGGTCGGTTCGTGGGCATCAACGACATCGGCGTCGTCGTCGTACACCCGACTCTCGACGAACTGACTGTTGCTGAGCGCCATGAATCTGCGGACAAATTACTCAAATAGTAAAGACGTGAATAAAAATGAATATATTTTTTATCGCTATTTCTATATAAAGCCGTGCAGTTTCTCGCGCCCGTTCTTCTGCACAGCTAATAGACATCCTGAAAGGGTGGTAGATAAAATATTTTGAGACGATTCAAAAGCGCTATCTTATATGTTAACTTGATTCCATTCATTTCAGTACCCTGATTTGGAAACACCATGTGGAAAAAACAAAATCAATTGTCAGATTGTGGATAATTGTGAAGAAGCGACTTCCGAAGAAGCCGTCTCTTCGCCGCCCTACCCTGAATGAGCCACATTCCTGCTGCATTAGCTGTGGAGCATCTGGACTGAGCTTCTGTTTAACATCAGGTAAAACGGAGTCATTTTTCAACTCCAATGGTGTAAGTAAAGCTTAAAGATACAACTTAAAAAAATTAAGGTTTTCTCAATGAGCTACGACATGGATTCATTCAAAACGGGTGTAGAGGTTTTTCTCAGATCAGCAACACAAAAGCAACATCTTGTGACCCGCCTGCTCGTTTGCAGACTATCAATAAACATAAAAAAATAACTTTTCAAACTATCATGGTCACTAACATTAGAATAATAAGAATAATAACATAAAACATTCGAATAATTATAAGAACATTAGAACACAACAAAAAACCCGTTATTCAGGTTAGAGAGGTTAGTCATTCTACCAGGGCTTGGAATACAGGTATTTTCAGATACCAGTAATACAGACCTTGATATAGTACCGGTACTTTAGTTGGTACCGGTATTAATATATCGGTACTGTACAGATACCGGTTCCAACTAACTTCATACAGTACCGTTACTCGAGTTGGTACCGGTATCGATTATACCGATTATACAGGTATTGACCATTTGATATCGGTATAATGTGGGTGTTTTAATACCGAGAGCATATATGCGTTTACATAAGTGCGAGCGAAAGAGCATAGTAATCAGGTCCGGGGTGGCGCCAGGGCTTGATACCGGTAATAAAACTACCGGTAAATAACGGTGAAAACCGGTATATAACGGTAAATACCGGTATTTTTCATTATTTCATTACGATATCTCGGTATTCGTTAAGGTACCGATACCGAGGTATCGTAATGAAAAATACCGGTATTTACCGGTATTTTTTTGGTATCGGTATCAAGCCCTGCATACCATACCTCATACTCGTAGAAGTCCTACTGCAAGGCAAATGCCTCCGTGACTGAAATAAGTATCGGCTTAACCACCACGCTTGCCAAATGCGGGTTGGTGATCAGTGATCACAACCCGGGCTATGCATAGAAAAATCCTAAACACACTTTATCCTACCTGGGCATTGCAGGCAGGACCTTCGGGTGTCGGACCGAGCGCCTCACCCGGCCACCGAGGCGTTACTCCAACTACAATATATAAAAAAAATATCACAACTGCTGACTCACTTGTTGTTGACGTTCTGAAGGTCCACGCTGGCGTCGTCCAACGCTGCCACCACCTCGTCAAGCCTCTGGTTCACCTCCTGGCAACGCGTCATCAGACCCTGGCAACGGAACACCATGTTAAAGGGAACGGAGCACCCACACGATCAGGCCAACCTGAGCGCTGTAAATCCGTTTTAGGCCAACAGCAAACTTTGTATGTCGTTTTTATCACAATAATATAAAATGTTTGTATTTGCAATAAATTATATTTCAATAAGTTAATATACCTGCCATACATACCTTTATTAATAGTCTGTAATGTTGTTAGTATTTCTCTAAGTCCTGCCCCCCGACCGCCTAGCTCTATCGCCATCGCTCTCGCTATCGCGCTCTATAGTTTATGGCGTCATCTTGTCATTTCGAAAGCGATATAAAAGCAATATCGAAAGCTGTAGCCTATAGCTTTCGATATTGATTTCATATTGCTTTCTTATCGCTTTTGAAATGACAAGATGACGCCACAAACTATAGAGCGCGATGTCGAGAGCGATGGCGATAGAGTTAGGCGGTAGGCCCCCTGGTTCTTCTAACAGGTGATTTTAGTTCTACTGCTGCAATCAGTTAACCGCCTCTGCGGTCTAATGATTAATACCACCGCGGTGGTTTGCGACCGGTTTAGACCCAGAGGTCTCGTGTTCGATCCCCAGCGGGGGGTACATGTTTGTGTACTCGGTTCGGTTGGTGGCAGGGCTTTTGTCCGCCTGGCTAGCTGCCACCGTCTTATCTAGATAATAGTCGCCATACAAATACAAATACTTTATTTGCTATTAAATAGGGTGGTTACAATGTGGATGTTATCAAAACAGTAGCTTAAAACCTATTCATTAATTACAATAAATCAGTGTTTATTAAATTACAATATCTTTTTATTTGTAATATCATCATAACATCAATGTTGAGGATTCCGGGTGAAGTGCGCTTCCTCTTCTGGCCTTATCATCACTTAACATAAGGTGAGATGGAGCCTAAGTGCTTACCCGTAAGTAAAAAAAAAACGTTAACACTTATTTTTGAGCATGAGGTGGTTATTTATCGGCTCAGTTACCTATTAAAGGGAGGTCATATCATGAGTTCCATTGAGAACGTGGTATAATCGCGTGCTAACGCAGCCGGGACCAACGGCTTTACGTGCCTTCCGAAGTACGGAGGAACTCGAGATGATACATATTTGGTCAGGCATCCGATGACCGGCAGGATTATTACCTTATTACCGATCTTTGAGTGACAGTCGCTAAGCTATTCGAGCAGCACGAGATTCCCTTGCGCGAGGCCGGCGCCGGCGAACCGCAACAATTTACAATTTATCGCTACCAAAACACATATCTAGACACGCGGCAGCGTGTCAAGCCAAGTTCAAGCTAACAGAACTGGCGAGCCGCACCGTGTGTAATATTACACGAAACATTTGGAACCACTTTTGACCCCCCTCATAACCCAAAAACTATTTCACATAAACATGTCATATTTGGCTCATATATTGAGACTCGCGAGATACATAATTATGTGCCCCAAATTTCATAAACACACTTCAAACGGTTATTTAAATATTAACGTCCAAAAATCGACATTTTTATCACTGTCTCACTGATCTATAGATAGATCAAAACTCTACCCAGTTCCAGATGACCTAGAAAGCTCAAATTTGGCATCCAGATAGGTGGTTGGGCGAATACAAAGGAATAAATCAGAAACTAGTAAATTTTTATCAATTGAATATAATTTTAAAATTAAATGATTCTATTAGGAACACTTACTTACAGATGCCTGTAATGTAAGAATCAGCAATCAAAATCGATGACAGCCGGTCTTTATGTGAATTTTAAGGTCTTCACGTGAATATGTAACGAGTGGAATACCACCCTTAATTTTTTTAATACAATCATATCAGTTTTAGTACTTATAACGACTTATAACTAAGAGTATAGACAGACGACTTTATTAACTGGGATTTAGTATTAATACCTACTAATAATTTCTGTACAAAAAGTAATGATATCCCATCAAAAACATAAATGTGAAATGAGAGCCAAGTTTAATATCATGATATATGCCTTGATTTCAACGACAAAAGAAGTAAGATCTACCAGTTCTGTTAGTTTGAACTTGGCTTGACACGTTACCGCGTGTCTAGATGGGTGGCAAGTTCAAAGCCTAAGGTCTGACTAGTTACTAGTGGCTAGTTTTCATATTCGAATTATATTATAACCTTAGCAAGTTTTAAAGCTGTAAGTTCTTATTTTATTCTTTTGAAAATATGGCTGGCTGATAGAAACTAGCCATCGAATATAGGGCTCTTCCATGATTGTTTTAGCAGGTACTTAATAATAATTCGTATATGAGAACTTGCCAAGAACCTGAACTTGGCACCCATTTAGATCTTACTTCATTTGTCGTGGAAGTCAACAACCAAGGCATATATCATAATGTTTGAACTTGGCTCGCATTTCACATTTATGTTTTTGATGGTTCGCATAGCGATGGGCGTTATTCAACTTAGATAGTTATACAACTATCTATTTGGCTGAACAACGATCACTAGTTATTTTGACGACCTCCTTGGTCGAGTGGTTTGTACACCGGTTTTCATGGTGCCGCCATCTCTGAGGTCCCGGGTTCGATCCCCGGTCGGGTCAATTTAGAAATTATTGTTTTTCTAAATTGTCTCGGGTCTGGTCGTGTTTTCTATGTATAATAAGTATGTATTTAAGTATTTTAAGTATGTTTATCCGTTGTCTAGTAACCATTTAACAAGTTTCATAACGAAGCTTCTCTTGGGCTTGATAATTGGTGTGAGTGTAGGAAAGTTTATTATTTATTTATTTATTATTATTATTTATTATTCAACGACAAAAAAACTATATATTTTCCACAATGCTCTAAACTTGTATAACCGAGCGAATATACACCTTAAGTAGTATTTCTCTAAGACAAAACGATAGATAAGTTTGTTCACGCGTGAGCGAATGAACGAAACTATATTTTGACTTCAATATAGCAATATAGACAGTACTAAGGGCCTGTTTCACAATGTCTGATTAGGAGATACTTGGCAGATAAAGTGACAGTTTTGTATGGACTATCTGTCAAGTAAACGCTAATGGGAACTTACTTGTAGATCGTGAAACAGGCCCTTAGCCTGGTAAAGTACGAAGAAAAGTCAATTGAAAACGTTAATTTAACAGTAGCTAACAACTCACACCTAACAACATAATAATATTCATACAGTTTGACGAACGTTGTGGAAATAGATAGTTGCAAAAATAGATACGTTTTAATAACGTTATTTACAAATGGATAACGTTTTCGTTTCGTGATTTCAAAAAACGATAACGACACACCGCTAGTTCGTATTATATTACGGAACGAAGAACGCTACGATAGCGCCACGAGCGAGCGATTGGCGAACTGAAAGTAAACCGACCGAATGTGGCAACCGCAACTAGTAGGAGTCGCGTTGCCATTGTGTATTAGCAACTGGTTGCTTTTTCCGTAATAAGCCTACGGAACAAATAAATATTTTGAAACGACCGATTTTGTGCCCATTTTGCTTCGAACTATTTTTTTATTTTTCAGTCCCGCAAATGTCAATCAGTCCCTCACTGGGCCCACGTGGTGGTTTACGGCCCGTTCTCCCTGTGGTGTTTCCATCCATAGGGAAGGCTCGTGCCCCAGCAGTGGGGACTTAAAATGAGCTGATGATGATGGTGATGATACACATCTAAATAACACAACTGTTGCTATGCTTTGCATTGAAACTAAATTACTAAATATACTTAAATTAAAAATTTATATTGATAATAATACCTGATGTATGTTCTGCAGGATGTCCAGGAGCTGCTTGTCCCCAGCGAGGGTCCATTGGGCAGCTGCCTCGCGAATGGCCGCAGTGTTGTGTTTCTCCATTATCAAACAAGCTCTGTTAACAATAATAAATAATAAAATAAAAATCATTTATTTTCATATTGAAGATATTGAAACTATAGAATGAATGAATGCCACATTAACAACACACAACACATGACAAACACTGGACTTGTTGGTAGGAAAGTGAAGTCATGTTTGCAGTTTTTTGTATGAAGTAAGTTTAGTGTTTTAATTTTTTGAAAAAAAAGCACTCTAAAAACATTAAAAAGCAATGACAAAATTTAGCGCTTACGTCAGCCTTCCCGGTAGCATAGCGGTCAGTGCAGCCGCCCGGATTGCGGAAGACCCAGGTTCGATTACTGGCTGGGTCGGGTGGGCGTTTAATTTTTTCACTGTATTTTATAAAATTTTATAAATATTTAATTTAGCTTCAGTGCAGCAATTAGCACTTGAAAATAAAAAGTAAAAATTTAATAATGCATTTAAAATCGATATTATGAACATGACATATTATTATCGTATGTGTCATATTGTGTCATTTGACTACCAAAGGTCATTTTGATATGTCAAATTTTTTCTAATGAGTATTTACTGCATTTATTTTATAGTTATAAAATTATGTAATAGCTGACCCATTTTTTTCAGAATATAATGTTAAAATTGCTTATTAATAAGGTGAGATGTCAAATTTACACATCATATGCGACTACTATAAGGCTCGCTCGTTTTTTTATGTTTAGCATGGCAAATGACTTCAATTCCTCCCCACCTTATGTTAAGTGGAAATGGAGTCTAGACGCGAAGACAACTGGTGCAGCGTAAAAGCAACCTCTCGTTTATACAACCATATTATAGGAAAGAGGGCAAATGTGGCCATCTTGTGGAGGTGTGGCAAAGGAACATGTCACCAAATTTTTTTGTGCACAAATAATTAATAATCAAATAATATAAGACAGCAGTTTCTTTTTGTATAAGCCTCATAATTCAAAATTTTATTCATAATTGACTTTAACAAGCGTTTTTTAACGTCAATTCAAAGCAATGACTTCGTAAACCCTACAGCTTACTAAGTACATGTAAATAGATTTTATTTTATTGTTATGTTTGTTACTGGTGCACTACATTTCATTTTTCACATTGTCCTATACCTCAAAGGTTGTCTGGAAGAGATCACTTTAAAGCGATAATACTGCCTTTGCCCACCCCTTTATACAATTTTATGTTGTCTGTTTTCTGTGTGTGTGTGTGTGTGTGTGCAATAAAGTGTGTTATCTATTTATCTTTTCCCTAAAAAAATATTTACCAATTCTCTGTTAGCTATTCAAATGATGACGATCTCAATGTAAGTAGCATAATTCATAAGCTAAGCTAGTGGTTACTAAGTGTCATAACTTGTGTATATTGATATAAGTATACCACAAACTGTCAAATTTCTTCAATAGACTTTGAACTTTATGCCTAAATGATATGGTTGAAAATGTATTGAAGAAATTTGACATTTTTGGATAGGTTGATGTGCAGGCGTCTGTACATATGTAAAATGCTAAATCAATAAAAATATATAGTAAAATGTAAGTTTTAATCAGCGAGCCGCAAAGCCTTTAATGCAAATCTAAACGGAAGAACTGAAACATTGTTACTTTAGCTTTCACAATTAAATTACAATTACAAATCTACTTTCAACATTATTCATACATTCACTACAATGTAAAAGCGTAAACTAAATACGTAATTAATTTCTAATTGTGTAATTAATTACTGGTATGATTACAAATCAAACAAATTATATAAAAAATCTTATAGCAAAGAATATTTATTTATTTGTGTAATAACTACAGAGTAAATATAAAGTTTTTTTTAAAGGCATTTTGCTTTTTATAGGGATAGATTTCGGTGGGCTGGTTAGAACCACGATAGCTCAATTGGAAGAGCACCTGACCCGGTATGTCAGAAGGGTGCAGGCTCAAATCCTGCTTGTGGAAATTTTTCAACATTGTGTTTTTGTAATTTGTGGTCGCAACAAAATTTGCGTTAAAATTATATAAACAAATCAAAAACATTTTATAGATCGCTAATTCAACTATAAATACAAGTAAGTATTATACCTATAAATAAATTTTAATAAATGAGATAGTTTAACACACTGCAATACTTCTTTGCGTGTCTACATAGGTACTTTATGGAAAAGCATAAATAAGATAGAATTCACATGACAATATCGAAAAGTAAGCTCACTCTGACCGCTTTCTGTATTTCTTGAATGCTCTAAAGTAGCAAAACTCTAGAATTACTAAACTTTTCGGTAAAACGATTATGAATTGATAGAAAGAGCCATGATCATGAAAGAGTAGTTAGGTAAGAAATTAAATTTAACGCTTTTATCATAATCCCTGTGTTTCAATTACGATACGACAGACTTGGGAACATTGGGGAAACATTAAAATAAATTTTTTGAAATTAATTTATCTTTTTTAAAGCTTACCCAAAGGTTCACACATGTTATATTAGTAATTGTGAAACAAAATAACCAAATAAGACTACAGCTAGTTCATGGAAAGTTGATCACTTACAACTTAAATCAAAGCTGTTTTACTGTGACAAAATTGATAACAATATTATGATAAACAAGCAAAATGGATGTGCCAAAGATAAACTATACACCGGACGAGCGAATAGCGCATGATATGCTCAATTCAGATAGTTCAACAACATCGACCGGCGACAAACAACCAATCAACACAACTATGTAGAAATCAACAACCAATTTGCATACCATTAGCCATTAACCCTGGTTTTCAATCATAATACTCACCGCTTGTCAAGAAAAAATAAACTTTAACATCACTAGCACTATATTAATATTAGACAACAACAATTAAACACTTAATTAGTCGTAAAATAAACTTTTTTTATGATTTTCTTGATCCAAAACACGTAGATACACAAGGACACAATAATACAAAACTGACAATGACATTACTGTCCAGTGTTGCCAAGACTGGCGTAGAAATAATTACGAATTGATGTAGTGTGTAACTTTCACACCAATTAATTTTACTTTCGGAATATAAAAATATTTTATGTGGTTGGTAGAGGTACTTAAAAATTTAACATAATGTGCATAAAATTACATGCAGCTACACCCGCAAGCAGAATAAGTTAAGATTTATTTTAATACTAAACATTACATAGCGGTCTTACATTATGGAAAGTTTTACTTGCTTTTAAACTATTACTTGTATAGTGTCATCCTTAGAGCGTTAGTTTAATGCTTTAGTGTCATAAAACATCCTCAGCTTGCATGTAAATAATCTAAATTATTATTACTAAGTATAATTGTTAAAGTAGCTTTGTTTAATTCTCCTTCACCACGCTAGATGGCGTTGATTTACAATCATTTGAATCGCGCTATTGAGTTGTTATCCGAACTAACCTTATAGGCCTTGAGCGATTTTCATTGTAAGGTTGTGTTTGAAGAATATATACCAGTTAGTGTTAATTGTAAGTGTTTTATTTGAGTGAGAACCCGGGAGTGAACGATTTGATCATTGGTGCCGAAAGAGAGATTGAAATATGAATACATTGAAACAAGATTACAAACTTTAGAAGAACTTTGGAAAGAGTTTAGAGAAGGGCACAAACGATTAATTCCTTTAGTACCAAAGAGTAGTAAAGAAACGTTAAATTACTTCACATCTGATGTGTACGAAGCATTTGAAGAACAATACACTGCTTACAAAAGCGTATTAAAAACTGCTCTAAGTGCTAGAAACACTAACCCTTCGAGTTCAAATACTTCAAATGTTCAAATCGTTCACTCCCGGGTTCTCACTCAAATAAAACACTTACAATTAACACTAACTGGTATATATTCTTCAAACACAACCTTACAATGAAAATCGCTCAAGGCCTATAAGGTTAGTTCGGATAACAACTCAATAGCGCGATTCAAATGATTGTAAATCAACGCCATCTAGCGTGGTGAAGGAGAATTAAACAAAGCTACTTTAACATTCCGCTCACCAAGAACTCCGTTCTTATATATTATACATCGATATTGTTAGCTAAGTAATCAAGTACATAGAAAGTATTTGAGGTTATAATGTGATAGTACAAAATAATTAATAAAGTTTAAGCTTCAAAAAGCAAAATTATGCACCGCCCACCGTGCAAAGAGGGCATTTACAAAGTTACACAACTAAACATTACTTGAACACAAAACAGAAGCAATGAACTAACTATGCATAAGTATGTAACCAAACAAAATAATAATAAAAAATTCGAAGAAAATCGGTAGATTCCCTAATCAATAGGACCATCTCTTGGTAGAAAACACAATTTACTGCAAGGGCGTTTAAAGAAACCTCTCTGGGTATCAATAGTTACAACTCTTACAATATTGTCATGTCCAGGGTGAGTATTTACAATTTTTCCTAACAACCATTTAGCAGGAGGTAAATTGTCCTCTTTCACAATAACTAGATCTCCTATTTTTGGTTCAACTTTATGTGTTGACCATTTGTATCTATTGTTAAGTGTTACCAAGTATTCAGCACTCCAGCGAGTCCAAAACTGTCTTACCATCTTAGTACACATTTGCCACCTGTCTAAAAGACTAACAGACTTACAATTATCATTTGTTACATTTAATAAAGCTTCGCCTATTAAGAAGTGGCCTGGTGTCAGAGGGAGTGGATCAGTCGGGTCATTACTTAAAACAGTTAACGGTCGTGAATTAACACACGCTTCCACCTCTGCTAACACTGTGGTCAATTCTTCGTACGTGAGGGTACTGTCACCAATTACTTTTTTTAAGTGTGATTTGACGGAGCGCACTCCAGCCTCCCATAAACCACCAAAGTTCGGTGCTTGAGGGGGGATAAAGTGCCAGTTGGTATTCTTCAGCGTAAGTGCTCGTGCAATATCATGGGTGAATTGTGATTTGGCACTGTTAAACATGTCTCTCAGTAACTTGTCAGCGCCAACAAAATTCGTTATTAATTATTAATGGGACCCGCATAATCAACGCCGGATGATTTGAAAGGCTTGCTTGGCGTGAGTCTGACTTCCGGCAGTTGTCCCATTAACTGATTACTATTAGTTCTCGAGTATCTCCTACACGTTGTGCATGTCCTAAAGTATTTTTTAACACGTTCGCGACCACGTAAAATCCAGTATTTTGCTCGAAGATAGTTGAGCATAATTTGTGGTCCGCCATGTAATGTTTTATTATGTGCGTCCGTTATTAACAACTGTGTAAGATGTGACTTAGCAGGTATAATAATCGGATGACACTCATCGTAACTCAATTGCGAGTGTTTAATGCGACCACCAACTCTTAATACTCCATTTTGATCCAAAATCGGGTAAAGATTGTGAAGCACGCTTTTCTTGGGGACAAAACCTTTTTTAGTTAGATGCTCAATATCTTTTCCAAACTCAAACTTCTGTAGTTGTTTTATGCACATCTGTAAAGTATTATTAACTTCCTGTAAAGTAATAAAGTTAGGTAGTTTGTCACGTTCTTCTTTAGGTTTCTTCCAGTGTAAAATTCTTTTGCAGTATGACATGACTCTTAGCATTCGGTTTAGATTTGAAAATTTAGTCCATTCAAACTCTTCAGTTTTATTTTGTATTATGTTCATTGACTTAATTCTTTGTTCTTCTTGTGTTTCAGGTATCTCTTCGTGGTTTCTTTTCAGGTTTTCATCGAACATCCAGCCAGGTCCGTGCCACCACAACATGTAAGTCTGTAGTTCTGCGGGTCGTAATCCGCGTGAGGCACAATCAGCAGGATTTGATTCAGTCGTGACGTGATTCCATTGTTCGTAGTCTAATATAGTTAATATCTCCGATACTCTGTTACTCACAAATGTAGTCCATCTAGAAGCACCTCCTTTTAGCCATGCTAGTACGATTGTCGAATCCGTCCAAGCAAAAAGCCTTGGTTTAGGGATATTCATTACTTGAGAAATTTCAGATAGTAATTTAGCTGCCAAGACTGCACCACATAGCTCTAGCCTGGGTATCGAAAGTTCTTTCTCTATTGGTGCAACTTTCGTTTTTGCTGATACTATAGATGAGTGTATTTTTCCGTTTTTGTGCACAACCCTAAGGTAAACTACTGCAGCAAATCCAGATATAGAGGCATCAGAAAACGCGTGTAGTTCCGTTTTGGAATCGCTCGTACAGTTCAACCATCTGGGTATAGTTATCGCTTTAGTTTCCATCAGTTCACGTCTATATTTTATCCACTCTTCTAACAACTCGTCAGTTAGTTTGTCGTCCCAATCTAACTGTGCTTTCCAAACCTTTTGTATGATAATCTTAGCGCGAATTACCACTGGAGCGATCCAACCGAGAGGATCGTACAATCTTGCAATGTCGGACAACATCTGCCGCTTCGTGATGGATTCTTTCTCCTGAAGTAAGTTAAGAGTGTATTCGAAACTGTCTGTCTCTCTATTCCAGCAAATTCCTAAGACTTTCAACATATTGTCACTCTTAATTGGTACTGACGTCTCTGCACTGCGTTTGTCTCCTCCTATATACTGTAACAACTTCTTGCTGTTAGAACTCCACTTTTGTAATTGAAAACCTCCACTATTCATTAGTAAGTTCATTTCGTCGTAAATCCGTATAGCTTCGTTCTCTGTTTCACAGCCACTCATCAAATCGTCGACGTAATAATCTTGTTTTGTTATTTCAGCTGCAACTGGGTACGTCGCCTTCTCTTCTTCAGCGAGTCTCTGTAGAGTTTTAACAGCTAGATATGGAGCACAAGCAGTTCCAAAGGTGAGTGTAATCAGCCTGTAATGTTGTATAGGCATATCTCGATTTGACCTCCATAAAATCCGTTGATAATTAGCATCATCCCTGTGTACAAGTACCTGTCGGTACATTTTAACGAGATCCGCGACGATACATATTGGATGCCGGCGCCACCTCATTAAAATGTGTCTGAGATCTTGCTGAATTTTAGGTCCGATTTCCAACTCATCGTTCAGCGAGACACCGTTTGTACCCTTTGAAGAGGCATTCATGACTATGCGCACCTTTGTTGTTTCCTTGTCATCTCTAATTACCGCGTGGTGGGGCAGGTATGAGGCGCGTGGATTCTCAAGATCGTCGTGTGGGACAAGCTCCATGTGGTTTAAGGTAAGGTACTCTTCCATTACTCTTTCGTATTCTTTTCTCAATTTAGTGTCTTTCAGTAATCTTGCCTCCAAAAATAACAGTTTCCTTTCAGCTATTTTTCTTGTTTCACCAAACTGACATTTTGGTTCCTCTTCTTTAAAGGGTAATCGTACTATAAATCTTCCGTTTTCGTTTCTAGTAGTAGTTCTATCGTAAAACTTCTCACACCTTTCCTCTTCTGTTGTAAGTCTCTTTTTAATTAAATCTGGTTCAGCTTCCATCTCCCAAAATTTCTTTAGCATGTCATCGTTTCGTATCTGAATGTGCATGTTTATTACTTGTTCCTTTTGTTTTGTATCTCTTGTAATTCTTCCTGATAGTACCCATCCGAAAGCCGTAAGTTGTGCAATTAGATTGCCCTCTGGATGTTTCACCATACTGTTGTGTAAAACTTCGCTATACACTTCTGCCCCTAAAAGGATATCAATTTTTCCTGGGGTGTCGTAATTTGGATCAGCTAATTGTAACTGTTTCAACTCCATCCACTGAGAAACATGTAGTTTTTCTCCTGGAAGTAAAGACGTTAATGTCCCTAAAACGTACGCATTGACACAGTATTTAGCATTAGGGTTATTACGTGATTCTAATACTAAAGAAACCGTATATTTGATTTTCGTTTGACCGTCTCCCAAGCCTGATACCACACCATTAACTGGAGTTCGTTTAAGATTAAGTAGTTGTACAGTAGATTCGTTTATGAAAGAAGCTTGCGAGCCTTGGTCCAATAGTGCGCGTATTAAGTATTTGTCTCCGTTTCTTGCGTGTGCGCTAACAATAGCTGTAGCTAATAGTACATTGTGGCTCTGATGTCCTTGTGCGAAGTTAGCCACGATTCTCGTCTCAACGTTTTTGTTGTCACTCTTGTATTTTGTGTTTGGTTCTCCTTCGTTAGTGTTGTTGTTTGTGTATGTGGATTCATCTTTCTCGACGTGTAACATCGTATGATGTCTCTTGCCACACTTTCTGCAGCAGGTAGGTTGACGACACTTATGAACTACATGATTTGGACACATGCAGTTAAAGCATAATCCTTTGCTTTGTACAAAATCAGTTCTCTCTTGTGTTGATTTTTGCTCAAACCTTGGACAATGATATACATAATGTTGGCCATTGCATAGAGCGCAACTACCGCTCCTCATTTTGTTAACTTCTGGCATTGTTGAATGAAACGATTTAGTCTTTGTCACTTGATTTGTCTTATTGTGTGTATATGTATGCGACTTCAATGTTAGTTTGCCAGGATCAATCATCTCTATGCTGCGAAATCTGCCTTCGAGGAATTCAGTAAGTTGTGTCCATGTAGGTAGATCAGTGGTTGAACTTATTTTTTGTTCCCACAACTTATGTGATTCAGTGTCCAGTTTGGATACTACTAGGTAAACAATAAATGCGCTGCATGATCCTGTATGAACTCCAATATTGTCTAGTGATTGTAAGCATGATGTCGTAGTATCAAGAAGTTGTTTCAGTGCTTGTGCTGACTCTGTGGTAATCGGTTTTTGTGTAAACAATGTTTTAAGGATAGCATTAGCGTTGTATCTCTTGTTATTGTACCGCTTCACTAGCTGTTTCCACGCTTCTTCGTAATTCTGCTCAGTGATGGCGAAATTGCGTAACAACGTTTGGGGCTCACCGCTGAGATTAGCCTTCAGGTAATGTAGCTTCTGCACATTAGATAATGTGGTGTTATCGTGTATAAGCGAAACAAACATGTCGTAGAAACTCTGCCATTCTTCATATTTACCATTAAAAGTAGGTAATTGTATTCGTGGTAGTGGAACTTCTGCCGACTTTACAGTCTCAGTTGTAGAAGTATTTGAACTCGAAGGGTTAGTGTTTCTAGCACTTAGAGCAGTTTTTAATACGCTTTTGTAAGCAGTGTATTGTTCTTCAAATGCTTCGTACACATCAGATGTGAAGTAATTTAACGTTTCTTTACTACTCTTTGGTACTAAAGGAATTAATCGTTTGTGCCCTTCTCTAAACTCTTTCCAAAGTTCTTCTAAAGTTTGTAATCTTGTTTCAATGTATTCATATTTCAATCTCTCTTTCGGCGTTTTCTTATAATTAATTTCAGCCTTTTGTAATCTCTCATAGAGATCAGTTTGTACCATAAGAAGTTCGTTAGCCATTTTGTAAACAACTTGTTTTATTTACAAAAATTTCACAAATTATCAACTGAAGCCGTCCAAACGTAGCCACAACTTTTCTAAGTCGATGTAGTATAAACATAAAATTTTTACAAGTCCAATATGCAGTAATTTTTCTAAGTCCTTTATAGTATAAACACGAAATTTTTACAAGTCCACAAGATTTTAGCACTGAATTTTCTAAGTGTTTAAATTAATTAAACTTTTATTTTTAACGGAATTTTTCTAAGTCCACAGATCACTAGTTCATTTTTTTTTCACTTTACTCACTGTTCTAGGTCCATATCCTTTCCTGGGTTTCGGCACCAAGAAAAGCGTGCTTCACAATCTTTACCCGATTTTGGATCAAAATGGAGTATTAAGAGTTGGTGGTCGCATTAAACACTCGCAATTGAGTTACGATGAGTGTCATCCGATTATTATACCTGCTAAGTCACATCTTACACAGTTGTTAATAACGGACGCACATAATAAAACATTACATGGCGGACCACAAATTATGCTCAACTATCTTCGAGCAAAATACTGGATTTTACGTGGTCGCGAACGTGTTAAAAAATACTTTAGGACATGCACAACGTGTAGGAGATACTCGAGAACTAATAGTAATCAGTTAATGGGACAACTGCCGGAAGTCAGACTCACGCCAAGCAAGCCTTTCAAATCATCCGGCGTTGATTATGCGGGTCCCATTAATATCCGATTTTCACCTGGTAGAGGTTCGAAATCATTTAAGGGATACATATGTCTCTTCGTTTGCATGGTTACAAGAGCCATACACATCGAAGTAGTCTCGGATTTGACATCAAAGGGATTCGTCGCCGCCTTTAAACGCTTCACATCAAGAAGAGGCCATTGTCAAGATCTCTACAGCGACAATGGCACGAATTTTGTTGGCGCTGACAAGTTACTGAGAGACATGTTTAACAGTGCCAAATCACAATTCACCCATGATATTGCACGAGCACTTACGCTGAAGAATACCAACTGGCACTTTATCCCCCCTCAAGCACCGAACTTTGGTGGTTTATGGGAGGCTGGAGTGCGCTCCGTCAAATCACACTTAAAAAAAGTAATTGGTGACAGTACCCTCACGTACGAAGAATTGACCACAGTGTTAGCAGAGGTGGAAGCGTGTGTTAATTCACGACCGTTAACTGTTTTAAGTAATGACCCGACTGATCCACTCCCTCTGACACCAGGCCACTTCTTAATAGGCGAAGCTTTATTAAATGTAACAAATGATAATTGTAAGTCTGTTAGTCTTTTAGACAGGTGGCAAATGTGTACTAAGATGGTAAGACAGTTTTGGACTCGCTGGAGTGCTGAATACTTGGTAACACTTAACAATAGATACAAATGGTCAACACATAAAGTTGAACCAAAAATAGGAGATCTAGTTATTGTGAAAGAGGACAATTTACCTCCTGCTAAATGGTTGTTAGGAAAAATTGTAAATACTCACCCTGGACATGACAATATTGTAAGAGTTGTAACTATTGATACCCAGAGAGGTTTCTTTAAACGCCCTTGCAGTAAATTGTGTTTTCTACCAAGAGATGGTCCTATTGATTAGGGAATCTACCGATTTTCTTCGAATTTTTTATTATTATTTTGTTTGGTTACATACTTATGCATAGTTAGTTCATTGCTTCTGTTTTGTGTTCAAGTAATGTTTAGTTGTGTAACTTTGTAAATGCCCTCTTTGCACGGTGGGCGGTGCATGATTTTGCTTTTTGAAGCTTAAACTTTATTAATTATTTTGTACTATCACATTATAACCTCAAATACTTTCTATGTACTTGATTACTTAGCTAACAATATCGATGTATAATATATAAGAACGGAGTTCTTGGTGGGCGGAATGTTAAAGTAGCTTTGTTTAATTCTCCTTCACCACGCTAGATGGCGTTGATTTACAATCATTTGAATCGCGCTATTGAGTTGTTATCCGAACTAACCTTATAGGCCTTGAGCGATTTTCATTGTAAGGTTGTGTTTGAAGAATATATACCAGTTAGTGTTAATTGTAAGTGTTTTATTTGAGTGAGAACCCGGGAGTGAACGATTTGATCAATAATATAGGTATTTTTCACACTTAAATATAATTACAGCTTACGTCACGATTATAATATCTCTAAATGGGTAAATATAAAAGACAATCAGACCTCATCAACCGCTTTTAAACTCAGGGTTTCGATTCCTGGGAGTGGCAACGGAGGGGGATTGGCTATTAAATTAGTACCTATTTTGATAAATTTATTCTTATAAAATAGCGACAGACATAAATAATATTGTGGTAAATAAATAGTGTTGTATGGGAGCCCCCTTAAATATTTATTTTATTCTGTTTTTAGTATTTTTTGTTATAGCGGCAACAGAAATACATCATCTGTGAAAATTTAAACTGTCTAACTATCACGGTTCATCATGAGATACAGCCTGGTGACAGACGGACGGACGGACAGCGGAGTCTTAGTAATAGAGTTCCCATTTTACCGTTTGAGTACGGAACCCTAAAAAACACATTTAAGGTAGTGGCCAGAGTTCGACAGTGAACCAGTGTATTGTTCTTTGAAATCTGTCGTCTGTTGTGAATACAGACACAATAAAGTTTAAATTTTTTGTGGGACAGATTTAACACTGAGCAGACGAAAGGTTACATTAGAAATGGGGGTCAGTTAGCTGATTGACTTTAACGACAATTGAATACAGACCCCGTGCTTCTGTAGCTGTCGTTCAGTAAAATTTCAATGACATTCTATATTATTTTTTGGAGACGAAAACTGTGTCGAGCACTCACTGGGCTTAAAGTGTAGGATACAAGTCCCACTACGATATTATTCTTCTGTTGTACTGACTTCGTCTTAAATATGGGCCACGATTCCCGCAACGTTTCACGCACTGGACCTTTGGGCCCCTTGTTCCTGCCAGATCACTAACCGATTTCCGATATTACCGATAAATATATTTGTTTTGCGAAACTTGTTTATAAATATATTACTAACTTATAGACTTTTTTTGCTTTTTAATTCAAATAAACCTTACAGTGGGAACTCATAAAAATACCAAATGAATAAATCTAGAGTTTTGCTGATCTACTCCTTTTGACTGTTTTACTAAAATCTAGCATAGTATAAGGACCCCATTATCCGCAAGTGCCCAGGGCCTCCAATAGGTTAAAGACGGCCGGCCCTGTTCACGCAGTCGTGCACATAAAAAACACATAACAATCACTGTTAATTTCATTTATTAATCTAAAATAATAAAGAGTAATATCACGCCGACTTTGACTTTCACAAAACAAATTAAATAATAAGTCAGTCAGTTTTAATTAGCTTTAGACGCCCCGTGCTGTGCGTTCAGATAAGCGCTAAATAAATTATTTAGGTGTGAAATTATTTATTACTGTAGTTTGACTTTGTTTTTCTTAAACAATTTTTTTAGAGGTTTGTAGTGGTACTGTATGACATTGTGTAAATTGAAACTTTTACCTGATGTAGTTAACTTAGTTTTTTTTTATTTTGTGTTTTTTTTTACATATTGTGGTTGTCTTCTATAATTTTGTGTTTAATTGTAATGGAAAGTGACCTACTATGATAGGGCATTTTCCAATATTTTTGACGCTGTAAGGGAGAAAAGAGCTGGACACTTGCTGAGTTTCTTGCCGGTTCTTCTCAGTACAAGATCTCCCGCCCAGAGTAGACTTACGAACCGATGGCATAGTGACATTCACAAGAGCTACTTGTAGCCTAAACTGAATAAATGATTTTGAATTTTGATTTTTTTTTTGACCACTTAAACCGTTATTCTTTTTGAAGGTATTTTTATATTAGATACGACGGATATGATCTAAAATTAAGTTACTCAGAACTGTATAGTGGTAATGAGTATTAATAAATAGCCTTCTTCCTGTCCCACAGCTGGGCAAAGGCCTCCATCATTGAAATCAATTCATCGCTACAATTGACAGGTATAGGTATAATCATCACACTCGCCAAACCGATCCGATCCGAACCCTTCGGAGAATCTAGTAGGGCACGGGGACGCGCACTAGTGCGCGATGCCGTTCCCTCTAGAAAACCTCCGAAGGTGATTCGTTTCACACGGCTTGAGGGACCCTTTACGTTCCTCGCCGCCCCCACACAAGCCCGGTGAAGCTGAAAATACCGTCTGAGGCAATCAGCAACCTGCTGATCTGGCCTCTTTCTACAAAAAAAAAAAACACTCACCAAATGCGAGTTGGTGACAAACCCGGGCTATGAATCGAATAATCTGAATCACGCTTTGGGAAATTGAACCTGACTGATTCGACCTGGGAATTGAAACCAGGACTTCCGGACCGAACACTTGGTAGCCACTCGGCCACCAAGGCGTTCGGAAAGGTAATGAGTAAGTAAAGTGTCTTATTTAGTGCGGCATGCAAAGGTTTTCTTCTCTCAGTAGCACCCATGGGGATCTTTTGTGCAAAACTGCAAACCTGGACCTATCCAGATTTGCGGTTTAGTGAACCTTTTCACTATTCCCCAGTGAAGATGACTGCTATAACTTGGCAATGTCTTTGAGGGCGCAAAGCCTGAATAATGGTTTCGTCAGGCTCATTATCGAAAAAAGCAACCAGTAGTTAGTTGTACAATTGCAACGCGACTGCTCAAGTTGCGCTTGATAAATTGGTATTACGGACATGAATCGCTGAATGGTCGCCCGCTTAGTGCATTTGCGATTGCAATTTATCAACAGTAACTAGAGTAGTCGCGTTGTAATTGTACAACTAACTGCTGCTTGCTTTTTAGAGTTCCATAGTCGATAAGGAACCCTTATAGTTTTGCCATGTCCGTCTGTCTGTATGTTTGTCCCCAGCCTAGCTCATAGACTATTAGTACTAGTAAGCTGTAATTTGGCATGGATATACATATTAATCACGCCGACAAAGTGATGAAGTAAAATTTTGAAAAATATTTGTTTTAGGTTACCTCCCTTACACGTGAAGTGGGGATTTTTTTTCTTGTCTACCCCATAGTGTTGGGTATCGTTGGATAGTAATTTCAAAAATATTAATATTTAACGTAATTCTAATATTTAACGATGGCTTATGTTATGAGCTTATGACTTATGGCTTATGAGGCTTATGATGGCTTACGATGGCTGATGGCGATTGGTATTGGCGGTTTCCACACCTACCAACGTTATTTAAGTAGTTCCCAATGAGGAATTTGTACTGCGCCAAGTACATTTTATAAGTTGGTCGACTGTTACTCGTAAACTTGTAAAGCCTACTTAGCTGTGATAGTTTTGACGTGACAACGTCTTATAAATTGGTTTGCCGGGTGACACTTCAAGAAACTGCGTTACGCTCCGCTCACGTTATGCGCTCACAATGAGAGCGAGTGAGAGGCACGCGTCCCTTCCACTCGGGCATGGTTAGCCCGCCTAAGAGCGAGAGAGACAGACATAAAAAGTGAAAGGTAAATACGTATGTATGTGTAAAGGTAAAAATAAAATTTTGTTAATATGAAATTCAGTGCGAGATTCTTTGTATAAATTAATGTTTTAAATATAATTCTTTGTATAAATAAATGTTTTAATTTGTTACTATTATTTCATCCTTCTTCCTACTATACGAATGAATATTCACATTAAAATTATTTTACCACTCAAAGTCGTTGTCACGTAAAACTTTCGCCCGTATATCGACTTTACAGGCAACCAATTTTTTTTCTTTTAACTTCGTCATAAGACAACTACCGTGAATTTTTTCACGTATCCAAAAACAACCATTTGGCCGGGAGAGACACTTGACTCTTACAAAAATTTGCACTTTAAAGCTTAATAGTTCACGAACGGATGCCTCAATCAAAAAACTGTTTCCACAAACCCGCAATATTTTTGAAATTGCTATCCAACGACACCCCACACTAGGGGGTAGACAAAAAAAATTACATCCCCACTTCTAAAAATATTTTTAAAAATTTTTCTTAACCACTTTATCGGCGTGATTAATATGTATATCCAAATTACAGCTTTATAGTACTAAGAGTCTATGAGCTAGGTTGGGGATAGACAGACGGACATAGCGAAACTATAAGGGTTTCTTGTTGACTACGGAACCCTAAAAATTTAACTATATAGACAGACAGATACCATTATTTTTTATGATGATGGGTTTTCTTTTATTTGATATGACACACCATCGACAATATCATTTTACAGAGTATAAATGTGTGTAGTTAAGGACTAGTTTTAAAGATATATTATGCCTTTACAGGCGTAGGTATACAGCATTCAGCTATTCAATTATTATGATTGAGATCTACTACGCATTTCATTTCGTTTCAATAATATTTTTGTATTATACCTAAAGCTTTATTATTATCTAAACAGGACTATAAACGTTTTCATTGGTTTCGCGTGTATGTGTCATCCGTTTCACAAAGGCGTGAGATCATTTTTATTGCGTCATATTTGTTTATTATAAATATCAGCATAAATGCAAAAACACAAATGTTTGTTTGTTTTTCATGCAATCACACTGAAACAGCATCACTACATAAGCTCATTTTGTCTCCACTCTGCGTGACACTACTTTGGCACGAGTCTTCAATTCAATTCAATTTCTTGAAAGATGCCTCTCGCTATGATTTAGCCAGCGTCTAGTTTTATGGCAGGTTATTATATTAGTGTTTTGTCTTTGTCCTTAAATCTGCTCAGAACTTTAATAGGCGTTGTGCTTGGACAAGATAGAAACTGTCTAAAACTGAGACTCAATTTTGAGGATACGGTTAGCTACTGATTGATTCTATGGTGATACCTGAAACAATGAGAATTAACTACCTATATGAGCGAGTTAGTGAAGCAGATCCAATGGACAGAAATAACACAGGGAGTGTCTTTCTTCTGTGACAGGGAGAACACACACAGAGACACATACACTACACCCCTCACTCGGTTTGGTTGGTGGTAGGGCTTGTTTGTCCGCCTGGCTAGCTACAACCATCTTATCTAAATAGGTCGCCATAACATCAATGTTTGTAGCATTGTTGTGTTTCGGCAGCTACAGATAAGATAGCCAGTGCCTCACTAGTTGAGGATCCCGGGTGAAGTGCGCTTCCATCATTGGCCTTATCATCACTTAACATCAGGTGAGATCAAGGCACTGTGCTTACCCGTACATATAAAAAAAAAAAAAAAAATTATAGTTTTTTGTGTCCCAATAAAAATATAGGTTAATACTTTTTATTTTTATACTTTATTCGATACTAGGGAACATAGATTGGAATTCGATGTACAAATTGGATTTGGAGTCCAGCTTTTTCTATAACATTACTAATCATATGATAGTTCTTTGTGTGCCGAGGAGAAAGCTAAGTATAATAATTGCCTAATATAATAAATAAAAATGCTAATATGATTTAATAATTGGTATTTTTATTGTTTATTATGTTATTAATGTCATGAAATTTTAACAGATAAATTTTAGTAATAAGAATAATTGTTTAAATAATGGTAGGTAATTAAATCTAATTTGTTATATTTTTATGGTTTTTGTTACGAATTTGCAATTTTTTATTAAGGGTGTTTTTACTCTTTTTATTGTTTTGTTAATGAAATGTGATGAAATGTATTGATTTTGTTTATATATATAATTGTATTATTTTTATTTTATTTTTAAATATCCAATTGCAAATGTAAGGATGTAAATTTTGCTTTGCTGTCGCATTAGGTGCCTGCCTGTAATGATAGTTATAAATGCTAGAATAAATAAATAGGTAAATAAATAATTAATTAAATTAATAATTTCATTATTTTGTCCTTTTCAGGAGCCTACACTTTGTGATAGACCAAAATTCAAGCGACAAAAGTCGCGCGGGGAAATTAGTATTTATCTAAGTAATATCGTTCGCCGTGACTAGGTGCTGATGACGGTATAAATTGAAATGATATGGCCTATCTATCAATACAGGATGTGGCTGAAGTCCAGATATGCATTCTATGTTTTTACCCGTTTTATCTAGGCTGCTGGCTGCATTCTGGCGCCTCCGTTGTGTCATTTCAAGGGGATTCACTTGCGGTTTTCGATTAGTACTAATATATCTACTTACGCACACACGCTGGCGCATCAGACTACTACAAACTGTCAGATTTCCTCAATAGAATTTAAACTTTATGTGTAAGGCATACGGTCGACCATTTATTGAAGAACCTGAAAAGTTTTGGAGAGGTTGACGTGCGGGAGTCCGTACTACAACATACCTACGTTATTTTTTACAACACAACTATTAACTAATACAATTCTTATAAATAAATTATTGTCACATATATTTATTGGCCCTTCTGACAACAGCCTCCATATTATATTTTATTAGGCTAGTTCTGTGTTTTTTATTCTCCATTAATGCTTTAATGGAATTGATGTTAACGAGACCATCTATCATTTGCTCTAGTTCGTGTTTCACCTTGGCGTTTATTGGGCATTCTGTTATTAGATGTAAGATGGTCTTGTTAGCGTCTGTACCACAGTCGCACTTCGGGTTCTCCTTACACTTGAAGCGCATACACATACCTACGATTTGTAAATCATCTCTTTGTTCTACAGTTAAAAACCACAAACGATAGAAAAAACTGTGATTTGTTTTAAAAATCCATTATCATTAAAAATGTTTTTTGAAACTTCAAAGTTAACTTTATAGCTTTTAAATTTTGTGATTAGTCAGTCACTTACTTCTACTAACACTAATATATTTCAATATAATATTCTATACATATATACTTATACAAAGTAATTTCGTTCACAAAACCTTTAGTCCTGTCTCCAATCATGTCAGTCCTCTCAAAAGTGCTGTCATATTTTATCCAGTTGCGCTTATCATGTATCACTTTGCACCGTTGCAAAAACCTTTCCTCAAACTCCACACAGCAGTAAGTATATTGCATAGCAGCCACTTTTCTTGAGCGATAGATAGTGTATATTTGATGACTTCGGTTTCATTTCTCGTGTCACATAATAAATATGACCGGAGCGAGAGTAATACTTTATCTAACAGTGGTTTTTAAGGAATGCAGACTTCCATTTGTCTCTTAAGTTTTTTAGAGATATTATGTCGTTGCGGCGTCAGTTTTCGACAGTAACCCAATGTTTGGCACCGGGTTTCATCGCCAAAAAATAATACAGGATTACCATTAAAATTTTACAGGATGAAAGTATTTCATTTGATGCTAAATTGCTAAAAAATCTGTTGCTGGCCAAAAGGAAAAGGTGTCGTTTATTGGTTCCTGATGAAAAGTGGTTCACCCTACGTGCCTTATAGCCTACGTACGTGCCTTATAGCCTATCTACGTATAGTTTATTACGTATTATAAATTACAAAAACACAAATGTTGAAAAAAATTGCGTTAAAATTATATAATCAAAACAAAAACTTTGTAAATTGTCAGAAGGTGTGGAAATCCCAGTCGTGGATTTGTTTACAAGATTGTGCCTAATGTTAATGAACGTTTTTACTATCCACCTGTATATCTAATGTACTATCACTATGTTAAGATGCTTGAGTACATAAACATCGTTAAAATTTAAAATATAAAACGAGCGAGCCTTACAGTACTCGCGTCGCATAATGATGTGTAAATTGACATCTCACCTTAGTAATAATAAGCAATTTTAACATTATATTCTGAAAAAAATGGGTCAGGTATTATACATCATTTGATAACTATAAAATAAATGCAGTAAATACTCATTAGAACACATTTAACATATAAAAAATGACCTAATGTCACATCTAATAATAATAATGTGTCATGTTCTTATTATCGATTTCAAATTTACAAAACCGACTTCCTGTTACACATACCTACTTCAATCACTCCCACAAATTGCTTATATAGAAAGCGAACGGAAAGATGTTACAAATCAAAAAGAATAAGAAAAATATTGTCATTTGTCATCATAATGACTTGTCCTGACTGACTGACTCATCATCGCCGAGCCTAAAACGCTGAAGCTAATTAGATAAAATTTGGACTGTAGGTTAATTGAGTGACGTAACCAGCCACTAAGAAAGGATTTTACAAAAATCACACCCTAAGGGGGTCAAATAGTGAAAGTTTGTATGAAAGTCCGTCAGTTTTGAAGTTAAATACGTGAAAACTGGTATTTAGGTTCTTTAAAAGAATTAAAGAATGACATGTCTCAGGAATTTCGTTTATTTTTCTTTAAATGAGTAAAAAAGGGAAAAAGGTTTTTTTGGGGACATCGTTATTTTTAAAGTGATAACTATCAAAATCAATATTTTAATCGATCCTTAGATTTTTCAACAAAAATTAATAATCACGTGTTTTAGCTTTTTTCGAAAAACCTCCCCTAGAGAAGTGAAATAGGGGTGGAAAGTTTGTATGGAAATCTGTCATTCTTTAAATTTCGGTATTTGGACTGGTTATAAATTACGAAGAGTTTCAGGATTTTCGGAAAACGATCCCTTAAGTAGGGGATGACAATTTGTACAGGAGGTTTCAGAATGGACCAAAATTACTTATACAGAGTGATCTTTATTGCGCGGTTTTACTTACACTTTTTACTAATTCTAGCTCGCATGGATGGGCTTTTTAATGATACAAAATAAAAACCTAATATTGAAATGACGTGACATGTTTAGTTGTCTAACCCTTATTAATTATATCCTTATGATATTTTAATTTTATTTTTTCCTTATTATATTTTTATTTACCTTTAATTAGTTTGGCTTTTATTACGAAAAAACACAAGTCATGTAGCCCACGTGAGCAAAGCCGCGAACAAAAAGCTATAGTCCCTCATAAACGTTCTTATAACGTCCGTCAATGGGACGGATAATTTTATATGGCAACTCCGATAGCAGCATAATTTATGTAGTATATGTAATAATTAATTAAATTAATTTATGTATATTTCACACGGCGGCAGATCAACCTACCCAAACCTGTCAAAAACTAATACACAAGGAAACTAGCGAATTAACGAAACTGACATCCTAGCAAAACTAGAGAAGAAGGAAACTGAGGAATTAGGAAAATGTGTAACTAGCGAAATTGTCAACCTATCGAAACTGTCTAATGAGTAAACTGACGAATCAGGAAAATGCCTATCTAGCGAAATTGTCAACCTAACGAAACTGACTAATGAGTAAACTGGTGAATTAGTGAAATTGACGAGTAAGGAAACTGACCAGTGGTACGCTAACTCTACTATCCGTATTCATTCGTTTTCGTTAATGTGATCGCATGTCGAATGAAAGTCGCAATTGGCACCCTGACTTGAGTACGCGGAGTGATATGACAGCTAGTAGGTAGAAGTAGATACTGATATACCTACAATCTATTATAATTACTAATTATGCCAAAAAATTTACCTTCTCCCCATCCGCACGACCTGAAGACTAATCTATTGGAGGCGACCTCGGGTTTTTCCGCTCTCGATTTCGATCCGGAACACCTCGGAGAATCTAGTTGGGGACGACGGCGAACGGGGTGATGCCTTCGTGATGCCATCTCATTAGAAACCGGATACCATCCCCTCTAGCTAGATATACTATGTCGTTTGTCGCAGTTTAATTAACTGTGAAACAATAATCTCATTCCCTTAGCAGACTGGTACCATTAGCGCCGCGTTTATTGATATTCAGTGTACAGCTAACCATGAGCCATGAGTCACTGCCACAGACTTACAGATGTCACAGAAGCGGACAGTCGACTGAAACGGAAACTTTAATACGCAAGGGTTGCGTGTAGTTTTCATTTTACCCTGTGCCTTACAGCAGCAGCAGTATTCATCATGCATGATCATCATCTCAATTTAAAATAAAATATAATATATACTGAATTTAATCGCATAATGGCTATGAATAACTTTGCTAAACACTTTAATAGTTGACATTACAAGTAAATAATAATAGAATTCACAATAATATAATAACCTAAAGTAACTAAAACTATTACGAAACTAAAATATGGCGTCAAAAAATTCCTCCGCGTCGCTGTCGACTGGTAATGTACCCAAGAGACTGGCGGCATTGCCACGTTGTATGGCAATGCTTAGCCTCTGGCCAAGGTAAAAGCCAGCCCTTGGGTCATGGGAAGTGTCAACCAGCCGTTTGGAGATGTCAGTAAATAAAACATTAGCACTCAGACCCCATGGCCCGAGGGTTTCAACCACAAACGGCTCCAAAATATAATTGCCGATAAGGTTATTATACTTTCGCCGCTTGAGGTTTTCTGCAGCCGCAGCATAATTGTTTTATTTGGTCAAATTGTGTACATTGTTTGCGTTGCATCCCAGTTCAATATTTTGTCTATCTTTATTTTTGTGTTTGTACTTTCGGATGTGACACTGTTAATGTTCCTAAATAAATAAATAAATAAATCTCATCACAGCCAAAAGACGTCCACCACGTGGCAAAGGCTTTGTGCTGATCGCACCCAGCGGCTACCTCCACTGTTTTTTTTTGAGAGTATGACCGATTGCTTTAGGCGCCGTTTTTAGCGTCAGCGGAGGGGAGGTATTTGGGGGCGGCTAGAAACTTAAACAGTTCTTTAAGCCGTGTGAAACGAAGCACCGTTAGAGGTTTACTTGAGGGAACGGCATCACGCACCAGTGCGTGTCCCCGTACCCACGAGATTCTCCGAGGGATTCGGATTTCGTTTTTACACGTTTCGTTTTCACAAAGGCAGCAACACTGCTTTGAAAGCAGATTCTGCTATTTAAAAAAGTTAACAATTCAGGTTTACCCCGTCAACACACACTCCATAACAGTGTGATCCGCTCGCCTTCTATATATATATATTTTTTTTTTATATACAATATACGGAGTGATTTCATAGAAAAAGTAACAGTAACGGTAACAGTGTAACTGAAGCTTACCATCAGCAGTCTCCTTATTTTTGAAGTAAGCCAGTGCATGAAATATATATATATGTGTCAGTCAGTAGTTCGTTTGCGAGTTTGCTAGCAAAATAAAGAATATATAAAAAACGTAAATAAATAAAATTAAAATAAATAAAATAAAAGAAGAAAAAAAACTATTTTCTATTGTAATATTGATTTCAAAAGGTGAGATGTCAAATGTTACACATTATATGCGACTACTGTAAGACTCGTTCGTATTTAGGGTTCCGTAGTCAACAAGGAACCCTTATGTTTCGTCATGTCCGTCTGTCTGTCTGTTTGTCCCCAGCCTAGCTCATAGACTCTTAGTACTAGAAAGCTGTAATTTGGCATGGATGTACATATTAATGACGCCGACAAAGTGGTGAAGTTAAATTTTGAAAAATATTTTTTTTAGGTTACCTCCCCTACACGTGAAGTGGGGATGTAAAAGTTTCAATTTCCACAATGTCATACAGTACCACTACAGTACTATAATAAAAGTCAAAAAATGTTTAAGAAAACAAAGTTAAACTATAGTGAATAATATTAAAAATAAGATAAGTATGCAAGAGCAGACCAGCCTCCACAGGCGGCACCCGTTCACGAGTATGACATATGAATCAGCCATCGCTTCGCTCAACCATATTTTAAGTAAGTTGGTAAGTGACGATGCGGCCTAGGATGTAGCATACTTGCCTAGAAATGCCTGTTCACCCTTGACTTGAAAATTACCAGGGTACGTATGAGGAAACCGATCCGCAGGATGGGAGTTCCACTCCTTAGCTGTCCTTAGCTTAGCTCTGCTTGGATGTTGCCCCTTCTGTATACTGTGTTTTTCGTTAGAGGCAAATAAAGTTATTTATTATTAATGACGACCTCCGTTAGCCGCCAGTGAGTAGCTCACGCCGGACTTTGAGCGGTAGAGAGGTCCGAGATCCCGAGTACGATTCCCGGTCGGGTCAATGTCAAAAACTATCTTTTCGATATTGTGTCGGGTCTGGGTGGTTGTGGTACCGTCGTTGTTTCTGATTTCTCAAAAATCGAGGTGCTTTAGCTACTTACCTTGGGATCAGAACAATGTATGTGATATAATCTAATATTTTTTTCTTTTATTATTATTATTATTTATTAATTACAAAAAACTAAAAATTATCTTAATATCCATGTCTGTTCTTCCATAGCTCTGTGGTCGCGGTGCGGTTCGTGCGATGCCTCCATTTCGGTGTGAGTCACTTCACAAAGCGGTCTGCTACCATCCCTGCATTCAGTGGGTCACGGGCATCATTATAATGGTGTATCTTCACGCACTAAGGGATTAACGACAAATAAGTCTTAGTGGCTTGGCCAGTACTAAACTGCTCAGCAAATGCCCGTGTAGTGTAGCCGCCCATGCTGGTCTGGGACGTGAATATAGTGTATCAGCTGCCTTCCCGTGTATGACGTAAGAGCCGACTAAGGGCAGCAACCATAGTTGGTTTCAAGATGTTCGCTCATCATCAGGCGTTCAGCTAGCAACCCATCACTGATATTATCTATTCCACCTCGGAGCCCTACTTTGATTATGCCAAATGTGTCAAGGTCACTAACGGCGGGTTTACTAAAAATTGGTGATTTTGATGCTCTGTCTACCTCTCTTAAATACTTCCCAAAATTAGCGCGTCGCAGTCCGTCACACTGACACTGGAGGTAGGTGGGTCTCAGATGCGTCGAACAAGCCTAACTTGTCCATAGAAAAGTTTAATGAGTTTAGAGATATAACCAATTTCAGGTATTTTTTGAAAATCACCAATTATGGATAATTTTTGTATCAAAGTTTTTTTTAGAGAGCCCTTTATTTAACTTTTTTCACGTCTACGTCTTTGAGAATAGTTACAATGTTGAAACAATATTATTTAGTAGATAAATCATGTGCAAAAACGACTAATTGATAGTTTTCTCTTAACTTTATTATCACACAAAACAATGGCTTCAACTTTGAGCAGCAACCGTGACAATAAATTTACTTCAAACTTTTCTATGGACAAGTCAGGCTTGTTCGACGCACCTGAGGCCCACCTACCTCCGGTGTCAGTGTGACTTGCTAATTTTGGAACACCCTGTATGTATGTATGAATAGTGAATGAAACTCGCTTCCGTCTTCTTAGATCAGGGTGAGTTTGGTTTACTATCAGTATTCATTCGATTACGTTTACGAAAACGAAAATTAGCATGGCATTGAAGCAGCGCCTCTTGGCGACATACGAGAGGAGTTACAATTGTGCCTTACAAATTCTTGTTTTCGTAAACACGATCGAATGGCACTAGGCACCCTGAATGCCTCATCGGAATCAGAATGGCAAAGCGCTTGGCCCGATATAAAGAGGGTTCTGGGTTTAATTCTCATGCCGGGCAAAGGTGTTTCGTACTTCTAGAAGCATAGCCCGGCTTTGTGATCACCAACACACATGTGGCAAGCATGGTTAATCCAGTACCTCACCTGTGTGTCTCTTATGCCGTACATCCTGCACTATGGATGATTTCATCGAGGCTGACTAGAAGGCGGTTGATATATCACCTTTTTGGTCAGGAAGAATATGACGATGTCCATGTCGCTGACACGAGAAGATGAAAAAACAATCCATTACGCATTTAATATGGAGATGACTAGATTTCAATGATAGAGACCTTGACCAGCTGTGGGACAGTAGGTACATGGGCATATTTATGATCTGAATCTAAATTATTAAGATAGAAAGAAAAACTCACACTCAGCACGAAAGCACAAACTAAGGAGACAGTAGAAGGTAAGCTTCATACAAACGCGCTCGAGCAACGCACACATAGACCGCCTCTCACTGACACCGATCTCGGAACAGCTCGCAACAGCCCAAGCGCAGGTGTTTTTTTTTTATACTTAGCACGGCAAATGACTCCACACCACCTGATGTTAAATGGAAATGGAGTCGTGAAAACAACGCAGCATCAGTCAACCTCACTCTGCCGGCCCATAAGGTGCTTCTTCACGCCTCGTTTGAAGGACCCCATATCATAGGAAAGAAGGAAAACGTGTGCTGGTAGACTATTCCATCTTTTGGAGGTGCGACAAAGAAACGAGTCACCAAAGGAGAAGATTTTTTTACTATGGGAGCTGGGCTTAAAATAAAAACTCAATTAACATAAGCAAATGATACATCAAATTAAAGAAAAAAATATTAGGATTACGATCAAAGTATTTATATTAATAAATAGACGCGCATTTTAATTTAATTCATATACAAAAATACATTTTCCTAGCAACAATAGAAGTAATGTTGCAATAATAAAAAAAATATTATTGACATAGACGTGACAGCGGTCAGTGCGTTTTTCATTAAATTAAAATAAAAATACAAGTCTACATATTATCTACATCTCATGTTTACAATCATCATACTTATACTATACTTTTCCTAACATATAAATAAAGTAAAACTACATGTAAGATGTATATATCTGTTGTGCAAATGCGCAAGATTGATCGCTTATGGAGTAAGCAAGCACTTTTAAGGCACTTAAAGCTCAGAATTCCAACCAACATTCACATATTTTAGAAAACTGCCCCTAGTATCATAGAGTTGCTGATTGTTAAAGTAGATACCATAATATTACGTCAGTGAAGTGATGAAATCAAAATAGAATTACTGAATTGGAAAACAACAAAAACGTAATAAACAATAAAATATCCAAAATGCTCCAATAGTCTCGTCATGACATAAGCAGCTGGCTCAGCTTTTTTTTTTTTTTAAGTGTAGTTCGTTCCATGAGGAACCGGCTAAGGTCATAGACCATGCTGCCATGTCATTAGTTTCTTAATTTCATCAGCTGTCAGTTTATGTTAATCAACTGTCATAAAAGTACTCGGACATAGTTCCTTTCGACGCATTTTTTTAAAATAATACATTTTTTTACAAAATAAAATGGGCATCTTTTAAAATCTGCAAATAGTGTAGAATGAAAGTATTAAATGTTTATAGTATTAATCAACAGAAATGATCTCTGTTAAATTTTCATTTATTTTAAGCCCAAAAAAAATGTTGTCCTTTCTTTGTGCGCGATGGGATATGTGTGACAGTGAAGCGATGACTCCGGAGAGCAGCACGTGTACTCCTATGGAGGAAGGGAGAAGGCGGGATAAGGTCAAAGAGTGTTTCGAGATACGTGCACATGAAAGGAGTCTATGTGTGCGTTGCTCAAGCGTGGTATGTTTGTACATGCCTTCCGGGTCTCTTTAATTTGTTTCTTCTTTCTTATTACTAACTAATGGAAATAAAAAGTCACACTCATCACTAAAGTGTAGCCTTTTCGCTATGAGTCACTTCTTAAATCGGTCTGAGTGTTGACTGCGTCACACACGTGTCTGTATCTGTACCTTTCACGGACTGATGGATTTACGGCTATTCTATAAAGCTAGCAATAGCACTTCCATGTGCAGACAGGTATCTAGCGTGAATATAAATGAGAAATGTAAAGCCGCCGCCCCTGTGGTCTAGTGGTTTAGACCACCGGTCTCAAAGAGGTCCCGCCGAGTTCGATTCCCAACGAGGGTGGGTACATGTTTGTGTACCCGGTTTGATTGGTGGTAGGACTTGTGTGTCCGCCTGGCTAGCTACCCCCATCTTTTATCTATGTCGCCATAACATCAATGTTTGTAGCATTGTTCTGGTTCCGGCAGCTAGAGATAAGGTAGCCAGTGCCTCAGTGTGCCTCAGTAGGTGAGGATTTCCGGGTAAAGTGCTCTTCCATTTTCGTCCTTATCATCACTTAACATCAGGTGAGATGACCCAGCAGGACCCGTAACAAATAAATAAAAAAGTTTCCAACAATAGGCGAAGCCTCATGCCCCAGTAGTGAGGACAGGAAGACAGAGATGAGCTGGTGTTGTTGACTGCGAGTTCTATGTACACACGCCTGCACATCAATCAACCTACCACAACTGTCAAATTTCCTCAATAGACTTTGAACTTCATTCCTTCAAGATATGGTTGAAAATGTATTGAAGAAATTTACAGTTTTGATTAAGTTTGTAGGATGGTAATGGTAGGGAGAATGCCACATTGAGTAAGGCCAAAGGGAAGATCTTCCTCCGAGCTGGGTGGTATAGCTCGGGGACCGAGGTCCAACGGATGTTAGTCGGAGGTGCTATATATAGCGAAGGAGATAGTGAAACTTCGCTACCGCGATGCAGGCTTCGCATACTATTTTATCGACGTAGTATAGCGACGTCGTTGGTATGCGTTTGTGGCACCATCTATTCACGGTTCATAAGGTGTTTTGCTTCGTGGCGAATAATGTGCGGCGTATGCGGTAGGTGATGACGCCGCCACAGGTTGATGTGCAGGCGTCTGCACACACGCGTGCACATCAGTACGATCGTACCCACGATCCGCTAAACGGTGCCCTAGCTTGGTATTTTGGCAGTTTGGCACACCCCAGAAGTCTACTGCGAAAGGGGGAAACTGGTACTGTGACTTCAAGGCAGAACTTTGAACTTTATGAATATATATGGCATATGGTTATAAAAAAAAACACAAATGTTGAATAAATTTCCACGAGCAGGATTTGAACCTACACCCTTCTGACATACCGGGTCAGGTGCTCTTCCAATTGAGCTATCGTGGTTCTAACCACCCGCCGAAATTATTCAACATTATTTACTTTTTTTACTTTGAAAGCCAAATGCACCCATTCAATGCCAACAACTACCGTCATTAACACCCGATCATAATATTTTTACAAATACTAAAGATCAGTTAAGAAGTAGGCAAGCTATTTATAAAATGTTTTTGTTTTGTTTATATAATTTTAACGCAAATTTTGTTGCGATACAAATTACAAAAACACAAATGTTGAAAAAATTTCCACGAGCAGGATTTGAAGCTGCACCCTTCTGACATACCGGGTCAGGTGCTCTTCCAATTGAGCTATCGTTATACATTTGTTGAAGGAATTTGACAGTTTTAGGTATAGGTAGATGTGCAGGCGTCTGAACTTCAGAAGGATTCTTTGCCTTCCGAAGGTGGCTAAACTCCACCAGCCCGGGAGTTCCATATTTCACTAGTAAACCGCCTATAACTGTCCCAATATTGGGTAAAGGCCTCCATCATTGAAATCAAGTCATCACTACAATTGATGGGTAATGGCTCAATCACCACGCTTGTCAAATGCGGGCTGGTGATCACAAACCCGGGGTATTCACCGAAATATATACATTTTGCCCAACCTGCGAATTGAACCTGGGACCTTGTGCTATCGGGCCGAGCGCTCTGCCACTTGACCACCATGGCGTCACTAATTAGATGGGAAAAGCGATGAGTTCTTTCATAGGGACCTACTTCGTCAAACAAGTTCTCTATATAAAACTCTTGTATGAGGCCACTGTCTTCAGGTGAAAACTGTTTCTTATTAATTTATATAAAACTCGAGTTCACCTGATTAAATAAAGTAATAGGTTGACATTGTTGTAGTACAGTCACGAGCAATTAACTTGTTAACAATATTACTCTAAGGGCCTGTTTCACAATGTCTGATTACGAGATACTTGGCAGATAAAGTGACAGTTTTGTATGGACCATCTGTCAAGTAAACGCTAATAGGAACTTACTTGTAAATGGTGAAAGAGGCCCTTACTGCCGTACTCAGAGACGTCATTTAAGTTTTAATGACAATTAAGTCTCTTGCTGTCACTTTCTTATGTATAGTGCTAAATAGAGAAGGAAAGACATTTAATTGTCATTAAACTTAATTGACGTCTCTGAGTACGGCAGTTAGAGTTCAATTTAGTCAAAAGTGACACACATACATACATGTCAATGCTCTAACTGTATGTAGTACATTGTCGAGTTACTTTTGCTGTAATAAACAAATTAAATTATAAATAATCTAAAAATCTGCAAAACACGGTTTTAAAACAATATTGTTTTCAATAAAAATATAAACAGTAGGTATGTAGTAAGTATACATTTATACAAAACAAACAACTATGTATTAACTAAGTAGGTACTCTCATTCATTAAACACATTGATTTTTATTTAAATGTTTTGTTTTAATTTAATAGTAGATTTATGATTGATTATGGTTAGTTTTCCGAAAATATTTGTTGCGTACAAATTACAATAACACTTTTAATGTGTAGAATTGTAGATGTAGGTAATTATGCATAATTTGAATAGGGCTCGTTGATAGTTACGATAGCATAGTTGATAATGCACCTGACCCGGCATATCATGGGGTGCGGGTTCGAATCCCGCTCAACACTTTGTTTTTTTTTTATATTTGCAAGAATACTCTTTTAGCAAAAGCGTGTCGCCGTACACTGTTATCATGATTCGGAAAGGTTATTAGTTCCGTAAGTTTCCGTACGCGCATCCAGCGCCAGTTCGCTGAGAGACCGCGAACAACAAGGCAGGCGTGTCCCGAGCTCCCGCGCTCGCGCAGATTAAACTTGTAATTTACCTATGTGTTCAACGGTTAAACCGAGTTACAAATAAACCTTTTAGCCTACCACCGTCGCGTCGTTTCCCTGTTAGAACCCCATTTTTTTTTTTTGAGAGAGATTGCTGATTGCCGCTGCGGCATTTTCAGCTTCACCGGGCTTTTTTGGGGGCGGCGAGGAACGTAAAGGGTGTGAAACGAATCACCTTCAGAGGTTATCTAGAGGGAACGGCATCGCGCACTAGTGCGCGTCCCCGTGACCTACTAGATTCTCCGAAGGGTTCGGATCGGATCGGGGAGCGGAGCAACCCGAGGGCGCCTCTACAGGCACGGACCTCGGCTCGGGTTGACCGGGCCGTGGAGGAGGAGAGAACCGCCCAGGTACATGTCTGTACCTGGTGTAGAGCGAGTGTGAACCGGTTCTTCGTACCCTTGTCCTACGAGTACGGTGTCTTGGGCCTAAACTGGTGTGCATGTTTAGTGTATTCTGTAAATGTGTGCTGTCATTTAGAGGATCGGGCGGGGTTAGAACCCCATAGTGAGCATTACGCTTATATAGCTTAGTTACTATAGTTAGCATTTAACTTTACCTTGATCGAATCTGTGAGAACTCGCACTAGCTTACCTATACCTACACAACACAGTAGGTATGCAACCTCTTTACAGTCCGCTCGCCAAAGTTCTTTCAACCACAGCTTGTCACACCGTTTTTGTACAGTTCCGCAACCTGTTTGACCTCCTTCAGTTTTTGTGGCGTTTAAAAAGAAGTCCCTTACGCCACCAGTCCGCGACATGACACCGTGTGCGAAGAGACATTGTTTGCACCAGTTTTTTTGTCTAAGAGTTAAAAGGTAAAAGGAAAAAGTGTACCACCTCTGTAGTACCTAGCTAGTATTACTTCCTCTTTCATACCAGTTCTCTCTATTATTCTTCTCACACTTTCATTATGCATACCTACTACTCATTCATTCATCATCTTTCATTCCCAGCAGTGGGACTGCCTTTAATTTTACTAAAATCTAAAAAGGTTCATTAATGTCCACTTTTTATGTGGTAGGTACTTAAGGTAATTAAGCTTTTCAGCAGGGTTTTTTAATATTGAAATATGGGAGGCATTCAGTGTAAATACACTTCCGTAGTCTAGTGGTTTAGACCAGTAGGTGAGGATTCCCGGTTAAGTGCGCTTCCAATCATCACTTAACACCAGGTGAGATCAAGGCACTGTGCTTACCCGTACAATATAAAGAAAAAAACCTGTGACCCGCCCCGCACTGGGAATCGAACCCGGGACCTCTTAACCTCGGGTCTAAGGCCGCTGGTCTTAACCACCAATGGCAGTAATAATGCGGCCATGTCGAAACTAGATAAATAAAAAGAAAGAGTAGAAAGAATTTCTCGTAGAGTGTTTAGATTGGACCGAAATAGAATTATGCGAACACAATATACATCAGGCAGGTTGTACGACAACTTTTTCCATTTCAAAACTTCAGAATATTGTCGGAAAATTCACTTCAGCGTCCCGTCCGCATACAAATGGCTCCGTCTACGTCTCTGTGAAATTTGTATTGTCTTACAGCGCTCGATGCGGTGAGACAGGCAAACGTAAACACGTAAACTGAAATGAAGTGACATATATACGTTAACGCACCCGCTCTGCGATTGCTAAGATTAAGCAACTTTCGCATAGGCCGGTCATCGGATGGGTGACCAAATGTTTATCACAATCATAATCATAATATTTATTTGCATCATATTGTACATACATTGGTCAAGCTTTCAGAACATGAGCCTTGCAAGGGCATTGCAAGAATCTTAAACTAAGTTACCAAGAAAAAACATATTAAAAAAAAATTACAAAATACATTAATATAATTCAATTCAAAAAAATTTAAAAGGATAATAACATTTTAAATTAAAAACTTTAACAAACAAAATTAAAAACTTCAAAACTTATTTACTTTCCAAAAATTCTTTTAAATTGTAATAACATAGCTAGCTATAGCCATAGCTTTTGCGCTTGGATATCTGATTTCCTGAAGGGAAGATCGATACGCGTTGCCCTCGACTGCTACTCATCTGACCAAAAGGCTATCGATGCCGGTGTGCCTCAGGGATCGGTTCTATCCGCAACCCTATTCCTGCTTCATATAAACGGCCTGCCTGTGCCCGGTACCTTTGGGTACGCAGACGACAGCACCGTTACGGATAGATACATGTCGAGTGCAAAAGCTGGCAGACAAGATGTCGACTCTTGTCGAGAGGCCATGGTTAGCCGCTTGAACAAAGCCCTCCAAGCAGTTTCCAATTGGGGCGATGCCAATCTGGTCACGTTCAACGCTGCCAAAACACAGGCTTGTTTGTTCTCCGCTAAGCGGAGCCCATTGCACCTGGCTCCTACTTTCCGGAATGTGACTGTAACTATGACTGACAGCCTACAGCTCCTAGGTGTAGAGCTCTCGTCCAACCTCAACTTCGGGCAGTACATCGAGTCCAAAGCAAAGACTGCAGCAAAAAAACTTGGGGTTCTCTCTAAGGTCAGGCGTTACTTCACGCCAAAACAGCTGCTCCAACTATTTCAAGCACAAGTTCGATCATGTATGGAGTATTACTACTGCTGTATTGTACTGCTGCCACCTTTGGGATGGATCAGCCAAATACCATCTGGCTGCTTTGGACTCGATTGAAAAACGAACTAAGAGACTCATCGGTGACCCTGCCCTGATAGACGCCAAGCTGCAAAGTCTAGAACATCGGCGTAGGGTGGCTCATCGGTCTTCTACACTATCTTCATTTCAGGGAGTGCGCGAAGGAGTTGCACGACCTAGTCCCCACCATCCACTTTCCGCTATCGGAGCGCGAGACGCAAGTTCTATCCCTATGTTGTAGATATGCCACCTTGTCGCACGAACCGATTCGGTTCAACTTTCTTAGCGCGTACAGCTAGGGAATGGAACGCGCTGCCTGCGAGTGTGTCCCCTGAAAGGTATAATCTGGACCTCTTCAAGGCCAGAGTGAATAGGCTATTTCTAGGCAGGCGTGTTCCATCCTCGACCGCACCGTCACTTAACATCAGGTGAGGTGTGATCAAATGCCTGCCTATAACAAATGAAAAAAAAAATAAAAAATAACATTTTTCTATTAAATACTCTTTTAAAATTTTACAAAATAATGTTTCTTATTCTATATTTTAAATATTTAATGGTTTCTTATGTTATTATATATTTTAATTGACATAATTATGGCAAGTTGCTGCGCTAAGTGTACTTTGGTAAATGGTAAAGCTAATTTATTACATGTTTGTGAATAAAAATGACTAGATGGTTGATATAGGTGTTTGTTTTTACGCAATAATTTACACATTTCAAATATATATACATAGAATGTGAGAGTAAGCAACTTATGTTTTACAAAATACAGGTTTCCATGTCTGTTATACTTACCAATATTCGAATGCATCTCTTCTGCAGAATAAACTGTTTACTTACATCGACACTGTTACCCCATAACACAACACCATAGCTCAGCCGGGCGTTGGCGTATGCGTAATAAACAGGCGCTCTTGGCTGTTTTTAGGTCTGTGGTTTTCATCATCTCTCTCGAGCTCCTCTGTTCTTCGGAAGGCACGTAAAGCCGTTGGCCCCGGCTGCATTAGCAGTCGTTATCAACCACCAATCCGCACTGGGCCCGCGTGGTGGTTTATGGCCCGTACTCCCTATCCATCTATAGGGAAAGCTCGTGCCCCAGCAGTGGGATCATAAAAATGAGCTAATGATGATGAGGCTCTGTTTGCCCGCCTGAATAGCTACCACCATCTCATCTAAACATGTCGCTATAACATCAATATTGGTAGCACTGTTGTGTTTTAAAAGTAAAAGATAATAAAGATAGTCAGTGCCTCAGTAGTTGAGGATCCCGGGTGAAGTGCGCTTCGACCTCCAGGCTTATCACCACTTAACATCAGGTGAGATCAAGGCCAAGTGCTTATCCCTAGTAGAAAAACAAATCCAAGTGTCAGCAGTACAATCACAATAACTACTGACCGGACTTCTTGGCGGGAATGTGAAGAGTCATGTCTGCGGTATTGTTTTATTTTCTAAAATTTGTGATAAATCGAATATTAATGTGAAATAATGGTGGATTATTAACCGTTAAGTGTTCGTGAGTGCGCATGAGTGTTGGCAAATGTAACAAAACAGTGCAACTTAAATTTTCAAATTCTCTCAAGAAGTCCGCCCGAGGAATTAGTAAAGCCCCACATCTTTACTGAGATACTCGAGGTGTTGGGGGGTATGTCATTTCTCACTTCTCATTTCTATTATCATTCATCATCATCATACTGGAAGGAAATATTGTATATTTATTTATTACTTGTAAGAAAAATTACTTTGACACTGGCTAAATGTGCTAATCGCACAAAGCCATAAACTAAAGGAAAAAAAAACTACTAACCCCCTTACAAATAAACAAAGAATAAGGTCCGAATAGTTATTCCGTCTTTTGTTCCTGTCATGTAAACATCATTTCAAATTAAAGTGAAAGAGACTTTGTTTATTTGTAAGGCACTATAGTATGACATAGGTACTCATCGTTGTACATTATATATAACATACATGTATAATGCAGAACAATTAACTCTTTACACGCACCGCATGGCCTCAGAGCTCACTTGTGGTTCCAAGAAAGCTGGACTCTCGTTGTTAATTGCACACAATGAGTTCGATTCCCATACCGATCACTTTCACCGGGGCTGTTCATCGCTCGCGTAGTCACACACTGTTGCTACCATACGCAGATAATTTGCGGAGTGTTTAGCACGAGATTTATTTAAGAGATCACCTAATCACGTAATCTCCGGTCCTCAAATAACCTTCTCCTTCTCTGTCCCTCTCATACATCTGGTTTTGTTCATTCTTCCTTTCACATTCAATCCATTCTCCTGTGGAACGCGCTGCCTCTCGAAATCAGGATGGCTACGAGTCGTGATGCTTTTAAAAAGAAAGTCCGTGAGCTCTTGTTTGATGGAACCATGGCAGAATCATCTCAATAACGTCCTATTAGAATTATGTATTTTGTGTATGTTTATGTATATATAATAATATTTATGTATGTATTACATAGTTACTTACAATCATATATCATAATTGCACCTACCAATGTTATCTCTGCACCACCCTATGGTTGACTGGTAGAGAATGCCTCAGGCATTAAGTCCGCCATGTAATATTTATGTTGCAAAAGTTTAAATAAATAAAATAAAATAAAATAAAATAAATAATGAAAACAATAGTGGCGTTGAATCAGCGCCCCCTGGTGACATACGAGAGGAGTTAAAACGTTGCCATTCAAATCTACAGGGCTGTTCGGTAATACCTGTATAATCCTGAATATGGCAGATAGGGTAGAGATCGCGCCAAACTTCTAGTCCCTTCTGAAGTTGCTTCGCGCAGCTGTATAGTCAGGCCCAGAATATTTAGGCCAAAAAATACATCTTTGTGAAAATTATTTTGCATATTCATCTCGGTGTTCTTTATTGCTTGGTTGCATGGCTATGTTTCAGGATTATTACCCTATTATCAAACATCCCGTATAAAACAAAGTCGGGTTAGTGACATTATTATTATATCTCGAGAACGGGTCGACCGATTTTAATGATCTTAGATTTTTTGGATTTGTCTGCGCCCGGAATAACATAGGGTATTTATTTATTAAACATCGTAAAAGTTCACGAAAAAAATATTATAAAGTAAATTAATTTTCTCATGCATTTTATATTCAATTCAATTCAAAATCATTTACTCAGTTTAGGCTACAAGTAGCTCTTGTGAATGTCACTATGCCATCGGTTCGTAAGTACTGAGAAGAACCGGCAAGAAACTCAGCTAGTGTCCAGCTCTTTTCTCCCTTACAGCGTCAAAAATATCGGAAAATGCCCTATCATATCAGGTCACTTTCCATCACAAATAAACACAAAAAAAATATAGAAGACAATAACCACATATAAAAAAATAAATTCAAAAATAAATAAATAAATAAACAAATTCAATTACCACAATGTCATACAGTACCACTACAATACTCTAATAAAAAAAAAATATGGATGACATTTTTGACATGGCATCAACCACCCCAACACCTGTCAAAGGTGACAGTGCGATGTTTGTTTTTTGTCATAGTAAACTTTCAAAGCGGTACGAAGTACTCTGCCGGGTCAGCTGGTAACGTGATAAATAATAGCACTGGGTCAGCTAGACAGCTAAAGATAAGATAGCCAGTGCCTCAGTAGTTAAGGATTCCGGGTGAAGTGCGTTTCGACCTTTGGCCTTATCATCACTTATCATAAAGTGAGCTGAAGGCCAAGTGCTTATCCGTGAGATATAAAAAAAGAAGTTAAAAATAGTTTTAACATTTTAAACTTATTTAGGACCAGTCTCTTGGGTACATTACCAGTCGACAGCGATGCGGAGGAATTTTTTGACACCATATTTTAGTTTCGTAATAGTTTTAGTTACTTTAGGTTATTATATTATTTTAAAGGTTATTATACAGTCAAAGAATATTTAGATGATAAAACAGCCTGGTTATAATAAAAACACATTATACTCTCTTTTTAGGGACTTTGGTAAATAAAATGTACTCGTATTATGTTATTTTGCTATTAACTCTTGTAACATAATAACAGTCCTGTTAACCAAAAGAAAGCTAATATGCTCGTGTTAGGTTAGATTATCGCTCAAATGAGATTATTTCATATACTTTTTTTTTTAGTTTTGTTCGTTCCCTGAGGAACCGTCTAAGGTCATATACCATGCTGCCATGTCATTAGTTTCTTAATTTAATTAGTTACTTCTTTGTTACTTCTCCTGTCTTGTTTCCTGTATGATGATGATTAATGGTAATAGAAATGAGAAGTAAGAAATTTAGACCCCTCAACCCAAACCCTCGAGTATCTCAGTAAAGATTTTAGGCTTTACTAAGTTCTCGGGCAGACTTCTTGTGAGAATTTGAAAAGTAACGTTGCACTGTTTTGTCTCATTTGCCAACACTCATGCACACTCACGAACGCTTAACGGTTAATAATTCACCAATATTTCACATTAATATTCGACATAACACAAATTTTAGAAAATAAAACAAAACCGCCAGACATGACTCTTCACTTTCCCGCCAAGAAGTTTTATTTCATAAACTAAATGACAAACATGTCATTCCAGAAAAAAAATAAAAAATGTAGGTAGTTATTGCTAGTCATTGTGTAATATCTCTATTTTTATTCCTTACAGATAACACTTGCCTTTTAGGTATAAGCTATTTTTTCTTCTGTGGTATGGGTTCACGTGTCAGTAGTGCTATAGGTACCCATAGATTAAAATGTTGGATGGACTGTTATGTTTTATTTGCCAACACTAGTGCACGTTCACAAAAAATACTTACTTAATTAAAATAAACAACGGTAAGTTAATAATCCACCATTATTTATTTTATTACAAATGCATGTTCGGTAAAACTTTAACTTATGAAAATAAAAACATAACTGCAAACATGACTCTTCACTTTCCCGCCAAGAATCCTGGTTGTAAATGTTATTGAGTTTTGATACGAGTTACTTTCGCAATGGTGTAGTCCTACCTACACCGGATGGGTGGGTCCACTGAGATTGGTATCTCGCGCTCCTCCGTGCTTCGGAATGCATGTTACAGATGCCTAGTGCAAGTATTTTTGCCATTTGTTTACGTGAACGAATTCCAGAATTTGTATGGCATTGAAGCAGCGCCTCCTGGCGACATACGAGAAGAGTTAAAATTTTGCCATAGGTAAGTACAAATTTTCGTTTTCGTAAACGTAATCGAATGAATACGGATAGTAAAAAAAAATTAAACTAGGCACTTTAGTAACTATTACCACGGATAACTTAACAGTTACTCTATTACTATTATTTACTAGTCTAGAACTTCATTGGTGAAGAGATCCTTCGAGGTATTCTACCTTTCGAGGTAACGAGCCATCGGTTAAGTGTACCGTCGAGGTAGAGACATCGAAGTAATGACCATCGAGGTAACGTCATTCGAACTAGAGTATCAAACTCATCTGTGAGCGAGTTGCTGACCCATATCGTGTCGATCACTAGTTATTTTCTTACACTGATGCCGCTATCCTACGCGTGTCTAGTGTCTACTGCCAGTCTTATTGTCCATTGGATCCATTCCCTCTAGAAAACCATCATACAAAATTTCTGACGGTGTTTTAATCACTCCGTTTGAAGAACCCCCTAAGTTTCTCGCCGCTCCCAAATAAGTCCGGTGACACTGAAACTAGTGTCTAGTGTCGCTAAAGTCAGTAATCGGTTTGCTGTCTTGCTGACCCCTATTTCTAATGAATAATGATAAAAATATTGTGGAAAGACGTATCCCAACTGTGGCACGTTCAAATGCATACGATGAGGTAATTTCTCCAAACATTTTCCTAACTTATGAAGCAGTAAGTATAACCATAAAAACTGACCACTTTTGTTTTCTTTCCCCCGGGCGAACAACCGTTTTTATAAACTTGTGAACCGAGACGGGTGCGGAAACAGCCGACACAAGCCGAGCGAGGCTGACTGGCCGAGCGCCCGCGGCGAAAGACATGAAAGTTGAAGCGTCGGTGTTGCCAAGTTCTAACGCATTGGAAGGTTTTGTACTTTTTTAAATGATTGAAGTTGTAAAGTTATTAGATTGAGAAATATGAATATAATGTTAAAGATTTATATGTAGAATATGTGTGAATGAAGAATGTGTAAATGTGACTATAGAAAATAAATATTTCATTTTACGAAATAATGTAATTCAAATGCTTTAATATTATGTTAATTTTCCATTAATAATGTTATAAAGATACAGATATAAATCGATTCTGACAGTCAGGCCAGTCCTGCTTTCCCTGCATCCTCCCTTAGCCTCATTTAAAAATATTTATTTACAATTACAATTCTATAAATAAAATAAAACTACTTTTGCGGATCTACTCACGTTTATTTTAGAAATTGAATTTATTTAGTTTATTCCTCACGTCAACGTCAAATATCAATAAGTAAAATAAACGCTAGTAAAAGTAGTAGTAGTATTTCGATGTGATGTGTGTAAAACACGGAATATTTAATCCAAGCTTATATTTACTAACAGTAAGACTTGAAAAGCAATTAAACTATTATTGATTTTATTAATTAAGATAGCTATCCTTAACTATTTACTATATAATCATAAAATGAACATTCCTGATTTAAATTTAAATAAGTAAATAATAAACAAATATACATATTAATACAAAAAATCCATTACAAAACATAACAACATAACATTTTATAAGAGCATGAACTTAATTATCAAAGTATGACCATATTCACATAGCACGTCAATGTATTTAGCAGAAATAACTATGCCTATTATTATCTAAACTTTTATAATTGTGATACTGTTTTCTTGTTTAAAACAACAAGAAAAACAGTATCACAATAATTATAAAAGTTTAGATAATAATTAACGTTTAATTACAATTAACGTTTTACTGTACAATTTTAGCGCTGACGCTTGGCAACACCATCACAACTTTTTTTTCAAGCGCGAGCCAGTTCTATCGTATCGTTCGTGGGGTAGTGTCGCTTCGCTCCCGCGCAATCCAAGCCTACTTTTACGTAGATCCTTTTGAAAACCGGTTCGAAAGTGCCCAAGGTGTGGTGTGGGCGTCATAGTGCCGTGTTCAACCGTAAAAAGGTCTTATTACAGTACAAAACCGACTCTTTGAAGTGTTTTAATATTAAACTTTGGAAATAAAAGTGCATACCAAGGAGTGAGTCACTAGGATCCAGTACCGCTATCTTGGAATCGAGGTAAATAATGCCGTGTATTGGAGCTCTTTTGTATTGTTATCTGATTTATCGCAATCTACCGTGGTGCAGGTGGATTGACCAAAGGTTTCCTTTACCTGCTTTGATTTTTTTAGGCAGAGTCGTTGATATCCATTTGTTGCGATGCGAGGGTGTTTTAAAAAGTTAGCGCGGTCTTTCGTTTTGATTTATCTGATTTTGTTTTTGTGTTTGTTACTGCACTTTTTAGTTGTAGGTTTATGAGTTATGACAAATCTTTAATTTCTAATTATTATTATGAAATATGGATGTAGACAGGCACGATCTTTTGATCAGTGTCGCTTAGGTAGGTAGGTGACTATTTAGAAAGAAATACTAACTTACAATTAAACAAATCCTTTTAGATATAGGTACCTACCTACATAGATTAGAAACGATGTCTATATATCATGCAAATTCATTGCGAATTAATTCCAAACTCCTGATGAGAATGACTCATTTTTAACTGCTTCTTTTGCGACTTAAAAAACTTGATCAAGTCACTCTATTCATTTCCAAGTAACATCATCGATTTTTATAAATTCAAATACATAATCTGTGTTAGTGAAGTTAGTGACTCTGCCTTCTAAAACAAAGGTCGTGGATTCGATTCTGGTTTAGGAATGAATACGATCATGTTAGGTTACCTATATAGGTATTTGGATTGTGTGTTTATTTAGAAACTACTTATTTATAATTTTGTGCTTTGTTTTGAGTTAGCCTATATATTTTATAGATTTTAACTATCCTGCTTTTTTGTCTTAAGATGATTTAGTGAGGTTTGCTTAGCCAGTGCCAATGATAGTAAAATAAATTGTAGGTACCTACTTTGATTAAATTTTTCAACTGATGATACCTAGATAGATAACTCCACGCGGACTTTTTGAGAGTAGGTAGGAATAGGTAGGATCCATAAAAGTGATGTTGCACTGTTTTGTATAATTTGCCAACACTCACGCACGTTCACGAACACTTACCAGTTATTAATCCACCTTTTCACATTAATATTAGATAAAACACAAATTTTAGAAAATGAATCAAAAGCACAATCATTTACCTTCACTTTCCCGCCAAGAACACTTTAATTAACCATAACCAGTTTAATACTCTATTTTTGTTCTGGCTTCGCACGATTTGTATATTGGCCAATGCCCTTTTACGAAAGTCCGAATCGTCCTTATGACGTTTGATGGTAGACCCACAGATAAACTAGGGTTTTATAGAGACACCGCAGGGCTGTTAATATTTATCGTCTGCCCAGTAACGTTAGATGGTAACTAGCGCTTGCATGTGGTTACGCTCGGCTCGGCAGCGTTTCATGTAAAGTATGTAGGTACCAACTTACTTTGTTGGTTTCCACCAGTTTCCTGGCTGTAGGAAGTTGATACAGGTACATTATGTAGAACGCCTCCGTGGCTGAGTGGCAAAGCGCTCGACCCGAAGGTCCCGGGTTCAATTGACAGGTCGGGCAAAGTGTGTTTTGGATTTTTCAATTCATGGCCCGGGTTTGTGATCACCAACCCGCATTTGGCAACCATTAGTTACCTATAAATAAAATTGTAGTGATGACTTGATTTCAATATTGGAGGCATTTGCCCAGCAGTGAGACAGTGATAGGCTATTTACTACGTAGATACACTGGGAGACTAGTGCTGGTATTATTTGGCATTTTATTGGAAAGATATTGTTTTGTTTGACCGCCTGTGGCTTATAAGTGTAACCGCACTTTTTTGTGGATGGCGAGAAACATAAAGGCATGATAAAAGGTTCCTAAAGTCGTTAAAACATAGAGGGTTTCTGGAAGGGATGGCTCCGTCCGACACGCCTTAAAGGCTAGGACCTCTGCTCTTGTAGAACAAGTCATGGCATGGGGGTGGGGTTTTTGCCATTCGATTTAAGCAAACGAGGATTTGTATCGCATTGAAGCAGCTCTTGGTGAGACACTAGGAGAGGTAAAATACAAATAGTCGTTTCCTTTAAAGTTCTCTATTGGCGAATAAAACGCTCGATGCATTTACAAGATCAAAGACGACGTTTTAAAGTTTTTTTGCTAAGGTTTAGATATCGTTTGTTTCTTGCTGCCTTTTTGTCTTGACTGATATTGTTATGTGATATAGAAGCGAAGCGCGCTTTATCCGGAAATAAAGTTCTTATGCCTTACAAAAACACAAATGTAGAAAAAATTTCCACGAGCAGGATTTGAACCCTTCTGACATACTGGGTCAGGTGCTTTTCCAATTGAGCTATCGTGGTTTTAACCAGCCCGCCGAAATTATTCAACACTATTTACTTTTTTTTTTTTACTTTGAAAGCCAAAGGTACTCATTCAATGTCACCAGTTACCGTCATTAAACATCTGATCATAATATTTTTACAAATAGGTACTAAAGATCAGTTAAGAAGTAGGCAAGCTATTTATGTAATTTTAACGCAAATTATGTTGCGAAACAAATTACAAAAACACAAATGTTGAAAAAACTTATTTTGTGTTTTTGTAATTTGTTTCGCAACATAATTTGCGTTAAAATTATATAAAAAAAAAACAAAAAAATTCTTATGCCTTAATATAAGAAGTGCATTTCTATGACTTGATTGAAATGTTGGAGGCTTTGCCCAGCTGTGGGTCAGTATTCTTACATACTTTGATAGAGGCAGACACCTGTGATATGTGTACAGTTATCTAATTATAGCACTGCAGTTTAGAAATGCGAAAGCTTTCCCCATTTATCAGTTTTGAAGATTTTTTTCAATGTGTCTGTTGTTAATGAAATACTAATTTAACTGAAAGGGATTATCTGCTGCACGTTATAATAAATCCAGCTTAATAATAACAAGAAATTACACATAGACCAAACTAGTTTGTGGCGAGCCTCGAAAGTTGTCCAGACCAGTTCAATTTTGTTTCTTGTTTTCATCCTAGGGTAGTGTTTCTGTCTCGCTCTAGCGTGTAGCGGCCTCCTTGTTGCCCGTCTATGGTCCGTTGTTTTTTTTTTAACGATTAAAGAGGTTAGCGCTCTGTAATTTTTGTGTAGGTGCCCTGTGTAGTCGATAAGAAATTTAAAATGTTAAAAACGTTTCGTTTGACTTTGTTTCGGGTACATTTCGGGAACCTATTATTTAATCTTACGTGTAGACAAAAACTCTGTACATGTTTTAAGGACATTTGCGCGCATGGAAGAGTGTGATACCTATTCGGCAAACCTAGTTAAACATTTGTATCAAAAACAAACACGACTCTAATCATAAAAAGTGTGGCATCACAACTTATCATATTTGTTATCGATTGATCAAAACAGCAAGATATAAATACTTAGTCGCAATATGTAGTCAACGTACCTATTAGTACTAGGTAGTAATAGGTACTCCCATTACAGCTAGTATTCTATATACGTGGGCCCCCACGTATATAGAATACTAGCTGTTTCCCGAGTCCCGACCTAGGGTTGCCACCCCTTTTTTGTGCAAATAAAGTAGGTAGGTTGGTACATTGATTATTAAAAGGTAGAAAAAAAGGCCATTGTGTCAAAATAAAGTACGATTATTTATTTCGCTTAAAAACATACTTCTCACTGTTTTAGCAACGTTTAACAAATAATTATCACTGCTAAATAGCTACACGGCAACTTTTTTGTGTGTTATGTTATGTAAAAAAAATCCCAGGGAAATAAAATATGTGAAATAAAGTATTTTCGCGTACTTTACTGTTCTCATAAAGTGTAGAGTACAATTTACCCGTAATAACGTACAATAGGTACTTTATAATAAAGTACGGGTGGCAACCCTATCCCGACCCGCCGCCGCTGCCACCGCGTCGCCCGAATGCGCTGGTAGGTATGTACCTAGGTACTTTAATGTCAATTTATTTGCGTCCAAAATGTTACATAGTTGTTGATGTATTAAAATTATTGGCACAATTTTAGACCCTGTTGGGCACAGCAATTTAGAACAGAGGATGACGCCATTTTTGCTTAAAATATAAGGAATAGCATAATCGATTCAATATTATCATTAACGTTTTCACTTAGCGTCTTTTCTGATTTTGCTCTTAAGTGGCGTGGTGTTAAATAGCCTATAGCCTGTCACAGCAATTTGGGCTATCGAATGAAAAAGTTTTTTTTAAATCAGACTCTTTTCTAGAGATTAGCGCGTTCAAACAAAAAACCAACTCTTCAGCTTTATTATATATAAACAACTAGCGGTTGCCAACGCACGCTCAGGGTGCCTATTGTAAGTTTTGTTTAGGTACTATCCGTATTCATTCGATTACGTTTACGAAAACGAAAATTAGCATGGCATCGAAGCAGCGCCTCCTGGCGACATACGAGAAGAGTTACAATTTTGCCATACAAAATCTCGTTAAAGGTTAACGTGATCGAATGGCGAATGAAACTCGCACTTGGCACCCAGAATACATATTGGTTTTCTGAACTCGTCCCCTGAAGGGTTAATGTACCGGGATTATAATATGGAGAGTTTTACTTGAAGATATTCTTCGTACTCGCATCAGGACGCTTCGTGCGTATAAATGGAATGTCAACATGCCGTCGTCGCAGGGAAGGCGGCTGGCAAATAAGTTCAGCAAATACTTTTCTGTAGAAGCTACTGTTGGACGCGATATTAAAAGTTATATCAGATATTTATTGCATCATCCCTTTCCTGCTCCGGTCTCGAACCAACCTCCTTCCTACTTTGGACTACACCGTCGACGGAACTGCCGGGATAGTACCGTTGCTGGCCAGAGGAAAGCAACGTTATAATATTTTACCCGGGCTTTTGACGTACCACTCCCTAATCAATTTTGTTTTACACCAAGGGAAGTTTTCTTTTACAAAACCCCTAGGAACGTAACACGTTGTACAAAGATCTTACAAAGATAGTAGGTATTAAGTCCCAAACATGGCTCTGCTAAAAAAGACAAAGAGGACAATACAAGAAGGAGTGCAAATTTTTTGGAGAGAGATTGGTGATTGCCTTTAGACGGCATTTTGCAGCTTCACCGGGCTTGTTTGAGGGCGGCGAGGAACGCAAAGGGTCCCTCAAACCGTGTGAAACGAATCACCTACGGAGGTTTTTAGAGGGAACGGCATCGCGCACTAGTGCGCGTCCCCGTGCCCTACTAGATTCTCCGAAGGGTTGGGATCGGATCGGGGAGTGGAACAACCCGAGGGCGCCTCTAAAAGCTCGGACCTCGGCTCGGGTTGACCGGGCCATGGTGGAGGAGAGAAGCGTCCAGGTACATGTTTTTACCTGGTGTAGAGCGCGTGTGAAGGGCGGCCTTATCGCCAAAAAGCAATTTCTTCCGTGTGTTGAACTGGGACAAAAATAAGTACAAAATTTAGTAGTAAAAATAAACATTATTGTAACTAAATTTAACCTTTAGGTTAATTTATTATTAACAAATTATAAATATTATCTAGTACCTATTAATCAATAAATTATCATAAATAATTAAAATCTGGTTTTTACGTTATACATAACTTAACTATTAAAAATATCTGAGAAACTCTCTCCTATTCTAAAGTTTTTTTTAAATGACAATGTTGTTGGTTAATCATCATTCGCCGGTCCTGCTCCTAATCTTATTTATATTAATTCTTCTCGATCATCCGTCATTTTTACATTTCTTTCTTTAGCAATGTTGGTAAATATGGGTACAGACAGGTACAGATTTTATTTACATTTTATATATTTTTTTTAACTTGTTACACTATTTTGTTTCTTTTGCCAACACTCTTGCCTGTTGACACTTCCCTGACTCATGAATGAGTCACATGTGATACCTACATAACAATTGATTTTCACATTTTAAAATAATTTTTGTTGTTAATTGGAATTGCTATTAAAAATATTGTTTCAGAAACAATCAAACAATTTAATCACCAAATTTGGTTTGCCAGTAGAAGCACACGTAAATTAATAAAACAACAATTAATTTCCAGAACACACTATTTGTGGGATATAGTCTAAATATAACATTTTCACAATATCATATTGTGAGAATGTTGGTCATCACCAACTCATCAACGTCCCCACTGCTGGGGCACGAGCCTTCCCTATGGATGGATAAGGAAAGCGGGCCATAAACCAACACGCGGGCCCAGTGCGGATTAGCGGTTCTTAACGACTGCTCATGCAGCCGGGACCAACGGCTTTACATGCCTTCCGAAGCACGGAGGAGCGAGAGACGATAAAGTTTTGGTCACCAATCGATGACCAGCTTTTGCGAAAGTTGCTTAACCTCAGCACCCGCAGACCGGACGCGTTGTCACTGCGCCATCGAGCTCCTCACATCAGTGTTGGTAAACATACTAATAAAAATTAACCAACGCACTAATAGAGCACAAAAGAGATACATTTTAATTATATACGAATTAAAACTAATCAACGCGCTAACAGTAATCAAACGTTTTAATTTTGGAACAACCAAATCGTTCATATATAACAAACACACGAATTAATAAAAAACCAAACTGCAAACGTGGCTCTTTACTTTCCCGCTAAGCCGTCTAAAATAAATATAAACTAAATTTTGTTTGATAACATTTAAAAAAAAGGTTGCTGCTATATTCTCTTTGACGTCAAACGTTAGTGATCATAGATTAAATAAGCTTTTTTAATTTCGATGATCGCTGCACTAACTTTTTTTTATAGGTACATTTCTTACTATAAAAATAATCGTGCATACAAACTTTAATTTATCAGAATAGAATAGAAAACATTTATTGGCCTTAAAACACGGTATTTAAGTTATTACAATATTTAAAGAGGTACAGCGAGCACGCAAATAATAATATAATAATATGAAACAACATCACGTACATTGTTCTGATCCCAAGTTAAGTAGCTAAAACACTCGTTTCATGGAAATCAGAAACAACGACGGCACCACAACCACCCAGACCCGACACAATATCGAAAAGTTCGTTTTCGACATTGACCCGACCGGGAATCGAACCCGGGACCTCAGGAGTTAGCGCCGCCCAAAGTCCGGCGTGCAAGCCACTCGGCTACGGAGGTCGTCAATAAATCAATAAATTCGTCGTCAATAAATTCGGAGTCGGAGTCGTCAATAAATTTGATAATTATTTTATTAAAAATTATTAGGTATGTGCGTTCTTTTTAAAATACATTAATCATTATATTGCTTTACATGTCAAGAAAATCTTTTATACTTTAGAAATTATATTTATTTTGGCATTTATATAATTTTCTCTTAAATAATTTTAAATTCAGTAGGTAGGTACTTTAATGTCATTCGGTAATTTTTTTATTTATTTATTTATTCAACAATGTTTCAACAGCATTTATCTAAACACAAGATATAGAAGATGTTACTGAAACATAAGCCAATTACAGAAACATATTATGCTACTAAAAAATGTTGACATAATTAATGAACGCAGGTAGGTAGTTTAAAAATAAAAAATAGGTAGGCAAATGAAATTTTGTCGAATGATAACTTACAGAATAGGTGTGAATCTGATTGTAGGAGTATTGGAGGGATCCAACCTGATGTAAAGTGATGAGAAGGCTGAAGGTAGAACCGCATTTGACCCGAAATCCTCAACTGCTGAGGAACTGGCTGTCTGATCTCTAACCGACTTATTAGATAATCTTAATAAAACCTATAGCTATATAGGTTACATTTTTTTATTATTTATTTATTCGTGACCATGGATACTAGTCCTTCAGTCGAAAACTTAATTTATCCGTTTTTCTCCTGTCTTGTTTCCTATATGATGATGATGAACGATAATAAAAATGAGAAGTGAGAATGATAAACCCCCCCAACCCCTCGAGTATCTCAGTAAAGATGTGGGGCTTTAGTGAGTCCTCGGGCGGACTTCTTGAGAGAATTTGAAAAGTGACGTTGCACTGTTTTGTTACATTTGCCAATACTCATGCACACTCTCGAACACTTAACGGTTAATAATCCACCATTATTTCACATTAATATTTGACATAACACAAATTTAGAAAATAAAACAAAACCGCAGACATGACTCTTAACTTTCCCGTCAAGAAGACATATAGGATACATTTTTTTTTTTTTAATTTGAAGTTGTACATGGCAGGGATTCGTGTCCATATGCCGAATATAGGTTACAAACCTAGTAATATTGCCAGTACAAAAACGATAAGAGACATTATCACTTATATCAATAATATTGAGGAAAACATTTATTGCAATCAATGTTAATTCTTTTATCAAATAAATTTTTATTTAAATTAAAAATTATTAATTAAAATCAAATATTTTTAAATTTTTATCAAATAATTGTTAATGTTGAACACTTAATATAAGCTATTATAATAGCTCAATGCACAAATCTACTTTTTCATCCAACTGCCCTTTTTCGTATCACCAAAACGTCAACTTCAAATCCGAGTCCATAGACAAGTATATGGCCGCACAGCAAGAAGGTGTTGCTCCATCACGTCAATAGCTGTGATTGCCAACACGGCCATTCTGCACGGTGCCTGCCCCAGGCGCCTCCCGAGTCATGATAAAATGCAAAACATAAAGGTATATTAGAATGCTTATATATATATCCCTCTGCCTCCTCATCAAATATAAAACTTATTGAACAATAAAGTAACGCCGACAACATATGTTAAGTATTTCTGAGACCACATATCATTATTAATTTTTATCCATGAATTTATCTGGACAGACTACTTACACTTAAAGGGACTTTGCCACACTTAAAAGACCAAGTGTAGGGCGTGTAGAGAGGAAACGGAGTCGATGCAGCACCTACTGTGTGACTGCGACTCTCTGGCTAGGAAAATAATGGGACTCCTGGGGTCGGCCCATCCGAAACCGGAGGACTTCAGGCTCTTCGCTCTTAAAGACGTTGCCAAACTTATGGCCTCTATCTTTACAGAGGAGGAAGAGTGAAAGGATGGGGTTGCACAAAAGATCCCGATGGGTCGAGGTGTTACTGCAAGAGGGAAACCTCGGCAGGCCCCACTAAGATAAGATAAGATAAGATAAGAGACCAAGTTAGTTTTCCGCGGTTAATCCCAAATTATTTATTTATTCAGACTACTCGCTTGCTTGTGGTCCACAAGCAAGTAAAAATCAATTGAAACTGATGTAGCTAGTAAAGTAAATAGCCTTTAACTGTCCCACTGCTGGGCAAAGGCCTCCATCATTGAAATCAAGTCATCACTGCAATTGATGGGTATTGGCTTAATCACCACGCTTGCCAAATGCGGGTTGGTGATCACAAACCCGGGCTATGCATCGAAAAAATCCGAAACACTGCCCGACCTGGGAATTAAATTCTGCCACAGAGGCGATAAGGCCGTAGCTAGTAACCCCGCTGCAAATCGAGTGTTTTTATAGTTTACTAGAGCTTTTTAATAGTTAAGTTATTAAGGTATATTACGTATTCATGTTAATGAAAATTAAGTTTAAATTTATTATATAAATTATATTTATTGTTGCAGTGCCCTTGCAGGGCCATGTTTGGGACTTGATACCTACTGTTTTTAAAAAATCTACGTACAACATGATGCAATGAATACCTATGGCTGTGACTATGAAATCGAACCCCTGGATCTGAGACTAATATTTCAACCACTAGACCACAGAAGCGATTAAGTCATCTTATAATTGAAATTTCTCGCTTACACAGCAACACATCAGTTTTGCAAAGACAAACAAACAAGTCGCCATTTTTTGCTGTGTCATTTCGTTAACTTACCTACGTGCTTTAACGTTGTTTTTAAATGGAGCAACGCTCCCATCCGCCCAACCTTACCCCACTTATCAGTCAGCGGGCCGAACAAAAACATCCGTCCGCACGAAACAGACACCTATTGCCTTTCAAAAAAAGAACTTGTCTATGGTACAACAGACACCTTTGCCTTTTAAAAAAGAACTTGTCTATGTCTGTCTATGGTATCTCGTTTTCCCGCGCAAAGCTATAACCGTAACGACCTGTTGCTTCGAACACGTAAACAGATTTGGTTGAGGTCGGGTGCAGTGTTCATAAATGGCTTTTTTATGACAGGGATTATTTTTAGAAGCCCGGTGGCGCTGTTTTAGCCCGATTGGGTCGCGACCTTGTTCGTTAAGCAAGTTATGTTAAACTTAAGTCAAAAGTTAGGCCAAAAAAAATCATTGTTATTATTACTGAAGCCTAAGTAACATAATCGTAATTCAATGTATATAATATTAACAACCGGTATTGAGTTTTAGAAGTGTAATACACCTAATACCTATTATTGAGTGAGAAAAAACGTTAATTTTTTAATTTTTTACGATTGTAGTGTGTGTGTGTGTGTGTGTGTGTGTGTGTGTGTGTGTGTGTGTGTGTGTGTGTGTGTGTGTCTGTGTGTCTGTGTGTGTGTGTGTGTGTGTGTGTGTGTGTGTGTGTGTGTGTGTGTGTGTGTGTGTGTGTGTGTGTGTAGGCCATTCGTGAAATTGCCAGCTCCAAAAACTAAACGCAACGCAAAGGTAACAACATCGATAAGCTATTGTTTTCTAAAGTTAACGCGAAACTACACATTGAAATGAAACAACTAACAAACAACGAAACAAAACAACGAACAATTTCAATCGATAAACTAATTTCAAATCATAACAGTTATTAGATTGAGTAAAATTGGAAAGTTGCTCCGAAAAAGCGAGTGTGCATAAAGATATACAATCTATTATAAAAAACTAAATTACATAACACGTTATAATATTACTTAAGTACAATAGCTCGGAACGGGGCTAGTCGCTTTCATCGAACTTCAGGGTTCCCTAGGCAGCGAACTAGTTATTTACAAATATAGGAAGATTGGAGGACCTCGATGGCGCAGTAGTTAGCTCGGTCTGCGATTGCTGTAGTTAAGCCACTTTCGCAAAGGCCGGTTATCGGATCGGTGACCAAAGTTAATCATTTCGAGCTTCTCTGTGCTTCGCAAGGCACGTAAAGCAGTTGGTCCCGGCTGCGTTACTACACTGTGCCCGCGCGTGGTTGTTTATGGCTTGTTCATACTCTAATCAATCCATAGGGAAAGCTCGTGCTCCAGCACTGGGATCAAAAAAATGAGCTGATGATGATGATAATAATGTTTTTGTTTTGTTTATATAATTTTAACGCAAATTTTGTTGCGAAACAAATTACAAAAACACAATGTTGAAAAAATTTGAAATTGAATGGGTGCCTTTGGCTTTCAAAGTAAAAAGTAAATAGTGTTGAATCATTTCGGCGAGCTGGTTAGAACCACGATAGCTCAATTGGAAGAGCACCTGACCCGGTATGTCAGAAGGGTGCAGGTTCAAATCCTGCTCGTGGAAATTTTTTCAACATTGTGTTTTTGATGATAATAATAATAAAAATCAATTAGTCTTGCCCTAATTTAATAAAAAAAGTTTTGGAAAAAAAAACATTCTATCTTTGTATCTTTGTCCGACAATCTATTTCGATTTTGATTGGGTGCTAGGTACTCCGAGCAAGAAGGCCACCATTTGATCATTTCCTTTGTCAATGTCGCTATTATTGTGTTTAAAGTAAGTAAAGCAGCTTGAAAATTTTCTTTCTAGTCTCGATCTAAACAATAATTATTATATATTTATAAAATTTATAAAATACAGTCAAAAAATTAAACGCCCACTCGACCCAGCCAGGAATTGAACTTGGGTCTTCCGCAATCCGGGCGGCTGCACTGACCGCTATGCTACCGGGAAGGCTGACGTAAGCGCTGAATTTTGTCACTGCTTTTTAATTTTTGAGTGCTAATAGCGGCACAGTGCCATCTATCCAACGGTCGTTGCAACCGATGGCAATGCAGATTCACCTTTGCAGATGAAATACCACAAATTTGATAACACAACGCTATAGTAAATTGTACTTTTTTATTTTCAAGTGTTAATTGCTGCACTGAAGCTAAATTAAATATTTATAAAATACAGTGAAAAAATTAAACGCTAACCCGACCCAGCCAGGAATTGAACTTGGGTCTTCCGCAATCCGAGCGGCTGCACTGACCGCTATGCTATCATTATCAGCTCATTTTATGTCCTCAGTGCTGGGGCACGAGATCCATCCCTATAGATGGGCAGGAAGGACGGGCCATAAACCACCAAGCGGGCCCAGTGCGGGCGGCGGTTGTTGTGCCTTCCGAAGCACGGAGGAGCGAAAAATGGCACATTTTTAGACACCCATCTAATAACCGGCCTTTGCGAAGATTGTTTAACCTTATCAGACCGGGCGCGGCAACCACTGCGCTATCGAGTTCCTCATATATGTACAAGCATGGTACAAATCACTATTGACTATTCACGGTTCGCGCTTGCCTTATTTGTTTTGCACCCGGCTATGGGAACGTCATTGTCTACCGCCGGCTTATTGTCGCTTACGGGGCAATTACGCTTCTCGTTATACAACGGCTTAGGCTATTACCATATGCCATATTACAATATGCCGGTGCTTTTTGTTTCCGTCTGGCTGAAGAGTTATTGCTTGACAGTCTACAAGTTGGCTTCTTCCCCCCAAAGAACGCTCTACTGGAGGCTTCGTCCCCACTCTACCCGATCCCATCTCTACCCGATATGACAAAAAGTACAGCCAAACATTTGAACGATATAAAACTGCTTTGATCACCAACATTTTTATTACCAATTACAACAATCGACATATAAATTAATATAATAAAAATGATCTGTTTAATCAAAACCCTTAAGTTGTAAAAATATTATGATCGGGTGTTAATGACGGTAGTTGATGACATTGAATGGGCGCCTTTGGCTATCAAAGTAAAAAGTAAATAGTGTTGAATAATTTCGGCGGGCTGGTTAGAACCACGATAGCTCAATTGGAAGAGCACCTGACCCGGTACGTCAGAAGGGTGCAGGTTCAAATCCTGCTCGTGGAAATTTTTTCAACATTTGTGTTTTTGTAATTTGGTTTCACAACAAAATTTGCGTTAAAATTATATAAACAAAACAAAAACATCCCTCTTTTGACTAAACATAGTTGTTCCGGATCCGGTCAAACGATTAATCGCAATTTGATTAGTCCCGCAAGGCGCGCAAACAACCGCCAAGACGGATGGGACCAACTTTAAAAGTAATTAGTGATGACCCGTCTAACTGTACCAAATCTTGTTAGGGTTGCAAAGCGATGGGTGATGTTTGATTTGTTCAATCAATAAAGCTCGTTAATCTATCGCGTCGGGGCCGACAGCTCAGCTAGTTTGAAAAAAGAGACCAAATAATTCCACGAGCGGGATTCGAAGTCGCACCCAATGTCGTGCCGGGTCAGGTGCACTACCAACTATGCTATCGTGGCTCTGACCAACTCGCCGAAATCAATCAACACTATATACTCTCTATAAGCCAAAGGAGCCCTATTCAATGTCGCCAACTACGTCATCAACATCCGATCTTAATATCATCTTAATATATTAGGGTATGTTTTTTTATGATTGATGATTTGATAAACTGCCCACCGATTTATTTTTCTGTGCACCGACTGAGAAGGCTTAGCACTGATATGAGAAGACTTAACACAGATATGATAAGTTAAGCCACCGATATGATATTACTGTCCACCGACATGATAATCCATGACAATCGAAAACCAAAAAGGGAAACGAAAGTTCCTAGGTATTGCTATCTCTTTAATCATGATGATTGATTCCGACCGGTTTCGGCCATGGCGACCTCTTCGACTCCTAGTCGGGTCTGCGCTGATGCGCACGAAGATGACTTACATAGCCAATCTTCGCGGCAAACTCTCGTGCACAATGTGGGCATTTCAGTTTGCCGTTTACAATATTGTAGGTAATGGCTGCGGGTGTACGGGCTTTAAGCTGGTCGCGTTTCACGTCGAGGTCAGCTTGACGCTGCTCCTCGAAATCGCGTACTTGCCGTTGCACATGCCCGCGCCATTCAGACCGTTGTGCTGCCAAATCCTCCCAAAGAGTGTGCTCAATGCTGCATCTCTTCATATGACGCTTCTGAACGTCTTTATACCGGAGGAGTTGTCCGCCGGTTTTACGCTTGCCCTCCTCAAGTTCAGAATATAAGATGCGCTTCGCCACTCTCTCATCTGCCATACGAGACACATGACCGCACCACCGAAGCTGTCGACGCATTATATAAGCCTCAATGCCACCAACATTGGCTCGTCGCAAAACTTCGGTATTTCGCACACGGTCAGACCATCTGATGTTCATGATTTTTCGTAGACATTTCAGGTGAAACCGATCTAATGTGCGCATTTGGTGCCTATACAAGCACCACGTCTCGGAGGAATATAAAAGATTTGGCAGCACAACCGCCATGTATACGGATATTTTGGTGGGCAGCTTTATATTGTGTGAGCAGAACACCTTAGAACATAGCTTGCCGAATGCTGCAGCTGCAGCTCCGACTCTGCTGTTGATCTCGGCATCAAGGTCACACTTAGATGTTACAGTGCTCCCCAGGTATCGGAACTTATGTACCTGCTTCAAAACGTCCTCATCAAGTTTTATGGCCAGTGTCTCATGACCATGGGTGTCTAGGGACATCACTTCCGTCTTTTTGACACTGACCTTCAGGCCGAACTTACAGCAAGCTTGGTAAAAAACAGACATAAGTTTTTGCAGGGCATCTGGGGATTCTGCTAGGAAGCACAGGTCATCAGCATACATGATACTTGTAATTAATGTATGCGACACTTTTGTGTGCGCCCTGAGTCTAGCTAAGTTGAAGAGCCCGCCATCTGTGCGAAAGCGGATGCGCACTCCTTCGGAGACCGATTGTGAGACTTCCTCGACAACTACTGCAAAGTATAAGGCAAACAGAGTGGGGGCTATTACACAACCCTGTTTTACCCCACAGGTAACGGGGAAGAAATCTGACTGCTCGCCATCTACGGTAACGCAGCATTGCATGTCGTCATGCAAGAGTCGAAGAAGCCTCACAAATTTCTCTGTGCACCCCAGCTTTTTCAGCACCATCCATAGGGCTTCGCGAGGCACGCTATCGAACGCTTTTTCCAGGTCAACAAAGCAGAGGTACAGTTGCCGACCCTGTTCTCTACTTTTTTCTTGCAGTTGACGCACGGAAAAGATAGCATCGCATGTGCCTCGGTTAGGTCGGAAGCCATACTGGGTTTCAGGCAGAATTTGCTCTGATATAGGGATCAGACGGTTGAGTAAAACTCGGGCAAAAACCTTTCCAGGGGTTGAAAGTAATGAAATGCCCCGGTAAGAGTTGCAGTCGGAACGGTCACCCTTGTTCTTATACAGAGCACTAATGCAAGACACTTTAAATTCATTAGGTACTCGCTCCTCCTCCCACATACGAACAAAAAGATCCCAAACCCGTGTGTGCAACACCTCACCGCCACATTTTAAAAGCTCTCCCGGTATACGATCAATGCCAACCGCCCGCTTATTATGCTGCTGCCTGATGGCAGTAACAACCTCATCACGCGACAATGGGTCGTCCAGCTCCGTTGCTAAAGGAAGTTGGGCAATCAAGCTGATATGTTGAAGATCAGCTAATCGATCTACATTGAGCAGGGTGTTAAAATGTTCTGCCCAACGTTTTGCCACGTCCTCCCTGCCAGTTACGAGGTGCCTACCGTCCAGTGACCTTAAAGGCATCCTAGCTCGGTAGGACGTGCCAATTAGCTTACGAAGCTCGGTATAAAACTCCCCGAGCTGGTTAGTGTCTGCGAGCCATTGCATGCGACAAGCCTTGTCATGCCACCACCTGTCTTTTAGTTGGCGAGACAGCTTACGCAATCTTAAGTCACTTTCCTTGACCACCGTATCGCTTCCACCACGACGTGTATGCTGTTGCAAGAGAGCTCGGTGTTTGTCAAGTGCATTTCTAAGAACCGCGTCATTCTCATCAAACCAGTCTTCATTGCGCCGTTTTTTCGAACCCAAAGCAAATAAAGCGGCTTCTTTGAGGTGAGATGACAACGTTACCCAGTCAGCCTTAACGTCGTCGGTCTCAGTAATCGGCAACAACTTACCAGCTAGAGCTTTAGCGAAATTCTCCCCCACCACGCGATCATTTTTTTTTTTTTTTTGGAGAGAGATTGCTGATTGCCGCTGCGGCATTTTCAGCTTCACCGGGCTTTTTGGGGGCGGCGAGGAACGTAAAGGGTCCCTCAAGCCGTGTCAAACGAATCACCTTCAGAGGTTGTCTAGAGGGAACGGCATCGCGCACAAGTGCGCGTCCCCGTGCCCTACTAGATTCTCCGAAGGGTTCGGATCGGATCGGGGAGCGGAGCAACCCGAGGGCGCCTCTAAAGGCACGGACCTCGGCTCGGGTTGACCGGGCCGTGGAGGAGGAGAGAACCGACCAGGTACATGTCTGTACCTGGTGTAGAGCGTGTGTGAACCGGTTCTTCGTACCCTTGTTCTACGAGTACGGTGTCTTGGGCCTAAACTGGTGTGCATGTTTAGTGTATTCTGTAAATGTGTGCTGTCATTTAGAGGATCGGGCGGGGGACCACGCGATCATTTAGTTTGTCTAAATTTAAAGGTGTGACGAACCTTTGCACCTTTGATCTGCGTGGTTTACGGAGGCGTAGTCGCAGTTTAGTGACAACTAGCCTGTGATCAGTCCAACAGTGAGCCCCCCGCATGACGCGGGTGACTTGGACTTGGCAGATGTCTATTTGCCGTACAATGGCGTAATCAATTAAATGCCAGTGCTTTGATCGTGGGTGCATCCACGTTGTCTTGTGCTTGGCGGGAAGTCTGAACATTGTGTTCGTTATGGCAAATTGGTATTGAGCACAAAGACTGAGCAACAAATGACCATTGCTGTTCATATTGCCGACTCCGTGGCGACCCAGGACTCCAGGCCAAGCCTCATAGTCCCGTCCGACCCTGGCATTGAAGTCGCCTAACAATAAAACCTGCTCTTTGGCGCTTATATTGTCAAGACATCGTACTAACTCATCATAAAATTGATCCTTAATGTCATCAGATTTGTCTAAGGTTGGGGCGTAGACACCGATGACATTAAGGAAGTTATCTTTGTCCAAGTGGAGGCGCAACGTGGTAACGCGGTCCGAGATGTGTACTGGGTACTCCTCAAATCGCTTTATTAGTTGACTCTTGACCGCAAAACCTACACCAGAACGTCTAGGTTCGGAGGAGGCGGTACCTTTCCAAAAGAAAGTGTAACCGCCACCATCTTCCACCAGCTCTCCTTCATCAGCGAGATGTGTTTCGCTGAGAGCAGCCACGTCTATATTATAGCGATGAAGTTCGCGAGCTACTATAGCGGTTTTACGTTCTGGGCAAGAGTTGCAATCTCTATCTATAAGCGTTCTCACGTTCCACGCGCCAAAGGTCATGATAGGTCTTGTTGTGTGTTTATTATTCTTTTGTTTCTTTCGACCGCGATTATAATGATGCGATGACAGCCGCGGTTGCTACCACCTCTTAAGTAGGAACGAGCATTTTTTTAGGGCACCTTTTCTAGCCCCCTCCCCGGCTGGGCGGGGAAAGCAGTGCCTCCCTGAATAGGGCTGCTTTTTCATCCTGAGTGCTACCGAATCCGCACTGTCGCCCCAAGTTTGCAGAGCAAAGACGACCACGGTGTGTGATCACACCCCCAGGACCGCCCGTGTGCAGGCATAGGACAAAGCCCAACTACATCAGGTCGGACCTCTCTACCACATCCCATCGCCACGGGACTTGATTGTATTCGGAGTCCATATACGGAAGCGGTCAAGTGCGCAGGATATATTAGGGTGCGCCAGCGTTCGCGCAGACACAGGCGCACACACTCGTCCTCCCTCTCCTTGGTTCAGTGGAACGGAAAACCGCTACGACTGAAGCAGAGGTCGGATGACGTGTCTGGCCGACGATAACTATACGCCCTCTATCGTCGCCCTAGGCCATTCACTTTGCCTTGCTGAACCGCCGGAACCACCAAACCCTTTTGCATATCTACATTGGGCTGCCTTATCCACCGGATCAGACTTGAGAATTTTGCGGGAGGGAAACGCGATAAGGAAATATGGGCTGGGGGAGGCGTAGTGATATGGTTGGAAAAGGGGGTATGGGATACCTTAGCAGCGGATTAAGAGAGGGAATGCCGCCTTGGTAGCTAGGGTGCTCCGGGGTTGCGTACCCGTATATTCCAGGATTAGGAGTATCCCTGAAGAATTTGATTCTCTTTAATCATACAATGACACATAAATCGCAAAGAAACATTCATCACAAAAACAATTTTAATTTTGACACTCATTAAATTAGGAAATTATTATTCTAAAACATTAATCACAATGGGAACATTAATTATTTCAAAATTTTATACCCTGCCATTCTTCAGCAGTCTGTAAAAAAATGTGTTTAAAAATTTTGTATTTAGTATTCAACCAACCACCGACCCGTCGGAAAACACCGATATGATAAATCGAAACACCGACATGATAAAGCAATACACCGATACGACAAAGGGACACACCGATATGAGAAAGTGATACACCGATATGATAAAGCGTTCCACCGATCATAATTTAAGATACTGATATGAGAACGAAGCCAACGATTCAATTTTTCTTATCAGATCGGTGAATATTAACAAATGTGTGGCAAAAAAGGTGGGCCAAAAAGACCACCGATTTCACCGGTTTGAGAACGTTTTGCGGGACAAGTACGTTTGTGCCTCTCAAGAAAGATAATCATCATCATCATCTCAGCCAAAAGACGTCCACTGTTTCCCGCGACCTTCACCAAATCGTCGGTCCACCTTGTTGGAGGCCTGCCCACGCTGCGTTTTCCGCTCATGGACTATTCCGATGTGCCCTGCCCATTGCCACTTGAGCTTAGCAACTCTTCGGGCTATGTCGGTTACCTTTGTACTTCTGCGGATCTCCTCATTTCTGATTCGATCACGCAGAGAAACCCCGAGCGTAGCCCTCTCCAATGCTCTTTGAGTGACCTTGAGCCTTCTGATAAGGCCCATAGTGAGCGACCACGTCAAAATAACCACCAATTTCACCGATTTGAGAACGTTTTGCGGGACAAGTACAATATTCTCGTTTTAAAATACGAATTTCATCGCAGACAAAAAAACAGAGCCTGGGAAATTCACCCTTAAGAAATAGGCAAGCTATAATTTATGATTATGGTTATATATCATTTTACGCAAATATTGTTGCGAACAAATTACAATTTGAAAATAGACAAAATATTGATTTTTTTTTATTTTTCTTTGCGTTAAATTATATATATCGACTAGCTGACCGGCGGGCTTCGTACCGCTTTGACAGTTTCCATGACAATAAAACAAACAAACCATTCGTCCGCTTAAGAACACCCGTATCCCATGACAGACCCCTATAGCAGCGCCACCTACCGGGTCCTATTGTAAACTAAACCTTTTTCGAATCCACTTGAACACACATAGAAAATTTCATCCACATCCGTCCAGCTGTTTAGAAATAGTTCAGTGACATACACATGCACAGAAGATTTATATATATAACTAGCGGCCCGTCCCTGCTTCGCACGGGTGGACATTTTTTTTATATATATAGCCTATGTTACTCAGCGCTAATGTGGCATTCTAATGGTGAAAGAATTTTTAAAATCGGTCCAGAGACAGTGGTTTGTATGGAAAAAGAAAATTGTTGTTTATAATTTTTTTTCTCCTATTTTTTTACGTTTTTTCTCTGCATAAGAACCTTCCTCAGCCTTCATCAAACACAACAAAAAAGAAATCAGCCAAATCGGTCAAGCCGTTTTCATGTTATGTCGTGACAACGGAAAACGGGTTTCATTTTTATATATATAGAAGACAATCAGTAAGCTAGTGTTAAATAGATTATTATGTATTGTGTCAGAGATAGACAACAGATTATACAAACTGTAACGGAAGGAGGCGGAAGGAGGCGAAAGGGAAAAAGTGGACTGTATTAAGGAATAAGAAGCAAAGTAAAACGTACAATTATAATTAATAGAAGACAAAATAAAACATACCAGGACAGCAACCAAGATGACTATTCAGTGAGAAGAAAAGAAGACAGAACATATTAAAAAATGACATTTAGAAAAAAGGAAAAAGTACAAAACCTAAAAAGAAGTATTTACTCCGTAACACAAACATTATAACTTTTTCAATGACTCCTCCGAGCTTCAGAAGGCACGTAAAGCCGCAGGTCCCGGCTTCATTAGCAGTCGTTAACAACCGCCAATCCGCACTGGGCCCGCGTGGTGGTTTACGGCCCGTTTTCACTTAGGTGTTCCATCCATAGGGAAGACTCGTGCCACAGCAGTAGGAATATACATATAATGAGCTAGTGAAATATAACTTTTAAAATTACTATATTATAAGACTATCCCCATACAGATCATCCCCAACAGGCAGCGTACCCAGTAAGCTAGCGGCCTCGTAGGATAGAGAGGCTTATTCGGTGGCCTAGGTAGCTGTTAGCTCCAGGGCCCCGAGTGGTTTCTGCGAAATTAATGGGTATTTAAGGTCCAATTTCCAGGTCAGGCAAAGTATGTTTCGACTTGGAAAATAAGGTAACCAAAAATTATTGGAAAGAAAATTGTGTAAGATAATATAAATTTAAGATAATTATTTATTTGTAATTCTCTTTTATATATTACGGGTAAGCACAGTGCCTTGATCTCATTAGATGTTAAGTGATGATAAGGCCAATGATGGAAGCGCGCTTCACCCGGGATCCTCAACTAGTGAGGCACTGGCTATCTTACCTCCAGCTGCCGAAACAACAATGCTACAAACATTGCGACATATTTAGATAAGATGGTGGTAGCTAGCCAAGCGGACAAACAAGCCCTACCACCAACCAAACCGAGTACACAAACATGTACCACCCCCCGCTGGGAATCGAACCCGGGACCTCTGGGTTTAAACCGGTGGTCTTACTTAACCACTAGACCACAGCACAGAGGCGGTTAAAATTCGACAGAAGTTAATCCTTTTTTATAAATTCCATTTAAGTATTCCATATTTATGATGATAATTATGTTTGTTTCAGGTACGGTGACATGGAGTTTCAAAAAAATACCAATATTTCATCATAATATTGCGAAGTGCAAGAAGATTAAGTGCTTAATAACATAATGAAGTATTGAAAACAAGCATCAGCCACCCTCACAGCCCGCCGGCCGGCCCATAAGGCCACTTGACGCCTCGTTTGAAGGACTTCTGTCAATAATTATACTTCGGTATACTAAAAACAATGTTTTGTTTATTCATTCACTCATACGTACATCATACATTCATCTAGTCAATTAGAAAGCCGTAATCCATTTTTACAAAAAAAATAAGTAAAACAGACGTTGTATTTTTCTTATTGCCAGCCCTGCTTCCATGAGTATGATGAATTGTAGTGGGTAGCAAAATAAAACAACAAGGAAGTTTCTCTTAATACCAGGGCGCGCCGGGTCACTTTGATGTTGCAATTTTAATTAAAATTAGCGATGTTGATACCGATACCGAATGTTTTGGTATCAAAAATAACATGTAAATATCATGGTTACTACTAGGGATGTAACGATACCGATACCGATACCGATATATCGGCCGATATAATCGGCAGGCCGATATATCGGCAACGCCGATACAACACGTTCTAAAAGCGCGCGAAACGAACGACGCGTGCGACGTTACCGCTCTTAGAGTCGTCTCAACGGTCGTTTTGGCCAGCCAACGCACTGTCCCGTATGATACTGATGACCCCAGAGCAAAGGCGATCACGCAAACGATAGCTGAACAAATATGTGTAGACATGGAGCCATTCGATATAGTAAATAAACAGACAAAATCAAAATGAAATTTTCTCGGGTATCTGGTCTGCTTGTGACAGTTTGATAAAAGAAGCAGAAGACGACGAGCCTTTATCAAACATATCTATTCAGCCGGAGCAAGAAGAGGTAGAATGTTATTTAAGGTTTCCAAACATTCCAATCAAACAAGATCCAAAGATCTATTGGCGCTAAGAAGATAAATATCCAAAATTAAAAAAGCTTGCACAAAAATATTTGTCTTATCCAATGAGCTCGATTGCTTCAGAACGTCTCTTCTCAACTGCAGGCCTGATACAAAATGATTTGCGTAACAGATTATCTGCTGATAATTTAAATAAACTTTGTTTTCTTACCAAAAACCTACCAAAAGTAAACTTTAATTACTGACTTAATGTATCTTTTTTTAATAACTATGTGATTGATTTTATTTTATTTTTCCATTAATGAATTTATTTTTATTAATTAAGTATTTTTCCTTCACAGTCTTCGGGACCTAAATACATATGGTGTTTCATACATATGAAATAACTTTGAAGGGAGAAAGGTGTATGTCTATGTATATGTGGTGTAAATCTGTAAATCAATATCTTAATAACTTCCTTCACATTCGTTTAACATACACAAAGCACTTATCTTCTAAGCCATCAATATCGGTATCTGTATCGGTATCGCCGATTATTTTCGTTTATAATCGGTATCGGTATCGTATCGGAAAAAACATATATCGTTACATCCCTAGTTACTACGCATATTAGCGATGTTTGTACCAAAGTCAAAGTAAAATCGTTTATTCAATATAAGCCTATACAGGCACTTAATGACGTGAAAACAACAATAATAAATAAATAAATATAAATTCAAATAATTGTTAACTAAAATTGAATTTATACCAAACAAACGAATCTTCCATCTACCGAATGATAGTACCCAGGGCTTGCAACCGGTACCGAAAATACAGGTATCATATCGGTGAATACCTGTATTTTCCATTTCAGTTTCGGGATACCGATTCAATGAGTATCGGTATTGTACCTCATAAATACCGGTACCTCCCTGCGACGTTGCCTGTCAGTCTGTTATCACGTCATATGCTGAGCACTGCGGCCGCGCGAAATAAATATATACAGGCAAACTAACGAACGACACTAGAGTGCAACGCGTGCAGTTAGCCAATCCAAGCGCCACTCAGTTATATACTAATAATGCAATAATAAATTTGGTTATCTGGTACCTGGTACCGTAGCTATATGTATAGTTAAATCAATGGTATTCTGCTACAACCCAAGATAACATCTCTGTGGTCTGTGGTTAAGACCACCGGTTGGATTCCCAGCGGGGGGTAGTACATGTTTGTGTACTCGGTTTGGTTGGTGGTAGGGCTTGTTTGTCCGCCTGACTAGCTACCACCATCTTATCTAAATCTGTCGCCATAACATCAATGTTTGTAGCATTGTTGTGTTCCGGCAGCTAGAGATAAGATAGCCAGTGCCTCACTAGTGATTATCCCCGGTGAAGTGCGTTTCCATCATTGGCCTTATCATCACTTAACATCAGGTGAGATCAAGGCACTGTGCTAACCCGTAAAAATATATTTAAAATAACATATAACGAAACTTTGAACATAAAACCCTAGAAATAGTAAATGTTGCCATGTTTCTAAGTCTTGTCATAAAGAAAAGAAAGGGAATATTGTGTAAAAAATTACTCAAGCTTAAAATTCTCAAATCGGCACCTTCCACGGTGCCTTTGTACAAAATGACATGAAAAATGACAACCGTTCGCGGGTGTAGTGTTGCCGTTGCCATGACAACGCTAATGAACCCACAGTAATGAAGTTTGCGCTTATTAAAGAAAGGGCCGACACAAACCTTAGCACTTCGGATAATAGTGGGCTTACAGGCTTGGTATTGGTATAAAAAGAATATTTTCAAAAATTGAAAACATACATAATAAAAATATTACAAAAACACAAATGTTGAAAAAATTTCCACGAGCATGATTTGAACCTGCACCCTTCCGACATACCGGGTCAGGTGCTCTCCCAATTGAGCTATCGTGGTTCTAACCAGCCCGCCGAAATTATTCAACACTATTTACTTTTTTACTTTAAAAGCCAAAGGCGCCAATTCAATGTCAACAACTACCGTCATTAACATCTGATCATAATATTTTTACAAATACTAAAGATCAGTTAAGAAGTAGGCAAGCTATTTATAAAATGTTTTTGTTTTGTTTATATAATTTTAACGCAAATTTTGTTGCTAGGATTACTTAGTAAATTTCTACCATCTATTACCTAAATCATTAACCACGAAAAATACGTAAGACACGACTAGGGACGAGGTCCCTTTGCCTTTCCTTTATTAAACAGAATAATAGCTAAACTATTTAAAGTTTAATAAATTATTAAGATATTGGCGGATTTCAGATTTGACGTTGAAAAATACTGAAGTTCGTTTATTTGATTTATCATTGATCATTGCCTTTATTAATCATTATCATCTAATTTTAAACAAAGATCTTAAACAAACAAAATTAATTTTAAACAAGAACTTTGACACTAGCTAAAAATGCAACGAGCGCAAAGCCAATAATTAGAAAAAAAAACGAACCCGTATTCCCATTCAGATCTTACATTTCCTACACAAATAACGTAGGTTTCCCAACAAAGAACAACTCCAATATAGCTTGAAATACCAAACGAATTACATACTGCACCCATTGTTATGTTAGAACGCTAAAATCCCTAAGAGAAAGTAGTTGCACAAACAAGAAGACCGCAGAAGGTGAGCTTCATACAAACGCGCTCGAGCAACGCACACATAGACAACCTCTCGTGGACACAGAATCTCAAGCAGTTGTGCTCGGGGTGCCTAGTGTGAGTTTCATTCGCCATTCGATCATGTTAAGAGGGGGTATAAAGGTAAATAGATTTGATTTAAGACACACAGATTTGATTGAACACTAGAAGATAAACCACGATTTACCCGAGAAAAATATCGTAGATACTACAGCATACTTGAAAGGGACTGGACGAAGTGAAAGCACAATATAATTAAATTTTATCGATAAAAAAAATAATCACGAACCTACATCTACTTTTCAACTATTATTGATTTATTTTCAATTTGATGCATATTACTGAGCCAATATTTTAACACATAATATCAAATTATATTACCAAGCGACCCTATTAGCGATTTGAAAAAATAATTTAAACGTTAAGAGTTATTAAACTAAAACTTATTCGGCGCTTACGACATATTGCGACTTATTGCGCGCAGAACGCTCCAGTCTCTCGCACCTGACCCGAGGTAACAGGCATGTTTTGTTTCATCGAACGTCGTGGTTTATCTTCTAGTGTTAAAATTAAATCTACGATTGGCGATTGACGGTGAACCTCTTAACGAAAACGAGAATTTGTGTGGTAAAACTTTAACTCTTCTCGTATGTCGCCAGGAGGCGCTGCTTCAATGCCATACTGATTTTAGTTTCGTTAACCTGCCCCCCGACCGCCTAACCGATTGCTTTGGCTACGTGTATAGTTTATGACGTCATCTTGTCATTTCATACCGCCTATGAAAGCAATATCTATAGCTATAGGCTATAGCTTTCGATATATACCTATACGTATTAGCTAGATGACAAGATGACGTCATAAACGTAGCCAAAGCGATCGGTTAGGCGGTCTGGGGGCAGGACTAATGGCAAACTCACATTTGGCACCCAAAGTTCCTAGTATGAGTTTCGTTTACTATTCATTCATTCGATTCGAGTATGTGTGCGTTGCTCGAGCGCGTTTATATGAAGCTTAGTTTCTGCAACCTCCATAATGTGTTGTAGCTTTCACAACATCGCCTTCAAGTGCTCGGCACAAAGCAACCGTTGAACTGAAAAAAGACTAATTGCGTTAGAAGACTCCTACTAATTAAGACGTGATGCTTTCACGTAGGTTCGGAGAGAATGGGCTCTTACATACTAAAGAATTATAGTCTGTAGATATCTGTTTCAAAGGCCGGCAACGCGTCTACGATTCCTCTGGTTTTGCGGGTGTCCATGGGCGGCGGTGATTGCTTCCCATCAGGTGACCCGCCTGCTCGTTCGCCTCCTTCTAATATGAAAAAAAAATAAGTTTTAGTACGTACGGTAACTAAAATAGGGGGACTTCTTGGCGGGAAAGTGAAGAGTCATGTCTGCGGTTTTGTTTTATTTTCAAAAAATTGTGTTATGTCGAATATTAATGTGAAATAATGGTGGATTATTAACCGTTAAGTGTTCGTAAGTGTGCATGAGTGTTGGCAAATGAAACAAAACAGTGCAACATCACTTTTCAAATTCTATCAAGAAGTCCGCCGAGGAATTAGTAAAGCCCCACATCTTTACTGAGATACTCGAGGGGTTGGGGGTATATCATTTCTCACTTCTCATTTTTATTATCATTCATCATCATACTGACTGGAAGGAAATATTGTATATTTATGTATTACTTGTAAGAAAAATTACTTTGACACTGGCTAAATGTGCTAATCGCACGAAGCCATCAACTAAAAGAAAGAAAGAACTAAAAAAGGCCTCTGTGGAGCCTATTTGTTTTTTATATTATTATTATTAGCACGGCAAATTACTTCTTTCCACTTGATGTTAAGTGGAAATGGGAGTCCAGACGCGACAACTGGTGCAGCGTGAAAACAACGCAGCATCAGTCACCCACGCCCTGCCGGCCAACAAGGTGCCTTCACGCCTCGTTTGAAGGACCTGTCAAAGGAACGGAGGGAAAACGTGTGCTGGTAGATTACCTGTTACATCTTTCGGAGGTTCGACAAAGAAACTAGAGGAAAAAAGTTTTGATTCCAACCGAGATTCATCCTTACATTTTTGATGTTCCGGAATATTGACCGCCTCTGTGGTCTAGTGGCTAAGACCACCGGTTTAGACCCAGAGGACCCGGGTTCCATTCCCAGCGGGGGTACATGTTTGTGTACTAGGTTTGGTTGGTGGTAGGGCTTGTTTGTCCGCCTGGCAAGCTACCACCATCTTATCTAAATACGTCACCATAACATCAATGTTTGTAGCATTGCTGTGTTCCGGCAGCTAGAGATAAGATAGCCAGTACCCACTAGTAGTCAGTAGTCACTAGTTGAGGATCCCGGGTGAAGTGCGCTTCCATCATTGGCCTTATCATCACTTAACATCAGGTGAGATCAAGGCACTGTGCTTACCCGTTAATATAAAAAAAAAAATTCACCACCAAATTAAATAACAAAAACTATGATAGTGCTTCTCAAAAACATGCTCCAATCATTATGCTAATATGATCTGATTGTTGTGAGATTGAGTGAGTGAGTGATTTGTGATCAATTTTGCTACTTCCATTATAAGACGCTGAACATCTATTGACGAGTCACTATGAAACGCGAAAATTAATTGAGTAGCTTATTTGCTGCGTAAGTAGATTTTCACAAAACATTTAATATAACTAATTAGAATAATTATTGCACCGGGCCTGTTACATTTACGAAGCTGTAAGAGTTAAGACGCTATGCCAAGATAACGGGTGAATAATGGTACGGCGCTTTTGGCGGGAAAACGCCGTCGACCTGTCAATTGCCGCCGCCATTTTAGAAATGTTTGTTACCCGCTACGAAAAATTATTGGTGGTTATTGAAAAACTTGCTTTTAACGCTCGCTGTTAGCGATTTAAATTGGTATTTCGTATGTAAATTAATTTATCGGGTAACGCTTGGACTGCACTGCATCTCACTTGATTATAATTGCAAGTTCATTCGCAATTTAATCACGTTAATGAAAACGAGAATTCGTATGAAAAAAAAAAAATGCAACTCGATCTCTTTACCTCCATCGCACTTAGCACTATTGTTAATGTCAATGTCAAAGCACAGGTCAAAGTCAAAATATCTTCTAATAAACTTATTTGCGGACTTCTTGGCGGGAAAGTGAAGAGTCATGAGTCTGCGGTTTTGTTTTATTTTCTAAAATTTGTGTTATGTCGAATATTAATGTGAAATAATTGGTGGATTATTAACCGTTAAGTGTTCGTAAGTTCGCATGAGTGTTGGCAAATTAAACAAAACAGTGCAAATTCGCTTTTCAAATTCTCTCAAGAAATCCGCCCGAGGAATTAATAAAGCCCCACATCTTTACTGAGATACTCGAGGGGTTGGGGGGTATATTATTTCTCACTTATCATTTCTATTATCATTCATCATCATCATACTGGAAGGAAATATTGTATATTTAAGTATTACTTGTAAGAAATATTACTTTGACACTGGCTAAATGTGCTAATCGCACGAAGCCATCAACTAAAGGAAAGAAAAAAAAACTTATTTGCTAAGAATCGTCCAAAACTAATTTGCCATCACTACCCATCGCCTCGGTGGCCGAGTGGCAGACCGTTCGGCCCGGTGTCCGAAGGTCCCGGGTACAATTCCTAGATCGGGCAAAATGTATTTCCAGTTTTCGATGCATAGCCCGGGTTTGTGATACTGATCACCAACCCACATTTGGAAAGCGTGATGATTAAGCCATTACCCATCGATTGTAGCGATTAATTTGATTTTTTTTTTGATGACTTGATTTCAATGATAGTGACCTTTGCCCAGCTGTGGGACAATTATAGGCTGTTTATTTTACTTTACTTTACTTACTACCCATACAGATCTTATAGAAGTAACGACATACATATAACTCAATGAACGACATATATATAGTAGGTATAATAAGAGTCCTGTTAACCACTCTCAAGAACGTTCCAGAAGGTCTATATACTGTACCAATATTACCTCAATATGTTTTGAAAACAAACTATAGGTAGGTAGCTACTCGTCGCTAGCATTTCGCTTACGAAATCTATATATTAATAAGTGAAACAAAAACTTTGTACTTACCCCTTTTTTTACGAAAATTGCGCGGACGGAGGACTATGACATTTATATAGGTTATCCGAATGTATATATTTTTTTTTAAATTATGCATAATAATACATTACATCAATAAAACAAACATTACACACACAACCATGTATTTGACACACACGCATGTATTTGACACACAGGAGCGGCCGATTTTTTTTTTTTTAAGTTTAGTTTGTTCCTTAAGGAACCGGCTAAGGTCATAGACCATGCTGCCATGTCATTAGTTTCTTAATTTAATTGTAATACATAAATAAACAATATTATATTGATGATGATGAATGATAATAGAAATGGGAAGTGAGAAATGATATTACCCCCCAACCCCTAGAGTATCTCAGTAAAGATGTGGGGCTTTACTAAGTCCTCACGCAGACTTCTTGTGAGAATTTGAAAAGTAACATTGCACTGTTTTGTTTCATTTGCCAACACTCATGCACACTCACGAACACTTAACGGTTAATAATCCACCATTATTTCACATTAATATTCGACATAACACAAATTTTAGAAAATAAAACAAAACCGCAGACATGACTCTTCACTTTCCCGCCAAGAAGTCAGGAGCGGCCGAAATCTGTCACTGTCTGTCAATGCCAAACCAAACTCACTTTATATCTTTTTTAATTTGTCATTGCTTATGTTATGAATGATACAATCCGTGCAGCCTTAACATCTTTTAATTAAAATTACGATCGAATATCGACCTTTGGGCGACCACTAGTAATTTTAATGAAGCCCCCTTCGCTCGCAGGAAGCGCTTGTCACTTAAAACAAACTGGTATCTCGCTGATGCTAATAAGAGATTTCCAATGATAGATAAGGCATTCTTGTACCTACACCGGGGTTCGTAGACTAACGCTGCATATAACAATTACGGTGCTGATCCATTTTGCTGTTGCTCAGCAAGAACCTAGCACTTCTACTCAACTTATAGAAAGTTTTTTTAAAGTGTCTCCTTGAGTTGACCTTCATCTTACCTGATGTTTGGTGATTAACCCTACTTTTGAATCCATTATCGCAATTCATCACCATCATTGTCATAATCAGCTCATTCTATGTCCTCATTGATGGGATATTTATTTATTTAATCTTAATTGCAAAATACAATAAAATAAAGTACAGACGCCAGCACATCAACCTATCCAAAACTGTCAAATTTCTTCAATACATTTGAAACCATATCGTTATCGCATAAAGTTCAAAGCCTATTGAGGAAATTTTACAGTTTGTGGTAGGTTGATGTGCAGGCGTGTGTACAAAAGGCGGACTTAATGCCAAATGGCATTCTCTACCAGTCAACCTAAGGGCTAGGCAGAAAAATTGGTAAGCGGTGCGACAGAGAACGTAAATTAAACATATACTATATACATTTATAAGAACTGAAATATACATATTAAGTTTATTAAATTAAGTGATAATAAAATAATATACATACCATAAAAAAACTTAAATAAAAATAGACTACATGAACATACTTAAACATAACAGAAGAAAAGACGATGGGAATCTCTTACGTGGGTGTTGATTCCTGTAGAAACAGTTTATACACCATTGTTTTAAAGACCATATTACTTGGAGTTTGTCTGACTTTTTCGGGGAGAGCGTTCTATAACTGAGTGGCCTGAACCGTGAAGGAATTTGCAACGAATGCTGAATGATGCAAAGGAGTGGCGAGAAGGTGATTATTTGATGAGCGAAGTTGGCGGCATGAGTAGAGCTAAAGAAACTGAAACTACATTTTAAGTAAGGAGGAGAATTAGGATCATTTAGAATAGAAAATGGAGTTATTAGAATTCTGGACTTACGACGTTGCGGGACGGTCAGCCATTTAAGTCGAAGACGATAGGAAGATATATGGTCGTATTTGCGTAAACCAAAAATAAAGCGTATTGTGAAGACGATCCAATTTATTAAGAAGGTTCTTATTTAAATCGGGGTAGCATAGATCAGCATAATCAATAATTGGGAGAATAAGGGCTTGTACGAGCGAAACTTTGGTTTTGTGAGGCAGGAAGTTCTTAAGCCTATTGAGAGTCTTGAGGGACATGCCTTCCCTATGGATTGTAACACCACAGAGAGAACGGGCCATAAGCCCTTAAACGACCATTCGGGCCCAGTGCGGAATGGTAGTTGATAACGACTGCTAATGCAGCCGGGACCATCGCCTTTACGTGCCCTCCGAAGCACGGAGAAGCTAGTGATGATAAATGTTGGGTCACCCATCCGGTGACCGGTGCCATGGAGCTCTTGACAACAGCTTTTGATGTTCTATTCAAAATCACAATTTTATACACCAAAATAGTTTCTTTGTTTGTCTCGTACGCGTTTCTATACCATTCATCTGAGTGAGTTCAGTGAGTGTTTGTAGGAAACGGTATGCGTTACCATTAGTCCATTAAATTCAGTTAGTGTTTGTGGGATATCGAATTATCGTTGTTCAAAATAGATATTTCTCAAAATGGCAACTTTCTTTGCCACCATTTTAAGTCGCATTACAGTTTGTACAGTCACGAGCAAAAATATGTAAACAATTGTCACCCTTAATACAATGGGATACGAGTCCAAGTGTATACATATCGGTGCTCGTGACTGTACATCATATTCAGGCTAAGTTCAAAACGCACAGAATGGTTATGCAAATGTACACCGTCAAAACTTACAAACAAGTGATACCTTTCGTAACTTACACCTTGAGTAGGGTTACCAGATGTACGGCACTGGCTGGACATGACCGGCTTTAAAAAAAAAACGCTAAAAAACGCAAAGGCATACACTAGTGTGTCTTTTTTTTTTTTTTGAGAGAGATTGCTGATTGCCTCTACGGCATTTTCAGCTTCACCGGGCTTAGTAGTGTGTCGTGTAGTAAAAACAGAGTACTTAATCTAAGCTTCGAAAATATTAAGAGTTCTGTAGGTATGAAAATGTGTGAAATTGTATTCTGTACTTGTGCCTTTTTAAATAAATAAATAACTGAAACCAAGGTTTTGTGGGGCGGTGAGCGTGTTTTTTTTTGTTAGAAAGGATTAGGTAATGTCCAGGTTTTAGAGCAAAATGGCGGGCGTTTAGGGCAAACCATGTTGCCATATTATATTATACAAGAGAATATATTATAATTTATTTCTCAACACAAACAGGTACAAAAGATAAAAACCACTTATAGCTGTTACAAACACTATAAATATTATTGAACTTCCGTTTTAATTTTTATATTGCGACTAATGTAGTTGTCTATATACGGATAAGGAACAGTTAGCTATAATAATAATATAATAACAATTCATAATGTTCCTTCTGATGTTGACGATCCAACTAAATAAATAAAATCTCCGACTTGAAATAGCGCAGATTCCCGTTTTTGTATTTTTGTATTTCAGTCCTGGCAACCCTAACCGCGAAGTAACTACCACAACTCGCGCAAACTTAACAGGTTACCAAAATGGAGCTCTCATTCTTGTAAAACTGTGGAAGTTGCTAACGAAAATCGCGAAGCCAGAAATATCTTAGCCTTTACTGTACGTTTAAAGTTCGCCCTCGCAAAATTGAGCCAAGCTGCAAAGTTTTGTGTGCTGCGAGTATTCATAATCTATCAGAGGCGATCGTGGCGCAGATAAGAGCAGAAACTCTTAGCGCGTTCGGCTCGCAATCTGCCAAGTTAAGTAACTATCGCAATATCGGGTGACCAAATGAGAATATCTCGAGAAAATGCGTGCTTCGGAAGGCGCAGTGCAGTACAGTACACGTGGTCGCTCCGAATCCCCGATCCAAACGCCGCGAAGAATCTTAGTGGGGACGGGGACATGGTAGCGTGAGGCCATCCTATCTAGTAAGCCTGAGGATGATTCAATCACACGGCCTGAGGAACCCTTTAAGGTTTTCTTGATGGGCACTTGCCCCACCCTGTCTTGTAGTGTAGCCAAGACTAAAGTTAATTAAACTCGAGTGCTTTACGCAGTTCTGACATAGGCGCTACATCAATATGTATACAAATATGTGCCACCGAAATCAGTTGCACATCTCTGTAATGACATTGACTTTTAAAAGGTTCTATTTTCATTGCAAATGCCTAACCTAGGTAGGTACCTAGGTTTGATGTTTTTAGTAAGTTCTTGCTACTATCAAATATAAGCAATAATAAGAAAATCGGGTTGTTGTTGATAGCAGTCGTTAAAACCTATTAAACCGTACTAGTGGTCGCCCAGAGGTCGATATTCGAAAGATATATTAAGGCTGCACGGATTGGATCCTAAGCAATGACAAATTAAAAAAGATAGAATGTGAGTTTGGTTTGGTATTGACAGACAGTGACAGATTTCGGCCGCGCCTGTGTGTCAAAAACATGCGTGTGTGTCAAATACATGGTAGTGTGTGTAATGTTTGTTTTATTGATGTAATGTGTTTTTATGCAAAATTTAAAAAATATTAACATTTTGATAACCTTCTCTATGTATACTATAAGTGTGCGAAATTTCATACTCCTCTGTCCGCGCAATTTTCGTAAAAAGGGGTACAAAGTTTTTGCTTCACGTATTAATATATAGATTAATTAAGACACCGTAGTAGGTTATGGCCAGATCTCCCCATGTGTTATTCATGTAAAAAGCTGCGAAAGCCTGGGTCCAACAGTGGGACTTTATAAGCGAATGGTGATAAAGACAAACAGACGGCACCAATCATTTAAATCACTAAATATGTCGCCATAATATCAAGTTTGTAGCATTGTTGTGTTCCGCAGCTAGAGATAAGATAGCCAGTGCCTCAGTAGTTGAGGATTCCGGGTGAAGTGCGCTTCCACCATCTTATCATCACTTAACATGAATGATGAGGTGAAATGAAGGCCAAGCGCTTCCGTGTAAGATATAAAAAAAATATTAAGCTGTCTGTGGTCACCCATCATCCCGGTTATTTAGAAAGTTAGTTACGATTCCATTACCGTTTTAAACCCTCAAACCGCTACATCATAAACTTGTTATTGGCTCAATAAATACCCATTTGCTGTACAGTATATACGCGTCCATATAATTGAGTGCGTGTTTACTTACAAAGTAAGTATACTCGTGAAGCGGTTAGAGAAAATTGCACCATAAATCTGGGCGCGTTAATACAGGAAATCGCTTGCAAAAAATGTAAAAACTAACATCTTACTAAGCGCCACTCACAGATGACGTCACCGCTCGCTTCCGTACGGGTGGGAATTAAAAAAAAGAACCTCGACTGAGCGGATGCGGCGCGGAAAAAGAAACACACTTTCCGGCGCAATGTCGTTGACAGATGCTCCAAAATTGCGGCGGTGGGTGTTGCCAGCGCTCCGGAACAATAAATTGAGGAAATAATGTTATAATTATAATAAAATTAATAATAAATGCGTGCGATTGCTTAAGTTAAGCAACATTCTCAAATACTGGGCATCATGACCAAGAATTTGTCAGCTCGAGCTCCTCCGTGCTTCAGTCAGATGGCACGTACAACCGTTGGTCCCGGCTGTATTACCGTCAATCCGCACTGGGCCCGCAGCCGCGTGGTGGTTTACGGCCCGTTTTCCAAGCGGTGTTTCCATCCATAGGAAAGGCTCGTGCCCCAGCAGTGGGGACATATAAAATCTGGTCATGATAATGACTCCTAAATGAAACTTTATAATACAAATCCTAATTTACATTAACGTGATCGTATGGAAACTCACACTCAGTATTCAATCAAAAATGTCCAGAACGTGTTATAAAAAACCCAATAAATTATAAATAATGTAGCTTCAGTACGCCTACCACTGAGTAGCATTATTTAGAGAGGAAAACGGGCATAATTTCTCTGCGTTGGCTCCACTCTCGCCTCCCATCAATCTTTTCGGCGCTTTACCCATCGTCCCTGAATAATGGCCGGTGTTCAATTAAAAACTGTTTGGTTTAAATCTCTATAAAATAGTTTAGTTGGAGTCTTGTTAATATTTAATTCGTTAGTGACAGCCTTTATACATACTTCATAAACAAATTTTTATTAACTTCAAATGTTAAAGCTGGTTACATTGAAATGGTCATCTTTGACGGTTTCTTATGAGATGTTTATCATATATATAATTTGGTTATATGTAGTATATAGTGCGCCTTACCTAGTGTAAACTTAGCAGCGACATTGTTTATCGCAGTCTCCTGGCCTCACGCTCAGACTCGAGGAGTGTGAGAATGTCACCATCACGCACTGGCCCCATCACGTTCCTGAACATTTGGCGGCTAGTTTCTTCGATGAACTCCACCTTGACTGGAAAATCGAGCTAAAACCGTGAATAACACGTGCGTCGAGTCTAGCGTGCGCTAAAAAGGAATAGTTGTTTATTATAAACCAATAAGCCGATTTTAAAGAAACTGTCTATGCTTAAGGAAAATACAAAGATCTAAATAGTTGAAATGAAATGAAATGGAAAATATTTATTTGTGTCACAAATACAGGAACACCTCGCCACACACGACTTTATGGTTATGAAGATAGGTGTCAGACATCCTTGCGCAAGCAAGGGAGGTCTGCGTCAGGTCATAACGCCAGATCAGGACGCGCCGAAGTGCATTCTTCATCCGGTACTTTCAAGATGAGCTAGTTGCTCCGTGGACACGTATAGTCCACTACCTAATATCCATATAGGTTTCCGGAGCTGTAAGCTCGCTGCTCACTTCTCGTTGCACAAAGCGCACAATTCGCAGTTCCACTGCTCGGGTCGTCAACTCTAAAGTCGACTACCAAATGTCCTCATTGGTGGCGGAGTTGTAAGCCCACTCGCTTCTCAGTACCCATCCAGACACCTCATCAGTTCGGAAATCCAACGCGGCTGAAGAGTAAAAATATGCTTGTTCAATAACATACAAATAAAAAAACTACAACAAACATTATATTCAGTACAAATGAAGTATCTGCAAGAGTCTATTGGTGTTATAGAAATAAGAAAAACCGTAATGACAGCATTCCGTAATATTTATAGTCAGTGATTCGGAAAATTACTGGTGAAATTGGCTTCAATGAAATTTGAAATTCATAATTTATAACTATTTTGACCGGATGTAACCATTTTTCTTTGTTACACAATTGGAACGTTCTTGGCCTTCAACATTTTTTTATTTTTTTATTTCTCTTTCTTTTAGTTGATGGCTTCGTGCGATTAGCACATTTAGCCAGTGTCAAAGTAATTTTTCTTACAAGTAATACATAAATATACAATATGATAATGATGATGAATGATAATAGAAATGATAAGTAAGAAATAATATACCCCCAACCCCTCGAGTATCTCAGTAAAGATGTGGGGCTTTACTAAGTCCTCACGCAGACTTCTTGTGAGAATTTGAAAAGTGACGTTGCACTGTTTTGTTTCATTTACCAACACTTATGCACACTCACGAACACTTAACGGTTAATAATCCACCAATATTTCACATTAATATTCGACATAACACAAATTTTAGAAAATAAAACAAAACCGCAGACATGACTCTTCACTTTCCCGCCAAGAACTTTTTATTTCTCTATCTTACCTTGGTGCCTATTTTTTTTAAATTATATTTTTAACTTGTACATTTTGGCTTTCTTTCATAAAGTGTTAAGCTATCGAGCGGTAAGTTTAGCGACAGTTTTGGGAGAAAATAGCTGTAGGAAAGTTTTCGGGCTAAAAGTCGGGTAAAGAAAGAGGACAAGTGCAGAAAGAAAATAATAATGTTTTTGTATGTTTTTACGTAAGCCTCGCACCAAGGTGGACCGAACGATCTGGTAAAGGTCGCACACAACCGGTCGTTGTGGAGATCCTTGGGGAAGGCCTTTGTCCAGCAGTGGACGTCCTTTGGCTAAGATGATGATGATGATAATGGTTACAATGCTTAAACATTATATTTTATGAATTACAACAATTAAAGTTATATGAGAAGACCCCAGTAAAATAATGAAGACAGTTTAAAGACGAAATAAAAAGTACTAAACCATAGCGTATTCACTCCTTGACAGTGGGCAAGCTACTTTATACGAAGTACAACATTGCCAGTCAACAAAATGAGAAAAACATCGTAGCAAAGGAGTTATTGAATCGTAATCTCGGCGTGCTTTCAGTTGGATGAACTCTGTAACTCGCGTCCTGTTATCACGCCGTATCTACTATTCGATAGATCACTCAACCGTACCTAGATGGCAGTAATGGTTATAAATTAGACTTCATAAAAGTGCCAGTTGATTGTTATAAACGAACCGTAGGATTGTTGTGTTCCGACAGTTAGAGATAAAATGAGCAGAGCTTCTGTAGTTGAGGATTCTGGGTGAGGTGCGCTTCCACCTTCTTCGGCCTTATCACTTATCACTAATCACTTATCATCAATTTAGATGAAAGCCAAGTGCTCACCAGTAAAAAGAGTAAAATATAAAAAATAATAAAGGGAAATATAGAGTTACATACAGAGATACAGAGTTAAAAAGTAATATTAAACTAATCAAAGCCGAAGCTTTCCCGTGTGCGCGCCATTTTTAAAACTTTACATAACATTCAACAAAAGAAACATGATTCGCACAGCAGAACAAACAGAAATCCCTTTGCCACGTCACCGCAAAAAGCGACACCACTTGTCTATGTCATAGCGAGAATGACAGCTCCGCGAGGCGCGCGCGAAAATTTTTTACAGCCTGCCATATTGATTGCGCGGGAAATAACGGTCCGCTCCGTTACCAGTAGGTTAAAGACCTTGTCTGCCATTTGTAATTTTGCGTTCACTATAGTTTTTATAACCTAAACAATAGAATCTAAATCCGCTTATTTTTGTTTTGATCATTTGGTCGTTTAGTGTGTTTGCGACATAGTTTGTAGAACTAAACGGTTAAGTCTGATTTTAGTTTCGTGTGTGCTGACAAACGATGTTGTGCTTCGAAAGGCACGTTTAAGCCATTGGTCCCGGTTGTCGTAAGATGGCAGGTGTTGAAAACCACCGACCTGTATCATCTTTAAACTGAATCGAACTTTACTTTAACCCTCTTACTACACAAAACGGTGTATAAAGTTAAACATTGTTTAAATACGTGTTTTAAATGTCCGGTCTGCTAGTGCTGAGGTGAACTTTCGCAAAGGCCGGTCATCAGATGGGCGACCAAAAATGTATCATCTCTCGCTCCTCCGTGCTTCGTCGGCATGTAAAGCCGTTGGTCCCGGCTGCATTAGCACTCGTTAACAACCACTAATCCGCACTGGGCCCGCGTGGTGGTTTATGGCCCGTTCTCCCATATCGAAGGCTCGCCCCAGCAGTGACGACATAAAAATGAGCTGATGATGTGTTTTAAATATTGTGTCGCTGTCTAAAAGTGACAGCATCTGTTTTTAACTTCAGCCATCGTTTTGTAGTTTTTTTTTTGGAGAGAGATTGCTGATTGCCTCATACGGCATTTTCATCTTCGCCGGGCTTGTTTGGGGGCGGCGAGAAACTTAAAGGGGCCCTCAAGCCGTGTGAAACGAATCACCTTCGGAGGCTTCCTAGAAGGAGCGGCATCACGCACTAGTGCGTGTCCCCGTGCCCTACGCTCCGAAGGGTTCGGGTCGGATATCGTTTTGTAGTACAGCAGTAAACGGGGTTTTTCTAAGCTTAGACACAAATTAAGGAGATACACTAGTTGATAGACAGTCCGCGCGCGGCTGTTGCGAGGGTACGTGTCTGTGGGAGGTTGTATATGCGTGCGTTGCTCGAGCGCGTTTGTATGAAGCTTACCTTCGACAATCTGCTTAATTCTGCCTTTGACCTATTCACTTACTATTAAGTGCTGCCAGTTTTCAAAAAATTCAAAATTCAAAATCATTTATTCAGTTTAGGCTACAAGTAGCTCTTGTGAATGTCACTATGCCATCGGTTCGTAAGTCTACTCTGGGCGGGAGATCTTGTACTGAGAAGAACCGGCAAGAAACTCAGCAAGTGTCCAGCTCTTTTCTCCCTAAGCTCTTTTAAACGTAATCGAATGAATACGGATAGTTCACAAAACTCACACTAGGCACTCTGTTGCGAAACGAAAAACGTCTCGCAAACTCCTAACCATAACAAAGAAATGTATCACCATAGTTACCACACTAACCTACTAAAAAGTAGAACGCAATTCTAACCTATTATAGTTTCCTAGTCAACTCTAATTGTACGTATTTAAGTAGTAACAAAACAAACAAGTTGTGTCTTACAAATAAACAAAGGATAAGCTGCCAATAGTGATTCCATGTTTTGTTCCCGTCATGTTAACGTCATTTCAAATAGGTAAGAGTGAAAGAGAACCCGGAATAAATGTTTGAAGCTTATTCTTTGTTTGTTTGTAAGGCACGTTGCGTGTCGTTCAAGAGTTATTTGGCCAGAATGTTTGAATATTCAGACGACGCGACACTTATTTCGGGACGCTTGCAAAATGGCGTATCTTTCTTTTTATAGGCAGAGTTTCAGGCGATATTATGATACTGCCAGTGTCTTTGCGTCTTACGGTATGTGTGTGAAGTTGTTACAAACTGTAAGGTGGATGTTGAAATAAAACACTTCTTTCTTTCTTTTAGTTGTTGCTTCGTGCGATTAGCACATTTAGCCAGTGTCAAAGTAATTTTTCTTACAAGTAATACATAAATATACAATATGATAATGATGAATGATAATAGAAATGAGAAGTGAGAAATGATATACCCCCAACCCCTCGAGTATCTCAGTAAAGATGTGGGGCTTTACTAATTCCTCGGCGGACTTCTTGAGAATTTGAAAAAGTATAGTTGCACTGTTTTGTTTCATTTGCCAACACTCATGCACACTTACGAACACTTAACGGTTAATAATCCACCATTATTTCAGATTAATATTCGACATAACACAATTTTTAGAAAATAAAACAAAACCGCAGACATGACTTTTCACTTTCCCGCCAGGAAGTCCGCAATAAAACACTTTATATTCAGTTACCTATACCTACCAAAGACAAAGGAAATCGACAAAAAAAAATCTCTGTCTGTTAGTTTTTGTGCGCAAACGCAAGTTTCACGGCCCATTGAAGACGAAAGCCTCGCGAGGTCGCGTTGCGTTACCCGTTCAGGCATTTACTTTAATTACTATGTTTTTTTCTTAATTACAATTCCATTTAGAGTATTGTGCAAAGAGTTTGTTAGTATAACGTTTAATTATTATACTCTTTATTTATTTTCTTTCTTAAGACTACATTTTTACAATATTTTAATATAAAAACAATAAAACATTATAAAAACCTAATTCTAGAGTACCACTAGCAGCGGGGCAGGGCCCAAGCTACCGGTGGTCAGGGCTGCAGAGTGAGGAACCTCCTGACAATACGTGTCGTGTCAAGGAGTACTGCTTTCTGAATCTGACCCTTGATCCAACCATCAAGCGAGAGCCTCTTAAGATGTTGGTCGAGGCTCTTCGCTATCAGACCGTTCGCTGAAACTATTATTATTATTATACTGCCCCCAAGACAGGTTGCAAAACGCTAATTGACACTAATATAATAGAAATGAAATAGAATTATTGTTTTACGGAATTGACATAAGTTAACGGTACGTACAAATGACGTTTAGTTAATCCCATACAATAATAATTCCATTTCATTTCTCTTCTATTAGCGCTAAGCTAGGTCTACGGGGGCTGATCCGTCAAACGAGTGATGTAAAGTGTCCTTCAAAGATAAGTATGGCATTTTTCAATAAAGACTTCGATAAGATGGCGGTAGCCCTGACTGGCTATATATATGTACTAGTTGTTGCCCGCGACTTCGTTTCCGAGGACTACAGAAAAAAAAAAGTATCCTGTATTCTGGTCTGGGTCACGGTCTGTATATGAGGAAACTTTCATTAAAATCCATTTAGTAGTTTTTACGTGAAAGAGTAACAAACATCCATCCATACTTACAAACTTTCGCGTTTATAATATTAGTAGGATAGCCAGCCAGGCCAATCTGATACAAGCCACTGACCAAATCGAGTTCAATAACATATTCCAGCTGGGAATCGAACTTGGGACTTCTGGGGCTGAGACCGGTGGTATACCACGTCTAACACCATTGTATTGTATACATTTCACGCGACGACAAACTTTTGCGATTTATAACATAGGATCTTCTTTACCTATGACATTGACGTTTTTTTCTTACTCATTAATAAGAATATTACTTCTAAAACTCAATACCGGTTGTTAATATTGTTATACACATTGAATTGAGACTATGTTACTCAGACTTCAAAATTAAAAATTTTGTGTTATTTATTATATGGCCCAAAATTTATTTATATTTAAGTAGCTTACTTCTTTTTTTGTTAGCGGAAGTGACCTTTTGTTTCATTGTACCTTTGAAGGGGCTTTCTTTTTATTTTTAAGGGCTGCCATATTTACCTAAAGTAAGAAACACACTGCCCAACAATTTTTATAGTGTTTAACTTAAATAGATACTAAGAAAATTTAAAAATCTTCTTAAAATACGTCATTTTCATAAGTAAGGACCTAATACTTACCTATCACGTTATTTCCACCTTACACTGAATAGCTATACGTCACGTGTCAATGGAAATAACCCCTCTTTACCCCCCTTCTATTCAGCGACTGCCGTGTAAATGCCCATTGTGGCCCATAAAGAGCCCGAAACAGTTATAAAAGAATCAATACGCCAATAGCGGAGTTAGCACGCCCTTAGCGGTCATGCCGATGTACACTGGAAGCTATAAGATAGCTAGCTATTTTTGTTTAACACTTATCGTACACACGCCTACACATCAGACTACCACAAACTGTTAAATTTGCTCAATATACTTTGAACTATATACATAAATGTCATATGGTTGAATAAGTATTGAAGAAATTTTTGGATACAGTTTACAGTTAAAAATAGTTTAATGTGCAGGCGTCAGTATACATCCAGCACCAATAGGAAGAGGCGAAGCACTTTAGAAGCAATTATAATTAAATTCAAATAATTATTTTCATACCGTAAGTAGTCCATATTGAGTTACTTACAATAATTGCTTAAGGTACAAAGGTAAGGGTCAAGGTACTTTCTGAGTGAATATTATTATTACATAAAATAATTATTATTATAATCTATGCTTTGCATTGTTGTGGTCTTGTGTACTCTGATATTATATAATTAAACAAATATTTGCATGCTTAATTATAATAAGTACATTTTTAAGGAAACTGTAATTTTTAAGAACATCATACCATGACTACCATGTAGTACCCTAAATTGAAGGAAATAAAAATATTTCATTCGACATAGTTAGATAAAGAAACAAAGAAAGAAAAACATTTATTGACACACACACACGCACACGCACACACGCACACGCACACGCACACGCACACACACACTTAATTTACTTAACACAAGTTAATTTAAATAACATACTTCGACTTAAACAAAACAAAGAGATAGCATAGCTTCCCCTGCGTTACAAGCTTTACAAGTTAAAAGATTATTTTGTTCAGTTTTAAATGGTGCCGGCTTTCCCCTAATGGCGGCATTATCACGGTATTGGAAAACTTTGGAAGGTTTTTGGCGTGCAAGCAAGTTCACCTTTGTATTGAACTGGCATCGCGATTTACTCGAGTGTTAAAGTTCGGTTTGTTTTGTTTAAGTCGATAAATAATGTTTTAAGATTGTTTTTACCTGTAGCTAATATATTCAGCGAACGGTCTGATAGCGAAGAGCCTCGACCAACATCTTAAGAGGCTCTCGCTTGATGGTTGCATCAAGGGTCAGATTCAGAAAGCAGTACTCCTTGACACGGCACGTATTGTCAGGAGGTTCCTCACTCTGCAGCCCTGATCACCGGTCACCGGCCCTGCCCCGCTGCGGTCGGTACTCTAGAATTAGATTTTTATAATGTTTTATTGTTTTTATATTAAAATATTGTAAAGATCTAGTTTTAAGCAAGAAAATAAATAAAGAGTAAAATAATAATAATAATAAAACACTTTATTGCGTCAACTATGGTACTTATAAAGATATTGATAATAAATTGACATGTTCTTTTGTTTAGGAATTTTCAAAATAGCATGCAAATCATTAATTATTGAAGTGACATCACTACATAGTATAAAACAAAGTCGCTTCCCGCTGTCTGTCTGTCCCTATGTATGTGGACTCGTGATGGCTATGTGGTTAGATGTAGAAGTGGGAATGTTCGTCTGCCTGGTTAATGTCTGGCCAGGCTTCCATTTCGTGCACAACGAGCGAGTCCGAGTAGCGGTCTAGGTGGGGACTGTAGCGAAAGGGTTTGCGGGGCACTTGAGTTGTCTATAGTTGGTTGTTCTGCTCGGTGGTTTTCATTGAGTAGGCTTCCAACATCTCCGGCACTAGACTGGATAACTAGTAGAGGCGCCCGCTAGATGCAATGTCTCCAATAGATGCAATGGTTGAATCAGCCGCGTAGGATTTTGGAACTGATGAGGTGCCTGGATGGGTACTGAGAAGTGAGTGGGCTTACAACTCCGCCACCAATGAGGACATTTGGTAGTCGACTTTAGAGTTGACGACCCGAGCAGTAGAACTGCGAGTTGTGCTTTTGGTGCAACGAGAAGTGAGCGAGCTTACAGCTCCGGTAACCTATCCGGATATTAGGTAGTGGACTATACGTGTCCACGGAGCAACTCGCTCGAGACACTAGTCTTAAAAGTACCGGATGAAGAATGCGCTTCGGTGCGTCCTGGTCCGACGTTATGACCTGATGCAGATGGTCCCCTGTGCTTGCGTATGGATATCTGACACCTACTTTGTAACCACAAGGTAAGTAGGGGGTGCAAGTATAAACTTTAAAGTCGTGTGTAGCGGGGTGTCCCTATGTATGTAGGTACTGTTTTTAATAAAAACTTAAAACAATACTTAATTTTAAAATATTATACACTTAATGAATTCTTTGGTGATAAATCTCAAATAGTACTTTAATTTGGCGTGCCTACTCCGTTTAAATAATTGTATTTAAGTTATTAAATCAAATCATATTTGTTTATCGCACCTATAGACATTTCTACTCATGATTAAATATTAATACAGTGAAAAAATTAAACGCTTAACCGACCCAGCCAGGTATCGAAGCCGGGTCTTCCGCAATCCGGGCGGCTGCACTGACCGCTATGCTACCTGGAAGTGCAGCAAGCACTTTATATATATATATATATATATAAAAAGGAAAAATTTACTCATTATTGTTGAAATATTACAAGTACCTGTAATAGGTAGCTATATTGTAAGCACCAAATACTTTTAAGGCCTCTATGTCTACTTGGTTGGCAATAAATACCTTTGACTTTGACTTTTGACTGTATTACGAAACTTAAGAACCGTAAAGCTCTTTCTATGGGCCCCTATTGGAACCCAAACTAATCACTATAAAGTTAGGTCAGCACACGATGTAAACTACCAAATTGTCGTTCGAATCGAACTGAATTGGAGGCTATTAGCTATGCGGTCAGCCGACCCAATTGCGGAGTAGTTTCGAAGTCATTGGTGCTATCTCACCCTAGATCTTGACGAACCAACTTTTGAATGTCCATGGGCGTAATTTATTATACATATATATAGAGGGCGCCTCTGAAGGCTCGGACCTCTGCTTTGGTTGACCGGGCCGTGGGGGTGGGGAGTACCGCCCAGGTACATGTCAGAGTACGGTGTCTTGGGCCTAAACTAGTGTGCATGTTTATTGTAGTCTGTAAATGTGTAGTGGCATTTAGAGGATCGAGCGGGGTAGGGAACACCCGTATCCCATGACGGATCCGTATTGCAGCGCCACCGGGTCCAATTGTGTTTTCAAACCATCCAGGATCCCATTGAAGTACCTATACATACAAAATTTCATCCAAATCGACCCAGGCGTTTGGGTGGAGTTAAGTGACAAACACACGTACATAAGAATTATATATACAACGTGTAATAGAGAAAGTGTGGTCAAAATTAAAAGAACTAATCAGATCTTGTATGCAGAGTTATTAACGCATAATTATAAACTTGTAAATTATTATGCAATTTTTTATTAAATAGTTCTATTGTGACCACTGGTGATCTGTGATTGTGACGTCACATCAAAATAAACAAGTCACTAACCCTAGTGGTTTAGTTACCTTTGTGTTCTTAAGCTGCGTACGGATAGCGCGTACATTGGTACGCGTGTCCTGGAACGCCATGTCCACACTTGCACGCGTACACTCTTGGAGAACGCGAGCCGCGCAAGCTATGGACGCGCACGCCCGGGTACACTATATTTGGACGGCAAAATGGTTAGACACGCGTGTTTATCGTGTTTCAATAATAAAAATATGACTGGCGGGGCTCGCGTAATGCTGTGGGTAAGCACAGTGCCTTGATTTCACCTGATGTTAAGTGATTATAAGGACAATTGTTTGGAAGCTTTCTTCACCCGGGATCCTCAACTACTGAGGCACTGGCTATCTTATCTCTAGCTGCCGGAACACAACAATGCTACAAATATTGATGTTATTTAGTTACTAGCCAGGCGGACAAACAAGCCCTACCACCAACCAAACCGAGTACACAGCCCGCTGGGAATCGAACCCGAAACCTCTGGATCTAAACCAGGGGTCGTAGCCACTAGACCACTCAGGCGGTTATTTCCGAATGTATCTTCCACCTCACTCATTTATTAACAAATCCGTGCGAAATCAAACACAATCCATACTTCTCTCCCACGTTTAGGTCAATCCACGAAGTAATTTGATGTGTAACAACAAAGAGAAATTTGGCGTGATGCGATGAATCTTTCCCATCAAATCACCATCACTTTCTCGGATGATGAAATATCAAACGTATCGTTACTATTCGGCAGTATGAGTCACGGTGAACCACTTTCTACTGGCCTATGGCCGAAAACAGCTTCGTGTTAAAAAAAATTAAAAGAAAAAAAAAACTTTTTTTAAAACAAGCTTTTTTTACTTGTTAATAAAAAAAGGAACAAAAAAGTTAAAAATAATTTAACTTATTTTAAAAATTATTTATAAATATAAGCCTGTTACATTGTGATTGCAAAATAAAAACTATGAAGGTGTAATTGTAAGGTAATATGCTAAATGTCCTTTAATGTTCCGTCAAAATGTAACACGCCTTTATTTATAAAGATTTTTTTTCTTATTATCAAATTTAATTTAAGGTAAATAATAATTAAATAATATTAAATAAAAAAATAATAATTATTAATAATATTTAATAGTATTTAATTTTAGCCCCCACACTGATTAATTTTGATGTGCCGTGCTTCACCGAGGCTGTGGATGCCTGGAGACTCGCTTGCCCGAATTCAGATAAACCCGACAATCCATCTTCCCAGAGACGGTGGGATGAGCCGCTCTGCAGAGTAGTACTGAATAATTTACTTGTCACGTCTGCTACTTCTGCGGAGCGTGCGCGCCTGCTGGCTGTGGGCAAGTGGGAGTCGGGTCTTTGGCTTCATGCACTACCGTCGTCGAACTTGGGTACTTTGTTCGACGACACTACTTTCCGCCTCGCTGCTTCCCTGCGTCTAGGAGCTCCGTGTTGTTCTCCCCATCGCTGTCACTGTGGCGAAGTTGTCAACATCCTCGGACACCATGGCCTGTCTTGCAGTCGAAGTGCGGGCCGCTTAGCCCGGCACGCGAACATTAATGAGATCATCCGACGAGCTCTTGTCACCGTCGGCGTTCCAGCTGTATTAGAACCCAATGGTTTGGCACGCGACGATGGCAAGCGACCGGACGGCATGTCTTTATTTCCATGGAAGGTGGGTAGGCCTTTAGTATGGGATGCAACTTGTGTCGATACTCTTGCTCCATCCCATCTTCCTAGCACAGCGTGCTGTGCTGGTGCTGCTGCTGCGGCTGCAGAAAACCTCAAGCGGCGAAAGTATAATAACCTTATCGGCATTATATTTTTGAGCCGTTTGGGGTTGAAACCCTCGGGCCATGGGGTCCAAGTGCTCATGTTTTATTTACTGACATCTCCAAACGGCTGGTTGACACTACCCATGACCCAAGGGCTGGCTTTTACCTTGGCCAGAGGCTAAGCATTGCCATACAACGTGGCAATGCCGCCAGTCTCTTGGGTACATTACCAGTCGACAGCGACGCGGAGGAATTTTTTGACGCCATTTTTTAGTTTCGTAATAGTTTTAGTTTCTGATTTTATTAGTACTTATATTGTATTATATTCGTTGTATTAAATTCATTGTATTAAATTATATATAAGTCCGTTGTTATTTATAAGTCCGTTATAAACAAAATAAGTTTCTCTATTGAAAAAAAAAAAAAAAAAAATTTAAGGTATAAATTATTTTAAACTTTTTATTTCCTTTTTTTATTAACAAGTAATAAAAGCTTGTTTAAAAAAAACCTAATTTAATTTTTAACCTTTTAGTATTTTTGTAGGGGGATAAGAGCTTCAGTACAACAGGGTTCGCCCTGGTACCCTGAGGCGCAACGTTAACGATATGACATGTTTGTACACCCTCATACCATTCAGCCCTCGGCACGTGCTCACCTTAGCATTGAGTCATCCATCTAATCAAAGACAGAATCCACATTCATAACAAACGGAACGAACGAACGAAGGAACTTATTTTCCTGAGTTTCTATGGCCATCTTCCAGCTCCATCATCAGACCCTGGTTACCATCTAGCATCAAAGTACTCGTCAAGACGAACAATACGAGCCCAAACTCGATAGGGTTGTGTCGTTTAATTATTGAGTTCCTATGTCCATCTTCCAGCTCCATCATCAGACCCTGGTTACCATCTAGCACTAAAATACTCGTCAAGACGGATCAAACGAGTCCAAACTCGATGGGGTTGTGTCGTTTAACTACAGAGTTCCTATGACCACCTTCCGTTTCCATCATCAGATCAGCTCCGTGTTATAATAATTTTGCATTGTCATCCGATTTGCACATGCATGCAAAATTTCAGCTCTATCGGTAACCGGGAAGTGGATCAAATTTAACCTGCAAGATTTGATTACAGACAAACATCGGGACTGGTGAAACTAAATAAAAGCTTGTAAAAACACCACTAGGGACCACTAGACTATTTTATGTCCCCACTGCTGGGGCACGAGCCTTCCTTATGGATATGAACACCATATATGTATATATACATTTATGAACACCACGGGAGAACGGGCCGTAAACCACCACGCGGGCTCAGTGCGTACCTATCTCCATAAAATGTTTTTGTTTTGTTTATATAATTTTAACGCAAATTTTGTTGCGATACAAATTACAAAAACACAATGTTGAAACAATTTCCACGAGCAGCATTTGAACCTGCACCCTTCTGACTTACCGGGTCAGGTGCTCTTCCAATTGATCTATCGTGGTTCTAACTAGCCCGCCGAAGAAGGGTGCAGGTTCAAATCCTGCTCGTGGAAATTTTTCCAACATTGTGTTTTTGTATCTCCATAAAACTCATATTAGCCTGGTACTTCAACCGCCTCACGACCTCACCCTGAGTATGTAGCTTACGCCAGGTAACCAGGTATACCTCCTTATGACTTATGTTAGCCTGGTACTTCAATCAACTCTCCCGGCCTCACCCTGACTCACGCCAGGTATACCTCCTTGTGGGTTATGATAGCCTGGTACTTTCGACTCTCAATCCCTCGCTAGCTAATTTTATGTCCCAGGCTGGGGCACGAACCTTCCACAGGGAGAACGGGCCCCAGCCCAGTGCGGTGCGGTTGTTAATGACTGCTAATGCAGCCGGGACCATCGGCTTTTCGTACCTTCCAAAGCATGGAAGAGCCTCTCGAGACATTTTAATTTAACAATTCGTTGACCAACAATTGCAAAACTTGCTTAAATTCTTCACACTGAACTTACTCTCTATTCCTTCTCGTTTAAGGATCAAATTGCATCTGCATAGCTGTATCCGTTGTTCATTAGACCGCCAGAGGTCAAAGACTTTTAGTTTTTGAGTGGTGGCCATTGCCGAGACAACTCAGACATACTTAGTATGCTATATGTTACACTTAATAGTTTCTAGGTTAAATAATAGCCGCATGGAGAGTTCAAAATGGTGGACTAACTTGTGAAACAAGTGAAGAGATGTTCTGTGAACTAGTTGGTCCCGGCTGTTATAGTATATGTGTTATACTTATAATTGTGTATAGTATATTAAGTTCCTAAATATTACGTTTGTGAGAAGTTAGCTATGCGCCATAGTCAATTCTTTTTTAATAGTGTTTTGTCTAAGTATGTCATAATAATTTGTTTTCTAATTACGAACATCCAGAGATCATGTCTAATTTAAAACATTTTAAATGCGTCTATTATTGCACCACGTAAGTAAATAAAAGTAAAATTGTTAACATTTAACCGTCGTAGTTAAAAATATATATTCGTTAATTTCATGATGAATTTGAGAGAGGAGATGCCTATGCCCAGCTGTGGGCTAGTATAGGCTGATGATCATGATGACGAATTTTATATTTAGTAACTATTAACTAGTTTTATTTTAAAATTCATGTCGTTTTATCAGATAAAAAAATTTACTAGAATAAATCAACCAGTGAGCTACAGAGACCCCATTAGACTTACTTACCGGTTAGCCAAAGGTCGTGGGTTCGATTCTTGAGGCTGGTTGATTTTTTTGATTTTTTTGATTTTGTAAATATATATTATATATAGCATTGTGAATTCAAAATTTATTACGTGTGTTGAACTGTGCCAGTACGATCCATGAGAGTTAAGTCATTAAATTAATTAATGTGTGTAGGACTAGGGTGTCTGATTATTTTTATAATTCATTTATTACCATATTAAAACATGTATATCCCGCCCAGAGTAGACTTACGAACCGATGGCATAGTGACATTCATAAGAGCTACTTGTAGCCTAAACTGAATAAATGATTTTTGAATTTGAATTTGAATTTGAATATAATAACAATTATGTTTTCAGTCGCATTGTTAAACCACCTAAGGTTTTGTCATGTTTGGGATGTTAGAGGACTAGTGTCCACTAGTCACAAGGACACAAGTCTACTAGTTATTTAAAGCTGTGCAGTTACTGGCGCCCATTCTTCTCCACAGCTAAAAACTAGACGTCCTATTGCTTATTTCCCATTGGAAAAATGTTTGGACGATTAAAAAGTACTTTTATTTATAAGTATTTTATAAAAAAGAATGACTTTGACTTTGAGTCTGCTGACATCAGACACACCCTGTACACCCGTGGGACGTCGTGTATAAACAATAGCGTCAACGTCACTCCTTTGTACCATCATTTTGCAACTACATCGGCCACGAAGCTTGCAACAGCTAGACTCAACGCGATGCGCATGCGCACCTTTCACCAGCGAAGGGCAGATAGCCGATCTTATAGTGCGCACAAAATAAGGAGTTGGAAGAAGGTAAGCTTCATACAAACGCTTTTTTTTTTTTGAGAGAGATTGCTGATTGCCGTTGCGGCATTTTCAGCTTCACCGGGCTTTTTTGGGGGCGGCGAGGAACGTAAAGGCTCCCTCAAGCCGTGTGAAACGAATCACCTTCGGAGGTTTTCTAGAGGGAACGGCATCGCGCACTAGTGGCGTCCCCGTGCCCTACTAGATTCTCCGAAGGGTTCGGCGCACGAGCAACGCACGTATAAACAACCTCTGTAGTAAATCCGCGTAGAGTATTTTTTTTTAATATCTTATGGGTAAGTCACCTGATGTTAAGTAAGGCCGAAGATGGAAGCCTGGAAGCGCACTTCATCTGGACCCTCAACTAGTGAGGCACTGGCTATTTTGTCTCTAGCCAGAACACAACAATGCTTCAAACATTGATGTTATGGCGACATATTTAGATAAGACGGTGGGTGTCTACCGGTGGGTACCGAACTTTAGACCTCTGCGTCTAAACCGGTGGTCTTAAACATTTAACATAATGTCACCATGACTTTTAACAGTAGTATCGTTTCCTTAACATTTTTCAACGGTCTAGGCTGATGATGACGATGGTGATGATTCAATGCCGTGCTAGGCGTCTGGCGTTGCTCGCATCCCGAGCGCCGGTGTTCGTGTTCGAGCGAGGTTCCGTGTTCGCGAGAGGTTGTCTACGTGTGCGATGCGAGCGCGTTTGTATGAAGCTACCTTCTGCGGTCTCATTATTTTGTTGTATTGTGAAGCTTAATAGCGTAGCAATCGTTGATGTTTAGCAATGTTGTTGTTGTTGTTGGAGATTTGCACGGGCAAGTCAGTTTTATAAACTTAAAAAAGATAATAATTTTCTCACGTTATTTTACACATTTTATAAATATTTAATTCAGCTTCAGTGCAGCAATTAGCACTTGAAAATAAAATAAAAAAGTAAAAAGTTCACTATGGCGTTGTGTTATCGAATTTGTGGTATTTCATCTGCAAAGGTGAATCTGCATGGCCATCGGTTGCAACGACCGTTGGATAGATGGCGCACTGTGCCGCTATTAGCATTCCATAATTAAAAAGCAGTGACAAAATTCAGCGCTTACTTCAGCCTTCCCGGTAGCATAGCGGTCAGTGCAGCCGCCCGGATTGCGGAAGACCCAGGTTCGATTCCTGGCTGGGTCGGGTGGGCGTTTAATTTTTTCACTGTATTTTATATTGAATCCTTTATTGTACATTGAAATCACATAATAAATTACATTATAAAAAACTTATACAAGGGTGAGCTTAAATGTACGTATATATAATTAAAATACATATACGTACATACCTACTTATACACATATATATATATGTATATATATGAGTGTGGGAATCGAACAAACCCTGATTGCACCCGCCACTCGCTAGTTTGAAGCGTGAATCGCTATGTACAAATTAAATTCAACGTGTCTTCTAGAGGCTCAGGCTCAGGACCTTTAGAGATGCCCTCAGGTTGCTCCTCCGATCCGATCCGAACCCCTCGGAGAAACTAGTAGCCCTTTTAGACTAGAAAGTTAGAAACCCTCTTTCGATGCTTTGATTCATGACGTGAGGAACCCTTTCAGTTTCTCGCCGCCCCAAAAAAAGTCCGATGACACTGTAAAAGCCGTTTGAAGCCAACGGCAAATATATTATCATTATCAAGTCGTAATTTTTATCGTCAACTATTCTTATCGGTAACGTTCCGTTTCACGCTACAATCAAGGCGTCATATAAAATTTTCCTTCAACACTGCACTGTTGGTAACCAACCCATTTTATAGCCATAGGAAGTGCGTATCTAGGGCGTCGCGTCACAGAATAAGGAAAATGCAGAAAGTAAGCTTTTCTATTCTAAATGATCCTAATTCTCCTTCTTACTTAAAATGTAGTTTCAGTTTCCTTAGCTCTACTCATGCCCGCCAACTTAGCTCATCATATAATCACCTTCTCGCCACTCCTTTGCATCATTCAGGATTCGTTGCAAATTCCTTCACGGTTCAGGCCACTCAGTTATGGAACGCTCTCCCCGAAAAAGTCAGACAAGCTCCAAGTAATATGGTCTTTAAAACAATGGTGTACAAACTGTTTCTACAGGAATCAACACCCACGTAAGAGATTCCCATCATCTTTTCTTCTGTTATGTTTAAGTATGTTCATTCATGTAGTCTATTTTTATTTAAGTTTTTTTATGATATGTATATTTCATATTACAAAAACACAATGTAGAAAAAATTTCCACGAGCAGGATTTGAACCTGCACCCTTCTGACATACCGGGTCAGGTGCTCTTCCAATTGAGTTATCGTGGTTCTAACCAGCCCGCCGAAATTATTCAACACTAGTTACTTTTTTACTTTGAAAGCCAAAGGCGCCCATTCAATGTCAACAACTACCGTCATTAAACACCCGATCATAATATTTTTACAAATACTGAAGATCAGTTAAGAAGTAGGCAAGCTATTTATAAAATGTTTTTGTTTTGTTTATATAATTTTAACGCAAATTTTGTTGCGAAACAAATTACAAAAACGCAATGTTGAAAAAATTTCCAGGGATTTTCAATTTTTAGGGAGGCCTTTGTCCAGCCGTGGACGTCTTTTTGGCTGAGATGATGATGATGATAGCTTCCGATATAGCTTTCATATTGCTTTCGAAATGACAAGATGACGCCTCGTCCTCGCCTCGCCTTCAAAGCGATCGAAAGCGATCGAGTTAGGCGGTCGGGCCCCATCTCAGAACAGTCTGTTCCGAGATTCTGAGCGCAGCTGTTGCGAGATTTCGTGTCTGTAAGAGGTTGTCTAGGTGGCTGGCAAGAGTGGCGTGCACAAAGAGAGGCCTATGTCCAGCAGTGGACTAGTGTAGGCTGACGATGACGATGATGAAGAGAAAAAAAGACGTGAGAAAAAGAGAAGTGTTGAAAGAAATTCACGAGCGGGATTCGAACCCGCACCCCATAGCATGCCGGGTCAGGTGCACTACCAACTATGCTGTCGTGGCCCAAACAAACTCACCGAAATTAATCAACGCTATCTACTCTTACTATGCAAGCCAAAGGAGCCCTATTCAATGTCGGTCGACAACCACGTCATCAACATCCGATCCTAATATTTTTACAAATATTGAAAGATCAGTTAAGAATTAGGCAAGCTATACTTATGATTATTTACATATAATTCTTTTTCTGATTGTAATTTGTTCGCAAATGAAGCGTGGCTAAATGAAGCTTACCTTCTAATTGCGTTGCAAACCTAGGTCTTATCTGCAAGCTGCTGCTAGGGCCTAGATTTGTGCGCGTTTAATCGCACGATTGTGTAGAAGTAGGTTATTGTGGTTAAGACTCTCGAACAGGCGGAGAAATGGTCGTCTCTAATCGCAAATCATTTTATTACTGGATACAGTATTTATTGTGACCCAGTTATGGTTTGCGTGAACGCGATTTGCCGTTAGACGTATCGTATGTAACTCAAGATAAATTATGTTATAATTGGGACAGTTTAAATAATGAATATTATGTTAATAAACATTTTTATGAGCGGGATTTGAACCTGCACCCCATGGCATACCGGTTTAGGTGCTCTACCAACTATGCCATCGTGGGTTTTTTTATATTAGAAGGAGGCAAACAAGTAGGTGGGTCACCTGATGGGAAGCAATCACCGCCGCCCGTGGACATCCGCAAGACCAGAGGAATCGCAGATGCGTTGCCAGCCTGTATCAACCCCGCCGATTTTTTTAAAACCATTAACTAGTCTTACTTTGTAAGCCGAAGGAGCCTTGTTCAATGTCGACGTCATCAAGCCAAGATAGCATAGTCGATAGTGCATCTGACCGGTGTGTCATAGGGTGCGGATTTCATACCCGCTAGTGGATTTTTTTTCAAAACTTTTTAAAATTGTAATTTGTTCGCAAAAACAATGCGTATTATACATATATTTATAACCATAATTATTAATTAAGCTTAATAACCACGCTTGCCAAGGCAGGTTGGTGATGGAAAAACCCAAACGCTCTTCGCCTGAACCGGGAATCATACCCAGGAACTCAAGATACCAATAATCCTATCGTGTACCACGCAACTACAGAGTCGTTCCATTAGCCATAACTAAACCAATTATCTTTTGACATGCGTAATTATGCTTTAACCCATTATAGATAAGACCTCTCTAGTAAAACGCATCAGCATTGCGATAAATTCAATAAATTAAAATATGGAAACACCAAAATTTAATTTATAATTAAAGTCCGCTTTAATGTGTATGATTCGCTGGAGTTGGGGTGACCAAACGCTCTGGCGTACCTATATCAGGATAATCTGTTTATATGTCGCTGAGCCAGTCAACGAGCCTTGGAGAATCTTGTAGACTACAAAGACGTAATTGACTGATGCTATTCTCTTTAGAAACCCTCTAACGGCGTTTCGATCACTCGGCTTGAGGAACCCTTTAAGATTGTCGCCGTTGCCGTTGGAAGACAACAGCATTCAGCTAACGCTCTCAATAATAAAAACAATAGCTATATAAGCGATAATTAGCGAACGAATAGTTATAGGCAATACTTACTTACTATCCTGGCGCTGTAGCTCCGAGTGAGCTTTGGCCCTTGATACATGTCGGCGTTACTGGTCCCTGTTCTGAACTGCTTTCTGCCAGTTGTCTACGTGAAGCTTTTCTAGGTCCTTTAGAACTTCGTCCCTCCAGCCAGGGGTAACGTGGGCGATCGACTGTTCTACGTCCTACTGGACGCCTAGCATATGCGCGTTTCAACGAGCGACCATCTTCCATCCTTTCTACGTCCGTGCAACGCGACGACGGCAGCTGGAGGGTCCGAAAGAATGTCAAAATTGAAGTTATAGGCAATAAGGAAAGTTAATTATACTAGAATACTCTGTGTAAATAAATAAGTTTGTTAGTTACTTACACACACAAGCGAAACAATTGGGTATTTGTTTTACGAAAATGCGTTCGTTTCTATGAAACAGCCGCCATTTTGAGTACTTCCACGTCGAAGCGACGAGAGTTCCAATATCAAAACGGTTATTGACAATTCCGTAAGTTTCGCCATAGATAAATTATTCATTGTCTCTGATCCGGGCGTGTTGGTGCCGACTTAAGTTCCAGACGTCCAGACATTAATTCAGACTGTAATTTATTCACCTCCTTGGTATATTCGCAACGTACAACGTTGGGAATGCTTTTCGCGCGTATTTATTATTATGCATTTTAACATCGATAGAACTGTAGTCGAGAAACACTGTTGAGTTGACAAACTTGTATAATAGTTTCAAATATACATATCACAGAGTGTAGAAAAGTATTTACATTACATATGTACGTGAAAACGCGGGTGTTACTTCATCAGGGCAATCCGTGGTTAAGGCGTGAGAAAGCGGGAAAGGAAGGTATTAATTATACGCTCGCGTAATATAAAACTATTCATTTAATGAAAAAAAAATCGTCTAAATCAAGGCACTAATAAAAAGGTTATACATTACCATTAATTTCCAGTAACAGAGTAGACCAAGACGAAGATGGCGGGACGACCTTGATGGGTTCATAGATGGGTGATGTTGCAGGGGACTGGAAGATATGGGAAGACCTTTGCCCAGGAGTGGGACAGCTACGGCTGATATTATAATAATTATCAGAGTTATGTAGGTCCGTAAACGTAGTTTCTTTTCAATGTGTAGTGTTCGCGTAAACCTAAGAAAACAATAAATATTTACTACTTCTTAACTGATCTTTAGTATTTGTAAAAATATTATGATCAGATGTTAATGACGGTAGTTGTTGACATTGAATTGGCGCCTTTGGCTTTCAAAGTAAAAAAGTAAATAGTGTTGAATAATTTCGATATTGATTTCATAGGGGGTACGAAATGACAAGATGACGTAATAAACTATACACGTATCCAAATCAATCCGTTAGGCGGTCGGGCCCCCGGTATGTCAGAAGGGTGCAGGTTCAAATCCTGCTCGTGGAAATTTTTTCAACATTGTGTTTTTGTAATTTGTTTCGCAACAAAATTTGCGTTAAAATTATATAAACAAATAAAAAACATTTTAATAAATATTTAGTTCCTATAACAATCTGACAATTTAGTCACCCCACATATTGTTGGCATTCCGAATTTTGATGGAGTTTGAATGCGAACAGACTTTTGAAAACAGCCTTTTGATTTCGCTAACGAGTCACGAATGATGAATCAATCGGATAGTGATTAATATTGAAAGCTAGAATGTTGATTTCTGTCCGACATGTTGAAAAAGCTTGAATTTAATTTTAACATTGAAATTTAACATTAAAAATTAATAACAGTTGTTTTTGATTGTTAACCGCCTCTGTGGTTTTTGGAGAGATTGCTGATTGCCTCAGACGGCATTTTCAGCTTCACCGGGTTTGTTTGGGGGCGGCGAGGAACGTAAAGGGACGAGAGAGACGTGTGAAACGAATCACCTTCGGAGGTTCTCTAGAGGGAACGGCATCGCGCACTAGTGCGCGTCCCCGTGCCCTACCAGATTCTCCGAGGGGTTCGGATCGGATCGGGACCGCTTCTGTGGCATAGTAGTATTACCGATTTTTTTTGCGATCATTAATATGTAAACAATGTAAGTCTTAATACAATGGAATATTAATCAAAACTAGTCAAAAGTGTATGCATATGCGATGCTCGTGACTGTATTATTCAAAACCCCGTGGTTGTGGCAGCTTTTCCCCAACAAGACGGTTTGTATCTAGACGCCCTAGACATGTCTTAGATAAACCTGATGATCTCATAAAAGCATTTTTAAAGAGAGTTTGGTGATTGCCGTTGGGCATTCTTAGCTTTACCGGGCTTTTACGGGGGCGGCGAGAAACTTAAAGGGTTCCTTAAGCCGTGTAAAACGAAGCATCGTCAGTGGTTTTCTAGAGGGAACGGCATCACGCACTAGTGCGTGTCCCCGTGCCCTACTAGATTCTCCGAGGGATTCGGTTCGGATCGGATCGGGGAGCGGAACAACCCGGAGGGCGCCTCTAAAGGCTCGGGCCTCGGCTCGGGTTGATCGGGCCGTGGTGGTGGGGAGAAGCGCCCAGGTACATGTCTGTACCTGGTATAGAGCGCGTGTGAACCGGCTCGTCGTACCCTTGTTCAACGTGTACGGTGTCTTGGGACTAAATTAGTGTACATGTTTAGTGTATTCTGTAAATGCCCTCGGGCTGATCCGCTCCTGATCTGATCTGAAACACTTGGAGAACAGGAGAAGTAGTGAAAGTGGTCACGCCTACGCGATGCCATTACCTCTAGAAACCCTCCGTTGGTGTTTCGATCTTAGGCTTGAGGAACCCTTTAAACTCGCCACCCCCAAAAAAAACCTTTGATGCTGAAAACGCCGATTCAGACCATCAGCAAACTCTCCAAAAAATTTGAAAGTATTCATAGCTACTACACGGTCTACAGTAGGTCGATACTACACAATACTACATAACCTAATTGATATATAAGTAAATAGCCACCGATCAATGGTCGCTAAGCAACCGGATGACAACAATGACGTCACAACATGGCGGTCGTGTAGACCAGAGGGTTCGTCAAGGGTTGGGATTTTATGTACAGTCGCCAACATTAATAATGTTACCATAATTGTGGTCAATTTTCCCGGAGCTTAGTGATTAAGCTAATACCGATCAATTGTAGCGATTACTTGATTTCAATTGTTGAGGTCTTTGTCTAGCAATGGGACAGTATATGTTCTTTAACTATATCTTCTTTTAAAGCTTTTTCTTTTAATAGTTAGCTCGGCAAATGACTCCACTCCACCTGATGTTAAGTGGGAATGGAGTCCAGTCGCGAAGACAACTGGTGCAGCGTGAAAACGACGCAGCATCACTCACCCTCACCGGACCACAAGGTGCCTCTTTACGCCTCGTTTGAAGGACACCGCCGCCGTTAACCGCCTCTGTGGTCTAGTGTCTAAGACCACCGGTTTAGACCCAGAGGTCCCGGGTTCGATTCCCAGCGGGGGGTACATGTTTGTGTACTCGGTTTGGTTGGTTGGGCTTGTTTGTCCGCCTGGCTAGCTACCACCATCTTATCTAAATATGTCGCCATAACATCAATGTCTGTGGCATTGTTGTGTGGCAGCTAGAGATAAGATAGCCAGTGCCTCACTAGTTGAGGATTCCCGGTGACATGCGCTTCCATCATTGGCCTTATCATCACTTAACATCAGGTAGGATGAAGGCACTGTGCTTACCCTAAAATATATTTAAAAAAAATAATGTTTTGTAAATTCTGAATATAGTTAACGGCCTACATAAGTAAATTAATGACCCAAATAACGGTTATCTGCTCGTGTGTATCGGACAGGTCCTGATAAAGGGCGGCACCTGCCCTCACTTGAATTGTTAAGCGTTTTAGGGTGGAACGGGAAGTGGATGGGTTGTCAAACAAATGGCGTTCACTAATTTGTGGCAGATCAGACGTGAAACGGGCGAAAACAATTTGTCATTGGACGGTGATGGTGACACACGGACGTAGATAACGAGCGCACACGTTCATCTTTCATAATAAATACTTATCATGGCTTCACAAAGTTAAGCAACAACAAAAAAATATATGTTTAGGTAAACAAACAGAATACCATCTGGTAATTCCATATTATAATAAGTATCAACATTATTCAGACTAGATAGTAGTCCATATTTAGTGCACACAACATGCTAAAGACAATAAACGTCAATCTATACATAAATAGTTAATAAAATAAAGTTAATTAAAGTTAATATAATGTTAATGTAACTCTCTAAAAAATTTTATTTTTTCTCGAAGTGTCATTAGTATTTTAAACATTTAAAACTTTGGAAACTTGTCAAATAAGTATTATTAAAAAAACTAACCTTACCTTACCTTACTGACAGCTGCTGATAAATGCAATAAAAGTTACAGTTCTTATATTATATTTAAAGATTGTTCAGTAATTCTGACATAAAAGCAGCGCGCCCGCCCCCAATACGCTGTCGTGTGTACACAATTAATAACGACACGTATTGATGCCTTATTGCAGCCGACTGTACATGTACGTGGCCTCGGACATTACCCATTTTCGCCACCACCGGCCAATCCGATCTGTCCAGACCACTAATTATTGTAACTGTTGATTTTTTCCGACTGTTTTAAGACTGGCGACAATGTCATTTGGTAACGTTTTTTGATTGGTTCTGTTTTGGTTTTCCCGCGCTTTGGAGATTCATGCTTTGTTCGGATGGACGTGCTTCGTCGTCAGCTGTTTTTTATGAAATGTAGCCTAGCCTTTCTTTTTTTTTGTAAACAAAAAATGCTAAAATGGAATAATGGCGAAATGGGACGCCATTATTCCATTTTAGTATTTTTTTGTCGCGATTAGTCTAAATATATTCTATATACTACGTGTAAGTAATAAACGTAACACTCTCAAAGTAAGAAAAGTAAAGTAAATTAACAATTTCAGACATTTTTACCATTTTTACATTGAAATAAAACAACTTTTACGGATCTCGTTTTTATTTAATACATTATTTTTAGTTAATGACGACTGACGATGACGGTCCGTGGTCACAGGGAGACGGAGGTGTTGGTCGTCTCATAATTAGTTGGTAGCTTGTATTCTCATTTAATTTAACCAGGTGCGTACTGTTTTACGCAGAAAGAGCTTATAGTATCTTAACACAATATCAGTATATATATATATAATTATATCTTTTATGTAACATTGCGCGCACAAGGGGTTGTGAGATTTGGTACTTCTATACAACAACAATACAACAGACCAAATCTCTGTTTCTTCATCTTCTTAGCCAGATTTGGTACAATATAGTTTAAGGTTATATGGAGATGGAGTCCCGAAAGTCAATTTCGGCTGAATTTCGACTTGTAATATTATAATTATTATTTCTCATGAATATTAATTAATCTCTCTCTGTTCATTTATTATGTCCTTTGTCCTGTAACAATTTGTCTGTTTTCTTGTGGAGACTTCAACTGTGTTATATGTCTATTGTAAAACCTGCATTTATTTTATATCGTATGTTTCCCAAATAAAGTAAGATAAAATAAAAATATATAAATCTTCTGTGTGTGTGTGTGTGTGTGTGTGTCACTGAACTCCTTCTAAACGGCTGGACTGATTTGGATGAAATTATTTGTGGATTCGAGAATGGTTTCAATTTACAATTGGACCCGGTATGTGGCGCTGCTATAGGGGTCCATCATTGGATACGGGTGTTCTTAAGCGGACGAATAATTTGTTTGTTTTGTTGTCATGGAAACTGTCAAAGCGGTACGAAGTCCGCCGGTCAGCTAGTGGTTATATATAATTTGACTCAAATTTCGTTGCGAATAATTATCAATTTGAAAAAAGACAAAGTGTTGAAAAAAGTGTGTAAGGTACCTTTGGCTTACAGAGTAAAAGTGGATAGTGTTGATTTTTTTTTGTTTTAATTTATTTATAACACTTCCCTCCTCCTGGTTGATGATGATCATGATCGGAGCTATTATAATCTAATTCTCTTTCATACCAGTTCTATCGCTTTTTCCTCTCGCACTTTCATGCCTATTTCGTGGGTGTTCCGCCTATTTCGTACTATTCTGTATTTTTTATTTATTAACTATTTTACAAGGTTTGGGTAAATGAGTTTTATCAGCATCGTATCTTATTGTAAAGGGGAAAGGATAGTGTTGATTAGTTTCGGCGAGTTGGATGAGCCACGATAGCCTATTGCCGCATGTCATAGGGTGCGGGTTTGACTTGTGGAATTTTTTCAACGTTTTGTGCTTATCCATATTGACCAGCATGATGGCGCATGGCCTGACTCCTCGTATGCGTTGTTCTTATAGGAAGGTTGAAGGTTTGTTAGCTTTGTAAGCTTTGTAAGCTAACCTTCTTTGTTTTGAAGTTTAACCGTTTAGTAAACAAAGCCAGGAATGTGTTATTTTAAGTTATGAATAAGCGTTGTTTCTCCGCGCGGAGATACAAGCGGCGTGTCGAGTGGACGGGGCAACGTTATTTTGGTGCGACGGATGCGCCGGCGCATCGCGGTAGCGTAGTCGGCAAAAAAAGAGCGGCATTTTTTTTATTTAAAATTTTTGTAATGCTGTCTGGTGTTTTATAAAGGACCAGGAGCGTCTTGCGACGCGGTAAAAGGATTTACAGATAATAGTGTCATTAACTTTGTATGTCGAAATGTGTCACACCAGCACCCCGCTACACACGACATTCAAGTTTATACTGACACCCCCCACCAACCTTACGGTTATAAATAAATGCAATGTCTCCGGTTGAGTTCTATTTCTTAGACTGTAAATGAAAGTGTAACTGTTAAATCATTTTGCGTAGAACGACACGCGTCTGATAAAAAATTAAAACTAATTGTCAATATGCAAGTTACAAATTAACTATGACACGATCAACACGTCATCCTGAGTCTCCCTGTGACCACAGACCCTGCAAAGGGTTCAAAACGTTAGATATATCCTCAAGAAAATAAAAGAATTAATAATTGATTAATTTTAATATAAAAAAAAATTTTATATCCTGATCTGTTCTGCCGCCCCTACACGCACATGTGCGTGTGAACGGGAGCCGCGGACGCACAAACAGACAAGCACAAATAAATATAGAGAGCGTTTATTGTACGGGCACAAAATATAGAGACTTCAGAAGGTATGCTTCATACAAACGCGCTCGAGCAACGCACGCATAGACAACCGCTCGCGGACACGGAATCTCAGGGTGCCTGTTTGAGTTTTGGTTTACTATCCCTATTTATTCGATTACGTTTACGAAAACGAAAATTTGTATGGCAGAATTTTAACTCTTCTCTCTTATATCGCCAGGAGGCGCTGCGTCAATGCCATACTAATTCTCGTTTTCATTAACTTGATCAAATGTCAAAAATGACTCACATGCCCAAAAGGCCCTCGTTTCCGAGATTCTGTGCCCGTGACACGTCCGAGATGGGTCTACGCTCGAGCACGAGCGCGGTAAGTGTGAAGCTTACCTTCTGAGTCTCTTTATTTTGTGGTTGCGAGATTCCTTGTCTGTGAGAGCCATAAGAGTAGAGAGAGAAATAAAAGGAGACTGCAGAAGGGCTTCTTACAAACACGCTCGGGCAACGTTGGCGCTGCTGTTGGTCTATGTGTGCGTTGCTCGAGTACGGTCACCGCCACGACCCGCTCATCCTGAGGCGAGTCCTTAGACTTTAGAGGCGTCCTTGGGTTGTGCCGCTCCCGATCTGATCCGAACCCCTCGGAGAATCTAGTAAGGCAAGAGGACGCGCACTAGTGCGTGATGCCGTTTCTCCTAGAAATACTCAGGCGGTTCGTTTCACACCGCTTGGAGGATCCCTTTAAGTTTCTCGCCGCCCTTACAAAAGTCTGTCAAAATCAGCAACAAAAAAAAAGACAACCTCTCTCGGACACGGAATCTTGCAACAACTGATCTCGGGACTTCTTGGCGGGAAAGTGAAGAGCCATGTCTGCGGTTTTGTTTTATTTTCTAAAATTTGTGTTATGTCGAATATTAATGTGAAATAGTTGTGGATTATTAACCGTTAAGTATTCAAAAGTGCGCATGAGTGTTGGCAAACGTATCTTATCTTCTTATCTCAGTGGGGCCTGCCGAGGTTTCCCTCTCGCAGTAACACCTCGACCCATCGGGATCTTTTGTGCAACCCCATCCTTTCACTCTTCCTCCTCTGTAAAGATAGAGGCCATAAGTTGGCAAACGTAACAAAACATTGTGAAGTTACACTGTATATCTATATTTATGTATTATTTGTAAGAAAAAATACTTTGACACTGGCTAAATGTGCTAATCGCACGAAGCCATAAACAGAAAAGAAAAGAAAACTGATCTCGGATTGTCCCGAGCTGTTTAGAGATTCCGTGTCAGTGAGCCCTCCCTTTTTTCCTGGAGAAAGTTTGTCTTATGCCTCAGACGGCATTTTCAGCATTACAGGGCTTTTTTGGAGGGTCTATGTGTGTCTATGCGCGTTTGTATGAAGCTTACCTTCTGCGGTCTTATTGTTTTGAGGTACGGAGCAGCGAGGCGGAACGCGGCGAAAGTCGGCGCGACTACTTGTTGTATTGTATTATACATGTAGTATGTGTTTACTAGCTGTAGTAACGGTGAACGGTATTCATTCATACGACTAGCTAGGTCAGTTAAATAATAATAAAAATAATATTAATAATCTATCTATATAAATAAAAATGAAGCGCTAAATGTGTTGCTAATATCAATACTCGTGAACGGCTGAACTGATTTGGCCGATTTCTTTTTTGTTGTGTTTGAGAAAGGCTCTTATGGAGAGAAAAAACGTAAAAAAATACAAGGAAAACAGTTAAAACAAAAAAAATATTTTCCCATACAAACCACTCTCTACTGGATTGATTAAAAAAATCTTTCACCATTACAATGCTTTTTTTTTTTTTTTTTTTTTTGGAGAGATTGCTGATTGCCGCTGCGGCATTTTCAGCTTCACCGGGCTTTTTGGGGGCGGCGAGGAACGTAAAGGGTCCCTCAAGCCGTGTGAAACGAATCACCTTCAGAGGTTATCTAGAGGGAACGGCATCGCGCACAAGTGCGCGTCCCCGTGCCCTACTAGATTCTCCGAAGGGTTCGGATCGGATCGGGGAGCGGAGCAACCCGAGGGCGCCTCTAAAGGCACGGACCTCGGCTCGGGTTGACCGGGCCGTGGAGGAGGAGAGAACCGCCCAGGTACATGTCTGTACCTGGTGTAGAGCGAGTGTGAACCGGTTCTTCGTACCCTTGTCCTACGAGTACGGTGTCTTAGGCCTAAACTGGTGTGCATGTTTAGTGTATTCTGTAAATGTGTGCTGTCATTTAGAGGATCGGGCGGGGGGGTTTCAATGCTACATTAGCGCTGAGTAACATAGGCTATATAAAAAAAAATGCCTACCCGTGCGAAGCCGGGACGGGCCGCTAGTAATAAATAAAAATCTTCTTCACTGCTAAAAATGGGTGGTAATGGAATGGGTTGTAGGTAAAAAAATGTTTGGACGATTCAAAAGCACTTTTCTTAAATAAAAATTTTGACTTTTTCTTTGAATACAATATACATACATACATATATAAATACGGTTTTACGAAGGTCGTGGGTTCAATTCAAAAACGAATAAGGTTAAGTGGTGGTGTCCGGCCTCTGTGGTCTAGTGGTTAAGAAGACCGGTCTCAGACCCAGAGGTCCCGGGTTCGATTCCCAGATGATACAAGTTAGTGTACTTGATTTAGTTGGCGGTAGGGCTTGTTTGCCCGCCTGGCTAGCTACCACCACCTTAACTAAATATGTCGCCATAACATCAATGTTTGTAGCATTGTTGTGTTCCGGCAGCTAGAGATAACAGCCTCAGTAATTGAGGATTCCGGGTGAAGTGCGCTGCCACCTCCAACCTTACTTCTAATCTAAAATGAATAGCTGTTTGGATTCAAAGAAATTGTCGTTCTTGGAATGTTTTTATATGATTTAGTTTTGAAACAGAAAATAGTTAATTAAGGCGTTTCTCGGAAATACCAAATGGACCGTCTCCAGAGAGTTTAGGGGATAATTAGATTTAAATGTTTCTAGGCAATGGACGAAATGTTACGAATTTGGAAGTAAATTTAGAACATTAATTGTTTTCCTTATGAAAGTTGCTTCATTTGATTTTAGACATATAATTTCATTTAGACAACTTTTTCCTATAAATATTGAAACTGAGTAAATTACTGTATGCGAAACGAAGTCAAAATGGCGGATTTTTATTAACATTGCATTTAAAAATGCCGTTTTCCCTTGATTTTTTATGGTTGTTTGCTGTGACAGATCGTGAAATTAAAGACTTACAGTTAATATATTTTTTTAATGGTGTATATCAATTCTGTAGTCGACTGTAAACTAGTCCATTTATGGTATGAGGGGTGAAACTTACTGGGCGAACGGGTCCGAGACCCTAACTTCAGGCTACGCTTTTGTTATATGTTGGATCTAATATAATATAGACAATATAGACAAGGGTTCCAAGATGCTCGCACGTCAGGCGATCGGCTGCAACCCATCACTGATGTTATCTATCCCACCTCGGAGCCCGACTTTGATTATGCTAAATGGCGTTCACTGACGGCGAATTTAATAAAAATTTGTGGTTTTGATGATCTGTCTACCCCCTTTTGGGAGGACGTGACCGTATGTTTTTTTTTTCAGTTACAATTCAATGTATTTTATTCTATTCTATGTATGTAATATGTATGTTATTCATTCATTCAGTTATTTATTTCAAGCTTCATGGCTCGTTTGGGTTAGTTACAATAAATACCTTATCCTATATTAGTAAAATTAACAAATTCAATAAAATTAAACACAAATAGCTATTATGTTATCTGTATGCGGTATCTATATATATATAATAAAGCTAAAGAGGGTCGAAAGTCTGTACATGGAAGATATTCGAAAAAAAGTTGGCTGGGGATACTTAGAATCGATAACAGAACACGTTCCAACAGTTTTTAGAATGTTTGTCTGTTTGTTTGTTTATTTGACGTGAAAATGGCTGAACGGATTTTTATGCAATCCTTGCACATAGACAGACCATGACCCGGACTAGGACATAGGATACCTTTTGTCCCGGTAATAGGTTCCTGTGGGATAGTGTACTAGTGTACTAGTGTATATTGCAAACAAATAGTGCCTTATAAATAAACTCCGAATAGATAATTCCGTGTTTTGTTCCTGTCATGTAAACGTCATTTCAAATTAGAGTGAAAGAGACAAAACACGGAATAACTATTCGGACCTTATTCTTTGTTTATTTGTAAGGCGCAAGGTTGAATAGAAGAAAGAAAATCATTTATTTAGGTAAAAATATTCTTCGTGATGAACAGCCCCGGGACAGGATAGTACGTTTTTAACAATTCTTCCTTATTTAGCGCGCCGGTAACATTTATTTTAATTTCGTCCCAACAATTTGGGCTTTACAAGCGTTTCTTAGGCCGCTTTCCCTTAACTAAATTATTCGTCCATTTTTCTTTAGCAACCCCAGTTTGCATTGACCTCGACGCCTGTTTCGAGCGTATAAAAACCAGGGGTCGTGGTACACTGGTCACGTCAAAATTATATAATCCCTTGAATAATACCTCGTCCCTATGTAAAATAATAAAAATAAAACCTATAATAGTTGCCTTTTTTGTTGCAGAGCGAGCGAGACGGCGCTAATTCACCTGTGAAAGAGCGGGACGGGTATAGTGTCCAGTTGGGGGAACCAGTTTAAGTTTTTTCGGTTTTTTTTTAATCTGGAAAAAAAGGTGAAGGTTTTCGAACGCATCGCCTAGTAATGCTCGAGTTTGTTTGAACTGTGAAGTGAGTGTGTTCGAATATCGCGAGTTGTTCAGTGAAAAGCAAGATGGCCGTGTTTCCCGCCCTTTTTGGATTGCTCATGGCCTCTTTAGTGACAGGTGAGTGACATATTTTTTTATTTTATTTAAATGTGGCTAATTTCAGTTTGCATTTTAGCCAAAGTTAGGCGAAGCTACTATAAAATTTATTGTGTTGGTATTTTGCTTTCCCGCTAAATAGACGGCGAGGACGGCCAATGATAGGTATTTGTTAGTTGTTTTTATTTTAAAGTATTATGTATTACTTTTTTAAATTCACCTGCATAACTAAAAACGGTGTCCTTTTTGCCTAATTTCAACCTCCGTCACTATACCTTTCAAAGGTATTTACGCTCGTCATTTTGCATTGACGATTCTAAATAAATGTCAAATTGAAGATGTCGTTCATTCAACACCATTCAAAAACGCGTCGCGATCGCAACCACTGACACTTAATTAATTATCTTAATTAATGGCTTCGCCTTTAGCATTTAGCCAATTTCAAGTATTTTTATTATTATTAGTTGTAAGAGTACGGTAGATAGAAATTAAAATAGAGTCTCACAACACATAACACGTGTTGTGAGACTCTATTTTAATTACGGCAAGAACTCGGGTGAAACTCCCACTGACACTTGTGATTGTAAATTAGTTTGAAGTTCTTGAATAACTTTTAAACAACAAATTGAAAGGTATTACGATAGGTATATGAGTTAGACAATAAGCCCCCTGATGTAATAATAATAAATAACTTTTTGTTGCCTCTAACAAAAAAACACAATGCAGAAGCGATAACATCCAAGCAGAGTACAGGGTAGAGTCAAAAAGGGGCTATGACTTCTTTGTCTGCTTATCAAGCAGTGTAAAATTTTATCATTATAGAATATGATTTTTGACTTCATCAACAATTGAATACATAACCACCTGCTGAAATGTGCTGGAATGAAATTGTATTGGATGACAGGTAGGACCTGTTTTCTTTCTTTTAGTTGATGGCTTCGTGCGATTGGCACATTTAGCCAGTGTCAAAGTAATTTTTCTTACAAGTAATACATAAATATACAATATTTCCTTCCAGTCAGTATGATGATGATGAATGATAATAAAAATGAGAAGTGAGAAATGATATACCCTCCCAACCCCTCGAGTATCTCAGTAAAGATGTGGGGCTTTACTAAGTCCTCATGCAGACTTCTTGATAGAATTTGAAAAGTGATGTTGCACTGTTTTGTTTCATTTGCCAACACTCATGCACACTCACGAACACTCAACGATTAATAATCCACCATTATTTTACATTAATATTCGACATAACACAAATTTTAGAAAATAAAACAGAACCGCAGACGTGACTCTTCTCTTTCCCGCCAAGAAGTCTCTCTGTCATCCAATAAAATTTCAATGACAATTTGCAAAAAGACAAAGCGTTGAAAAAGACATGCTATCGTGGCTCAATCCAACTCTTTGTTTTTGTCTCTTTGTTTAAAACGCTTTGTCTTTTTCAAATTGCAATTTGTTCGCTACTAAATATGCGTAATATTATAATAATTAACCATAATAATTTCAATGACATACGATATTATTTTTTTTTCCAACAGAAACCGATGTTGAACATTGGTGCTACTACAATAAAATAAAGACTCCCCTGATTTTGCAAGTCCATTAAAAAAACCATATATATACTTCAGTTCAAAGTCGAGGCGATTACTTTCACCATCAATGCTGAAATTAATCAATGAAATTGCTTAAATTTTAATAAGGCATAGATATAGTGTTAAAAAACAGTTACCACGTATCGCCTTTTGTAGATTAGCCATTTATCGCTTAATTCATACTTACCTTAAGGTTAGTTTTAGTATGGCAATCTGCTGCTGTGTTCTTAACAGTATAGTACATTATCCTGTATGATTTAATAACTTGACGGAGAGGCGAACGTGTCTGAAATAAAGGTTTATGTAATGAAGCTTCCCGTATAATAAATTTTTTATGTATTTACAAAAATATGTTTCCATCTCTACGAAGGCTTTAGATTCACTTAATTTCTTTTTTGAAGAGAAGAAAAATCTCCTTACAGATTCAATCTTTCGGAAGATTTGGACGACCTCCGTAGCCGAGTGGCTTGCACGCCGGACTTTGGGCGGCGCTAACTCTGAGGTCCCGGGTTCGATTCCCGGTCGGGTCAATGTAGAAAACTAGCTTTTCGATATTGTTTTCGGGTCTGTCTGTGTGGTTGTGGTACCGTCGTTGTTTCTGATTGCCATGAAACGAGTGCTTTAGCTACTTACCTTGGGATCAGAACAATGTATGTGATGTTGTCTAAATATTTATTTATATTTATATCTGGGGCTGGCCTTGTCCTTTTCTAAAAAGGACGAAGACCGACCCAGTAAACAACCCCTGGGGTTTGCCTTTAGCCTTTAAAAGGCACGCCTCCCGGAGGCCTGGCGGCTTTAACAGAAACAGTTTATATGGCTTTTCCAGCGGTACCGAACTTTTTCGGGGGCGGCAAGAAACTTAAAGGGTTCCTAACTGCTAGGGCACAAGCCTTCCCTATGCATAGAAACACCGCAGGGGGCGAACGGGCCTTAAACCACCACGCGGGCCCAGCTGTCGGTGCAGTGGTTTTTAACGACTGCTAATGCAGCCGAGACCAACGGCTTTACGTGGCTTCAACATGGTGGAGCTTGAGATGTGAAATTTGGTCACCCATCCGATGTCCGGCCGTCGCAAAGGTTGCTTAGAAATAGCTGATGGTCTCCTTTTCAGCGGCACTGGATTTTTGTGTGATAGAAACACCGTTAGAGGTTTTCTAGAGGGAATGACAGTTGTAAGCATGTGCCCTTCTCTACTAGATTTTACAAAGCGCCGGTTTTGTCTAACTTTCCGAATTTTGAATAAACATGTATAAATCCATAATGAATACATATCAAAGCAATCAAAACAGATTTTGTGTGTTGTCACACGCCACGTCATCTATAACACCGTCGTACAAACATGGCGTGTTTGATGAAGGCTGTGTTGTGTTAACAAACATCGCTAGCACAAAAACAACGAGTGCCTTCCACTGTTAAAACTACGCGCTTACAGATATAACTTACGTTTCAATTTGTTTTGATTAAGATGCAACTAGTTTTGGTTGTGAGATCCTGCATATATATAAAAACACGTTTTAACCGATCTGTGGTCTAGTGTTGTTAGTAGGGCTTGTTAAATCTAAGTATCCCCAGCCAACTTTTTTTCGAATGTCTTCCATGTACAGACTTTCGACCCTCTTTAGCTTTATTATATGTATATAGAATGGATGAAGAACGATTGACGAAAAAAGTGTATAAGGCGAGTGTGAATGAAAGTGTTGGTAGGGGTAGACCTAGGCGGACGTTTCGAGACCAAATCCGGGACGTCTTGAAAAAAGGCCAGGTCAAGAGTACCCTAAACCGAAGAGCATGTATGAAAGGAATAATGAAAGTGGACGAAGCGAAACAAGTATGTAAGGATCGTAGCAAGTGGAAAGAAGTGGTTTCTGCCTACCCCTACGGGAAAGAGGCGTGATTATATGTATGTATGTATGTATTTAGATAGGTAGATAACTAGACTTTCGCTTGGAAATTCAGACCTATGTCTTCTTAATTTTTGAAAAAAAAAAAGAAACAAGCCTTAACTTCTAGATAATAGAGGCGATTATGCGGGACAGAATCTTACCACCAGCTGAGTTTTGTTTTATAGCTGTTTAAAATTAGTTTTTAGGGTAACATTAAATGTTTCGTCCAGAACCGTCGCAGTGAGGTAGGTCGTACAGTTACGGTTTAAAGCTACAAGCACAAAAGGAGTCCTCCTTTTCCAGAGCGTAATCTTAATAGATATAGACCTCCGTAGCCGAGTGGCTTGCACGCCGGACTTTGGGCGGCGCTAACTCTGAGGTCTCGGGTTCGATTCCCGGTCGGGTGGGTCAATGTCGAAAAACGAACTTTTCGATATTGTGTCGGGTCTGGGTGGTTGTGGTACCGTCGTTGTTTCTGATTTCCATGAAACGAGTGCTGTAGCTACCTATCCCGGGATCAGAACATTGTATGTGAAGTTGTCTAAAATATATACATACCGCGCCCGAGCAACGCACACATAGACTTACCACCATCTTATCTAAATATGTCGCCATAACATCAATGTTTGTAGCATTGTTGTGTTCCGGCAGCTACAGACAAGATAGCCAGTGCCTCACTAGTTGAGATCCCGGGTGAAGTTCGCTCCCATCATTGGCCTTATCATCACTTAACATCAGGTGAGATCAAGGCACTGTGCTTACCCGTAAAATATAAAAAAAAGAAGACTGCACGGACACGGATCTCGGAACAGCTCGGAACAGTCCGGGCGCAGCTGTTGCGAGATTTCGTGTCCGTGAGGGGTTGTCTATGTGTGCGTTGGAAGCGCGTTTGTATGAAGCTAACCTTCTGCAGTCTGCTTATTTTGTGCTCCAAGGTTTATATCACCGGAAACGGTTATCGAAATTTATTATGGGACACTTTGGTGGGGTTTTTGAATCGAGTTTTGGTGAGTGTGCCAATTGTGTGGGAGTGTATGTGTGAGAACTAATGATGACAATTTTTCCTTTAATCATAACAACAGGGGTCAGCTACTGATTTTAGTCTTTAACAACAACAAAACAGAGCAACTTATCTTATCTTATCTTATCTTGGTGGGGCCTGCTGAGGTTCCCCTCTCGCAGTAACACTTTGACCCATCGGGATCTTTTGACAACAGAAACAGACTACCCACTTCCTAGCTGACATCCAGTAAAGTTTCAACGGAATTCTATGTTATTTTTTGGCGACAAAAATAAGTGTCGATTTCTGGTGCTGTGATAACATGTGTTCGAGACTCCATAATAGTATTTGAGACTTGAAGTTTTTGTTTGTTCCGTATTCATCCCACGAGAACTCGTCCCACGAATATTTTTTTCCTTACTCGTCCCATTTCTATTCCTTACTCGACCCACAGCAATATTTTTATTTTTCATTCCTTGTTCATCCCATGAGTATTCCTTACACTAGCCACGTCGAAATTATAAAGGAAAACCCTAGTTTTGTTCGGTCTGACCAAAAACTAATAGTATCTATTACTATTTTGTCATAATAAATTCCGAAATTGGAATTTTTTTCAGTAAGTTTTGAATGTATTGTAATTCTTTTGAAAAATAATGTTTCTTTGATCATTAACTGTTAGGAAGACAAAGCGTTTCCCATTTAGGTGTGATACAAAAAGTATTACTGTACGGACACTAAATGTATCAACAATGTCTGCGGTGGGCAGGAAGCGTTTGTTTACCAAACTCTTTTGTATAAATAAAGGTTCTCGAATTAACCTTTACAACAGATATCGATTTGTATACAAACGACTCTGGTGAGTTCGTTAAGGAACTCAAAGATTGCTAAGGTTAAGCAAAACTTTCGCAAAGGCTGGTCATCGGATGGGTCAAAAATTTACCATCTCGAACACCTCCGTGCTCCGGAACTCACGTAAAGCTGTCGGTCCTGGCCGCATTCACAGTCGTTAACAACCACCAATCCGGGACCGCGTGGTGGTTTACGGCTCGTTCTCCCTGTGGTGTCACCATCCATAGGAACTAACTGAGGTCCTAGACAAGTCATATAACACTAGTATAATAGAATTGGAATAGATATATACTGTATGGGATTGATATAAGCCAACGATACGTACAAAAATCGAAACCAGGACTTCTGAATATGAGGCCGGTGGTCTTAATTGCTAAACTATAGAGGCGGTTAAAGTTGAAATAATTGTTTTTATATATATAAATCGTATAAACGTATAAATGCCTCACTTATCTATCAGTAATTATAATAAATTCTGCTTCCTCATTCATCCACAAATTGATAATACTTGAACTGAACCATTCATTACGAGATCAATCTTAGCTTTGTTATATCAAAGTTAATTAAAATTTAATTCGGTCATTTTATATGCTATAAGCGGTTTCATTCAAAGAGGTAAAATATCTTATTGATGATGTCATCGTTTAGAAGACAGTGATCATTGTTTAGTGTCATTTCACATTTTGGCATTTCATAAACACTTCAAAGGTCATATTCTTTAAAGTCAATAAGCCAATTTTAATGAAACTGTCTATGTTTAAGGGAAATACAGAGTTATTTGCAATTAAAAAGAAATCAAAACCATCACCAGTTTATTGTATGTCCCCACTGCTGGGGCACGAGTCTGCCCTATGCATGGCAACACCGCAGGGTCGTACTCCCTTAAACCATCACGCGAGCCCAGTGCGTATCTCCTTATAACTCATGCTAGCCTGGTACTTAAACCGCCTCACGGCCTGCTGACGCTAGATAACCAGGCACACCTCCTTGTGGGTTATGATAGCCTGGTACTTTGGACTCTCTCTCTCTCTCTCTCTCTCTCTTGCTTGCTAATTTTGTGATCCCACTGCAGTGCTGGGGCACGAGCCTTCCCTATGGATGGTATACCACAGGGAAAACGCGCCGTACACCACCACGCAGGCCCAGTTCGGATTGGTGGTTGGTAACGACTGCTAATGCAGCCGGGACCAACGGCTTCTCGTGCCTTCCGAGGCACGGAGGAGCTCGGGACGATACAATTTTGGTCAACGGATACCAGTATGCTAAAGTTGCGTTGCTTTTAATAACGTACCATATAACTCAAATGTTTAAATTCAACGTTTTTTTTTAAATATATTTAAGTAGTTAGTCTCTGTACCTGTTCCCAATAAGCAAATTACAAAACATCTTAGAAAGTGACGTTTTCTGAAAAATTTACTATGAAATTTTTTTTAGTTTGTTTCGTTTCCTACTTTGTCTCTTGTGTTTTCCTGTTTTTTTTTTTCATTGAATAACTTATTTTGCTCCAGTTTTATTACTCTCCCTGTTTCTTATTTCCAATATCAAGAGTTCTGGGAAAACAAATTTGAAACGGGATATTAATAATACCTGCTGCTAGGACTACTGAGAAATCAAATCAAAGGGAAAAATGTATTCTTGTATTTTCAAGTACAAACTATTGTATTTTATTTTTAAATTCGAGTAGCTCGATGTCATGCTTGTTAACGCGCCCGGTCCGGAATTGCTAAGGTTAGGCAATTTACGCGAAGGTCAGTCATCGGATGGGTGACCAAAAATTTATCATCTCGAGATCCTCCGTGCTTCGGAAGGCACGTACAGCGGTTGGTCCCGGCTGCTTTAGTTAACAACCACCAATCCGCTGGGCCCCGCGTGTTGGTTTATGGCCCATTCTCAATATCCATCCATGGGGAAGGCTCGGTGCCCAGCAGTGGGGACATAGAATTACCTGGTGATAATGATGACTATTTAGAAATTCATGTTTTTCTTTTATTATAAAGATTTAAATAGATTTAGATTTAAATTCGTTAATTGGCATTTCTGCATATCTGGGCTTCCAACATAGAAGTTTTGACGACCTCCGTAGCCGAGTGGCAACTCTGAGGTCCCGGGTTCGATTCCCGGTCGGGTCAATGTCGAAAACGAACTTTTCTATATTGTGTCGGGTCTGGGTGGTTGTGGTGCCATCGTTGTTTCTAATTTCCATGAAACGAGTGCTTTAGCTACTTACCTTGGGATCAGAACAATGTATGTGATGTTGTATGATATTTTAGACAAGTCATGTCATCGCTTGGTGATCGCAAACTCGGGGAATTGAACCCAGGACCTTCGGATCCTCCTTGGGCTTAGGGTTTAAGTCGGGCTTCTATATTTTTTTTTACAAATTTTTCGTGTATTTAATTATATTAAACGCAATAAATTACTTTTTAACTGTTTTTATAAGTACCTATTTCATTTCAATGTCATTTAATTTTCTTTGTTACGAATGGTGATTCAGATTTCATAACGGACTGAGTCACGTATGAAATGCAAGATAAGTGCATAACGAGGTCGCACATAAAGTTATAATTAATACTCTTTGTCCGCAAGAATTATTAGACTAAAATTTAATTAGAGAAAATCAGCATTTCACCGTCTCATGTTATCTCCCCATTGCTGGGGCACGAGCCTGGTGGGGGTGTGCACCGCTGAAGTACCAGTTCTAATGTTATGCGCTGTCATGGTGTAAGAAAGGAGGGAGACGTGAATCGAGGAAATGCTGCTGCGATGCGAATGGTCGAAGTGTGGCGGCATGTTTCACCAGGGAACTGCCTACAAAAGAGTTTCACTAACCCGCCGAACGGAATGGCCCCCGAACCCCCCCGGGAATGAAAGCATTTAAGAAAAAAACATTAAAGTCTTTAATATACTGTCCCACTGCTGGGCAAAAACGTCCATCATTGAAATTAAGACACCTCTACAGTGGATAGGTTTTTTTTATAATACCTTACTCCATTTTTAGTTGCGACAAAGAAACGAGTCACCAAATTTCTTTTGCGCGCGATGGAATATTAGAGATGGTAAACTTGGGATTTTTAACCCGATTATCAGGCTGAGAAGCTCGACGGCGCAGCGGTTAACGCGCCCGGTCTGCGACTGCTGAGGTTTTACAACTTTCGCAAAGGCCGTTCATCGGATGGGTGACCAAAAAATGTATCAGCTCGAGCTCCTCCGCGCTTCGGAAGGCACGTAAAGCCGTCGGTCCCGGCTGTAATTACCACCAAATCCGCACTGGGCCCGCGTGGTGGTTTATGGCCCGTCCTCCTGGGGACATATAAATGAGCTGGTGATGAAAATCTATACTCGTAGTACTGTCCCATTGCTGGGCAAAGTTATCAATACCACTGACGGTACTGTTGGTGATCACAAACCCCGGCGTACCTATGTAGACAATGCCACGCTTTGCGTCACTTGTCGTCGTCAAGATTTGAACCTGGATGTCTGGCTTAGCTCTTTGCCACTGAGCCGCTGTGGCATGAATGGAGGAAGGCTTAATCATCTCGATGACCAATCATTGCAGGCATTAGTACTCATTCTAAGGTTATCGTGTATTGATTGTTAAATGAGTCATTGCGTCCGAGTGTAGCCTCCTGAGTCACGTTTGCTATGATTAATTCTAGTGATTAGACCATCGGTCTCAGATCTAGGGGTACCAGGTTCGACTTTTCTTATATATCTCTTCTCTATCGATTCGCTCTTGCAGAGCGGTCGTGGTCACTTTGAGTCGTCCAATTCAGTGGTTGACTGACGCGATCTCCCGCCATCTCTCCTTGTTGATAGATAGTCTGATACACGGTTTTTATATGTAAAAATGATTATTAACACATTTATAACAGTCCTGAAGGAGCTCGATGGCGCAGTGGTTAACGCGCACGTCTGCGATTGCTGAGGTTAAGCAACTTTCGCAAAGGCCGGTTATCGGATGGGTGACCAAAAATGTATCATTTCGAGCTCCTCCGTGCTTCGGAAGGCACGTTAAGCCGTTGGTCCCGGTTGCATTAGAGTCGTTAACAACCACCAATCCGCACTGGGCCCGCGTGGTGGTTGATGACCCGTTCTCCCTATCCATCCATCCATAGGGAATGCTCGTGCCCCAGCAGTGGGGGACATAAAATGAGCTGACGATGATGATGAACAGTCCTGTGAACATTTCTAGAAAGCTGACGCTAAAATTACTCTGATGAGTAATGGTTGGTGGTAAGGCTTGTTTTCAGTCTGCCTGGCTACTTGGCTGGTGACACCATGTTATCTAAATACGTCGCCATGGCATCACAGTGTCTCAGTGGTTAAGGATACAGTGTGCTTTCACCTTCGGACTTTTGGCACGATAATTTTGTACTAGAAAAAATCAACCAGTCCCACACGACCCTTGGATTACCGGTTCAATGCTCTGACCGCTGAGCTCAAGAAGACTCGTTGATTTTTTCTAGCACACACGCTTATACATCAGGCTGTCACCACAATCTGTTTAAATTTAAATTACAGATATTAATAATTACACCATAAAAAGCATTTAACATTATTTGTATTTTTGTATTTTTGATTACTTAGTAATTTTTTTTTTTATTAATTATATATCTGCTTTGACTAAATAGTGCTAATGGAAGGTTGCTGGTGCTTATAGCACGGGTTTTCCCAGTTTAAGCACCAGCTGCAAAAAATATGATGTTTGTACCTAGAACATAAGTAGGAAAAACTATGTATGTTACAAATTGTATGTATGTATTGAAAGAAAGAAAAATAAAATAAAAATAAAAAAAATATGGTTGAACATTTATTGAAGAAATTTGACAGTTTTGGATAGGTTGGTGTGCTGGCGTGTAGTATGTGATTTACGCTGCAATCCAGCGGTATTACGTCACTGTGAAGCTGTCCTCAATGTGAACTGTGAAGAGCTTCCTGAAACTACTCCCTGACCGCCTAACCGATTGCTTTGGCTACGTGTATAGTTTATGAAGCCATCTTGCCATTTCGTACCGCCTATGAAAGCAATATCGAAAGGTATAGGCTGTAGCTTTCGATATATGCCTATACCTATTAGCTAGATGACAAGATGACGTCATAAACTATACACGTAGCCAAGGCAATCGGTTAGGCGGTTGGGCCCCTGGTTGGTTTTTCTAGTAAAATTCGATCTTAAATTCCATTTGTTATTACTCGTGTTTTACATAGGACCCCTGTGTTACTCAATTGCTTAGTCAATGAGACATGAGTTGAGTTGTTACACATGCGTAAGATTGGCGTGACTCAAAACCACAATTTGCTGCAGCCAATTGTTTCACGATAAGGTGTTTACGAGCTGCGCGCGCGCATTGTGATTGTTACTCACCCCGGAAAATCATAGCTACCGTGCTATGACAATACGGTGGCAAATATAATTGTTACTGTAAATGTGATTAATTGGAAATTATTAATAATAACCAAAATTGACGGTAAAAGTAATGATATTTTTTTTTTTACTTTAACCGGTTATTATTAATAATTGCACCTTACTTCTTCTGGTAAACGTAATGATTTTACAAAAATCAACTAAAGCTACGCGACAGTTTTAGAGGGGTGTGTAATGTCGGAAATTATAAATTTTATTTAAACGTTATATCACGTTTAAATCATACAATTTTGTTTAATATAATTTGATTAATTATTAATTTAGATTTTTGTTTATTAATTATATACCTAATTGGGAATAATCCTGTACAATTATTAAAACAAACAAATAATTTTATTTCATTTCATCTAATAATTATATGTTACAAAGTTTAAAATCATCAAAATCAACTCCTCACGACAAAGCCTTGTAACCAGCAGTTAATAAAGAAAGAACAATGCCCATTATCGGCCCACCCTTGAACAGCACAACTAAATTTAAATCAACTGTACATTAAATCACTTTAAATATGATATAATTTTTAGCAATTCTTAAAAGAATGCCAGTAATTACAATCGTTTATTAATGATTTTAAAAGGTTTCGGTATTGAAAAAGGTTGCCAATATTATTACAGATTCCATAATCTACAAATCATGCCAATCAACATGATATTTTTATTCTATTCTATTCCTTTCATAATACACTATCGAATACATAAAACAGTTCACCTATGTAGGTAATGGTTAATAATTATTCATGCTAACTGTAAGAGAGTACTCGACTTTGGCTGATATGTTTGGTAATAACTGGCGGACTTCTCTTTCAATTTTTCTATCTCAGCGTACATTTATATAGCTATTACAATCAGTACTTGTACAATATTTAAAAGTCCACTTCTGGGCCTGACGCTGTACGGCTAATGGGCGTTGTTCTTTCGTGGCTAGCGCTTCGCCGGCTGCTTGACTCGCGCGGATGGTTCATGAGTAGCTAACGCTCGGCGCTTCGCTCCTCGGAATCTCTCCTAGGACCTAATAAATAATAAATTCTAAATCGTAAAAGAGCGTTTCTTATTTGTTTTATTACTTTTACCGAATAGAGTAGTGAATTAATGACAATAATAACCAGTTAAAGTGATGAATTTCACAGTTTTCATTATATTTACCAAGTCATGAGGTAATTGTTATAATTATCGATTGTTATTAATACTAATCACGTTTGTCACTTTTAACGTAACATAATGATAAAACCGTTTATTTGCCCTAAAACAGTGATTACTATATTTATTTACCAATATTTACCTGAACAGCTATGTAATACATACTTCCTTAGACGAGACGCGACGTGTGCACATTCGCTACCACAAACTGTCAAATTTGCTCAATTGTCTTTGAACTTTAATTTAACGGCATAAGGTTAATTTATTGAAGAAATTGGACAGTTTCAGATAGGTGCAGGCGTGTGCACATAGAATATTACATTGACATTGATCCCCGATCCGATCCGAACCCTTCGGAGAATCTAGTAGGGCACGGGGACGCGCGCTAGTGCGCGATGCCGTTCCCTCTAGACAACCTTCGAAGGTGATTCGTTTCACACGGCTTGAGGTGAAGCTGAAGATGCCGTCTAAGGCAATCAGCAATCTCTCTCTAAAAAAAAAATTACATTTAGCTGTTAGTAGGTACTAAAAATTTGATAATAGTAATTATAAAATGTTTTTGATTTGTTTATATAATTTTAACGCAAATTTTGTTGCGAAACAAAATTACAAAAACACAATATTAAAATTATATAAACAAATCAAAAACATTTTATAAATAGCTAGCCTACTTCTTAACTGATCTTTAGTATTTGTAAAAATATTATGATCAGATGTTAATGACGGTAGTTGTTGACATTGAATGGGTGCCTTTGGCTTTCAAAGTAAAAAAAGTAAATAGTGTTGAATAATTTCGGCGGGCTGGTTAGAACCACGATAGCTCAATTGGAAGAGCACCTGACCCGGTATGTCAGAAGGGTGCAGGTTCAAATCCTGCTCGTGAAATAGTAGTTATTTTCAAATTTATTTTTTAAAATCTATCTCTTCTAAATGTATTTCATATATAAAATTCTAAATAGCTATTTCATTTTTCCAACTGCCAATCCGCACTGGGCCCGCGTAATGGTTTATGGCCCGTCCTCCCAATCCCTCCATAGGGTAGGCTCGTGCGTGCGTGAGTCGATGATGATCATATCATTTTTCAATAGACAACCGCAAAGATGACATAATAACGAAATAATAATAATTCAAAGTAAAAAATAAATAGTGTTGAATAATTTGCGCGGGCTGGTTAGAACCACGATAGCTCAATTGGAAGAGCACCTGACCCGGTATGTCAGAAGGGTGCAGGTTCAAATCCTGCTCGTGGAAATGTTTTTCAACATTTGTGTTTTTGTAATTTTATTCGCAACAAAATTTGCGTTAAAATTATATAAACAAAACAAAAACATTTTATAATAATTACCGTTACACGAGATCATTACTGGCTAATGTCTGACTTCTCTTGACGTTACAAGATAAAAATTGACGTGTACAGTGTTACAGGTATTACGTCACAGATGTTACCCTCACTGTCGAAAGAGCACTTTTGCAAGTATTAAACATTCCCTCTAGGAACCCTCTGACGGTGTTTCGTTTGTGTGATCGTTAACCGTGGGCTTGAGGAGTTTCTCGATGCCCAAAACATAAGTTTTTTGACACAGAAGGGTAGCATAACTTTCTTTATAAAAAGCACCCATGTCTTTTTAAGCTAGGAAGCCCACGCTCAGCTGTGGGCTTTGTCTGTCATCGTTGATGAGGGCATTGGCACCTGCAGCGCGGAAGGACGGCCACAATGCGGTCACGCTGGCCGCGTGGTCGTTGACACAGTTACAACGTAGCACAAATTTAGGAGAGTGCAAAGGCAAGCTTCGGATAGTTTTAAGCAACAAGTTAAGGAGCACTATCTGTCTTTGACACTTTAATGTTATTATACATTCCTTTATAATGTAATACTTTGTCCATATAATATATATTTAGTTCATATGTATGTATTAAATTTATATAGCTGTATGTAGGTATATGCATTGTATGTATGATAATTAAGTATTTTTATATTGTGTGTCAATACACGTCACTTAATATTTCGGAGAACACCATTTACCGCTCATTTCTTAGCTTTTTTTGTCCAGTTCAACACATGGTTGCCTGGAAGAAATTGCTTTTTAGCGATAAGGCCGCCATTTGTACTTCTTCTTGTATTGTCCTCTCTAAATCTTTTGTATGGTGTACAATAAAGAGTATTTTCATTTCAAGCTTCATACAAACGCGCTCGAGCAACGCACACAGGACAACATCTCACGGACACGGACCGTCGCGCAACAGCTGCGCTCGAGATGCGAGCAAGTGAGCAACGCCAGACGCAACGCAAAGTCAACTCGAATACAAGTCTTAGTAGAGCTTTGAATACCGTTAAAAAGTTTAGATAACGATACTATTGTCAAACGAAGATACCGTTAAAAGCTATGGTAACGTTATATTGTTTACGTGGGTGGCATTTTTACCGGTAAATTAACTAACTACTCTATGCGGATTGAGTAGGCGAGCGCAGCTGTTGCGAGAGGTTGGCTATGTGTGCGTTGCTAGAACGCGTTTGTATGAAGCTTACCTTCTGGTCTGCTTATTCGTGACCATAGGCCGTAGCGCGTGGCCACTGTTCTAATGCTGAATCTACCACTGTTACTTGTTTTTATAATAAAGTAGCGATCCGCTATGTCCCTGCATTTTAAATCTGTAATATCTTCGAAAATATTCATTTAAATTACATGCTGTAAAGGGCCATATTGATCTATATTAAATGCACAATGTATTTAAGGTACTTAATTGGATAAGTATTAATGTTGTATTGCTTAAAATCGCTTCGTAAATTATCACGGTTGTACTGAAGTCAATTTCACAACAAAATACACGGTAATAATTGGAATGAAACAACTTTTACCGTTCTACTCGCGTTTATACTATACATTAGTTTTAATTAATGTTTAACCTGACGTTTTGAACCCTTTGCTTGTATAAAGTAAACGCGAGTAGATCCGTAAAAGGTGTTTCATTCCAATGTGTAGTGTTCGCGTAAACTTTACGTAAACAATGCATGCTAATAATCTCGTTAATAATAAATGAAAGGAAAAAGCATTTGTTAAAACTAAGTTAAGAAGATACTTCTACAAAACATTACAGATACAGCACAACAGAGATTTCAATTTTCACTTTGAACGAAATAAAACTGAACGAATCAAATCCTTCAAATTGTAGACAAGCAATTATTTATCTCCGCACTTTGTGTACGCAATTACTGCGGGATAATAAAATTAGCAATTAAACAACGGACTCGGGGCTCAATTAGCAACGAAAAATAGGTACAAATTAACAAGTGCTTGTTAATTTGTACATTTTTTAACTGACGTTTTGTTTTAGTAACAAAATGTCAGTTCATACTTCTTAGGTAACTGGGGACTTCTTGGCGGGAAGCGAAGAGTCATGTCTGCGGTTTTGTTTTATTTTCTAAAATTTATATTGAATATGAATGTGAAATAATGGTGGATTATTAACCGTTGAGTGTTCGTGAGTGTGCATGAGTGTTGGCAAATGTAAAAAAAAACAGTGCAACGTCACTTTTCAAATTCTCTCAAGAAGTCCGCGTGAGGACTTAGTAAAGCCCCACATCTTTGCTGAGATACTCGAGGGGTTGGGGGTCTATCATTTCTCACTTCTCATTTCTATTAACATTCATCATTCATCATCATACTAAGAAGAAGATAGAACGGATGAATAGGCTTGATGGATTTCATCCGGAGCCGTAAAACAATACATAAAAAAAAATTAGGTAACTGGCTAATCAATCAAATTGTAGACCTAGTAAAATTACAGGCCACAGGAGCATAAGAAAGCAATTAGCAGAATTCGAAAGAATAATTATCAAGATAGTTGGATAATTTTCAATTGATAATAAAAATAACATATTGGAAGCCAAACACAACACGAAGGCGCCGTGGAAGACCGGTAAGGAGACGGCGGGCGGGACGAACTGGATGAATTTAATCAAAATTGGCATCAATTATCTATGGACCGCAATGGGTGGAAGAAATGGAGGGAGGCTTTTGCCCAGCAGTGGGACAGTGAGGGCTAATAATAATAATAATAAGGCATTCGTTAACACAGACTAAACACAGACACGATCAGGTTGCCGCAATTATACTACAAGATCTAGCACATAAATTAAAATTTATTGAACAGAAAACTTCTTATCATAAATACACTACACAGACAATTTTAGACTCTAAAGAATACAAGATATACTGGGATAGAACCATATTAAAAGATCATACACACGCCTGCGCATCGACCTACCACAAACTGTCGAATTTTCTCAATAGACTTTGATTTTATTGCTAAGGAATACGGTTGAAAATGTATTTGAAGAAATTTGACAGTTTTGGATAGGTTGATGTGCAGGCGTCTGTACCATTCACTACAACAGACCAGACATCAGTTACATGACAAAATTAACAAAGCAGTGTACTTAATAGACATTGCCGTCCCAAACACTCGCAACCTACACACAACACACACAGAAAAATAACTATATACACTGACTTAGCGACGATAAAGTGTGACCAGCTAGGCCCCAGCCTCAGCACGGGCTACAGCGACCTGGAGCCGCTGCAACGCTGGTATTCTGGAGGGACCTAAATCGGTGACGTGTCCACAATACAATGACAAACCAACATAGACAAATAAAAATAATAAAACGCTAAAACACACGAAGAGAAAAAAAAAACACAACAATGATTTATGACACTAAACATTTCACGCTATTTAGCAATATCTTGGCTGTTTTCTTGAATTGAACCCGGGATAATATAAAAATGAAAATCAAATATCATTACGAGTTGCTGAGCCATACTAAAATAGCTGGCTTTATTCGAATTCAAAGCTTGCCTTTGCTGCGATTCGTCTTTGATATAAAGCTTACTTCGCCCTGTTTCCGTTGGCTAACGACACGTTATAATATTAAAAGAACGAGAATCTTTTTCAAAGTCAACTTCCAACCATTTATTCAATACTGACTGACCCGACAGACGTTGCCCTGTTTAAATTTTATTAAATATATAATATGCATGCATTAAATATATAAACCTTCCTCTTGAATCACTCTATCTATTTCTGAGAATGCATTAAAATCCGTTGCGTAGTTTAAAAGATCAAAGCGTTCAGACAGCGGGAGCGACTTTGTTTTTTATACTATGTTATAATAAGTGAAGGCTTATAGGCACTTATTGACGTCAAAACTATAAAATCTAAATAATATTAAAGTGCAATTTTGTTAAACTTAACTCCTTTTGTTTTCTAAAGTTTACGCGAACACTAAACATTGAAATGAAACAACTTTTACGGATCTACTCGCGTTTATTTTACACATTAGTTTTAATTAATGTTTGTCTCCCTGTGACCACGGACCCTGCAAAGGGTTCGAAACGTTAGGATAAACATTAATTAAAACTAATGTGTAAAATAAACGCGAGTAGATCCGTAAAAGTTGTTTCATTTTAACTCCTTTTTTTAAGAGTTTGCTATTGGCTTCAAACGGCCTTTACATTGTCACCGGTTTTGTATGTAGGCGGCGAAATTAAAAAAAAATTCAAAATTCAAAATCATTTATTCAGTTTAGGCTACAAGTAGCTCTTGTGAATGTCACTATGCCATCGGTTCGTAAGTCTACTCTGGGCGGGAGATCTTGTACTGAGTCTTGTACTCTTTTCTCCCTTACAGCGTCAAAAATATTGGAAAAAGCCCTATCATAGCAGGACACTTTCCATTACAAATAAACACAAAATTATAGAAGACAACCACAACATGTAAATAAAAAACAAAAATATCACAAAATTAAAAAAAAAACTAAGTTAACAAATCAAAGGCGAGAAACTTAAAGGGTTCCTCAAAAAACACCATCAGATGTAATGTAGAGGGAATAGCATCAGCGCATCGGCTACGGTTCCGCGCGAAGAACCCGTTATTTTGTGCTTCCAGAACGTCAAGGATGTAGGGGTGAACTCCTGCTACTTTGACGGGCGGTAAAAAAAAGAAAAGTAAAGTAATCAGCCCATAACTGTCCCACTGCTGGGCATAGGCTTAAAATCATTGAAATCAAGTCATCACTACTGTACGAGTTACGTACATTGACCGCGCCGCGGGCATTTAGCGCCGTAAGCATTTTTATGGACTGTGCGGCGATTTACTTAGTTATAGTTTTTTCACTTTTTCAGTAGAGCATCGACTATCATACCAATCGCGTGCATACTCAGTATCGTTACCATTCGCGTGTGTGTTCATGCATACGTATAATTGCATCATACCATTTCACCATACCATTAGACCTTACTTACTTACTTACTTATAAACTGTACCTACCGTTGTTATTAATATTAGTTCCGTGTCTATAATAAACTTTAGTGTTTTACCATAACCAGTGACTTTGCATTTACCATCTCATTGGTACCATCCAATTGGTGGAATAGCTTAATAACCACGCTTTCCATATGTGGGTTAGTGATCTTAAACACGGGCTATGAATCGAAAATTCTGAAATCACACTTTGGCCGACCTGGGAATTGTACCCGGGACCTTCGGGGGTATCGGGCCGAGCTATCAGCCACTCGGCCGCCGACCGAGGCGTGACGGGAGCTTGTGTCAAGTGCTATTGTAAGCACATTTTACGTATGTCATAGACGACTTCTCATCACCATCATGAGCCTAAATCAGTCCACTGCTGGGCATAGGCATCTCCTTGTGCACGCCACCGAGCACTCTCATCCAGCTCTTACCAGCCACCTTGCGGAGATCGTCGCTCCACCTAGTCTGAGGGCGTCCTACGCTATGTTTGCCGATACGCGGTCTCCGACGAATCCTGATATCTCAAATCTTTATCTCTCAAAATTCAAAATTTATCATCATTATCAGCTCATTTTATGTCCCCACTGCTGGGGCACGAACCTTCCCTATGGATGGAAAGGGAGAACGGGCCATGAACCACCGCGCGGGCCCAGTGCGGATTGGTGGTTGTTAACGACTGCTAATGCAGCCGGGACCAACGGCTTATCGTGCCTTCCGAAGCACGGAGGAGCTCGAGATGAAAAATTTTTGGTCGACCATACGATGACCGGCCTTTGTGAAAGTTGCTTAACCTTAGCAATCGCAGACCGGGCGCGTTAACCACTGCGCCATCGGGCTCCACAAACTTAAAAATTTATATGAAATCAAAATCAAAAATTACAAATTCTTGCCGTTCTATAAAGTCTAGTAAAATGGAAACTGGGTAACACGCGCCAGTATCCGGACCATTAGCAGTCGGCTCCTTCATTCACACTCGACTAAATAACGTTTTTTCGCGAACTTACAAATTTGTTTGTTTCGCTTCACGACTCTTTTTTGTTTATTTTTATTTTTAAGGAATAGTCGCTATTTGTATGGCTTTGCCGAAACGCTTTTAGAATGTCCCGGGACTGGCTATTGAATTGGTGTTCAATGCCGGGATATAATGTGGGACGCATTTGGTTTCAGCATTGGGATTACTGGAAACCCTTGAAAATGTGGAAATCTATTTCCGTGCTCATGTAACCCTTTAAGGGAACCTGTATGTCTTTTAATTTGTTTTTTTGTCGACTTTAGCTGATCAAAGCATAACCTTACCCATTTATATTAGACGATTTCCGTATCGGGGTGACTTGCACGCCGGGCTTTGGGCGGCGCTAACTCTGAGGTCTCGGGTTCGATTTCCGGTCGGTCCAATGTCGAATACGAACTTTCCGATATTCAAAGTCAAAGTCAAAGTCAAAGTATTTTATTTGCAAAGAACAGGTATGAACAGGATGTCAAATATAAGGATTAGAATCGCTATTCAATTAATAAACATTAACATGCAAAAAATTATTGATAATTAATAATTAAAAAACTCATTTATGCTATAATAACATTTTTCTAACAACCACATACGTAGCTTTCTTGTCATTAAAGTTATAGGTGCCTGTTTAAATTGATTTGGGATTCTGTTATATACTTTTATGCACATATTAACAACTGTTTTGATAGAGAGCAGTATTTGGGCGGAAATCTAAGACAAGTCTGTCACTGTCTCTTGTGTGTTCGAGGAAATACCTCCTTGGCTCGCAAAAACAATTCTGGGTGCTGTTCGACAAACTTGTATATATCTAATATGTACATACTTGGAATGGTTAGTATGCCCAACTTTACAAATAGTGGCCTGCATGAGTCAAATGGACCTTTGTTACATATGGCTCTTATGCATTTTTTTTGGGCAATAAATATTTTATTTATATTTGTGCCATTGCCCCACAAGATAAGCCCGTAAGAAATATTTGCCGGGTCTGGGTGGTTGTGTTACCATCGTTGTTTCTGTTTTCCATAAAACGAGTGCTTTAGCTACTTACCTTAGGATCAAAACAATACATGTAATGTTGTCTAAAATAGCTATACAGGCTGTTGTTTTATAACTGGGACAGTATAAGCAAGTCGGAAACCAGAAGAGATACAGAGAAACTGTCTTAGGAACCATCAAATCTTTAGCAAATTTTTTGGTCAAGAGTGAGTTGTATTAAAATTAGTCGAATTGATTATTAGCAGCAGAGTTAATCATTAAATGTGACTTAACTTCTGCTGCTCTGATTGTTTTCTTTCGATACAATGAAATAGCCCTTACAAGAAACAGAGACGATCCGCATTAAGAATAAACAATCTGACAATATTTTATGTAAAACTATTTGCTTGTTTTTAATTGTTTTAAACAAAAGAAGATTTGATGGTTTATCTCTTATGGTTTTAGACTTCCTCTCTTTCTCCCTGTGTTGTAAACATCCCATAGGGAAGGCTTGCCAAAGCAGTGGGGACGTAAAACTAACTTAAAATGATTTGTGTTTTTTATATATTTTAGCGTTTTATTAACGCTTAAATATACTTAAGTAAAATTTTAAACACTGAAAAAAGACGACAACCTCAGGCGGGAATCGAACCACGCACCTTCCGCATTCCGGGCGGCTGCCTTAACCACTTGGCTACCGAGGTCTGGCTTTCACCCGTCGAAATTTTTTTTTTTTTTTAAATTTTACTTAAAACGATTTAAAATAATTAGAACTTTAGTTTATTTTTCATATCAAATTGTATACACGCCCTTAGGAAAACTTCTATTCGAATGGTTATCTTTATCTTAATCTAACTGACACGCTGTATCTATAATGAAGCCGTGATTACTGGATTATTTGTTATCCTCCTTATTTTAAACATTCAGCATATTCCAAATGTCGTGAATACATTTAAAATGGTGACAAAACTCCTGATTATTGCCAATTTGCACAAAAGTGCGGTTGATAATTGGTTGTGTTGAGTTGTGTTGACATTTCCGAGCGCCACTGTCTACTCCATGTTTTGTGATTAGGGTTGTGATTAGGTTAGGACCAAACATTAAAACAATAGTAAAATCAATTGTTAAAGTCACATATGACCCAGGGGACAGGGAGGTTGTAAAATTACTTACAAGATAAAATTTTACTAGAAAAATTACATTTAGCATTGTGAATGCTAAAAATACAAAATAATCAAAATATGTAAAGTTACATTTACATTACATTTAAAAATACAAAATAATCAAAATATGTAAAATTACTTTTTTTTTATTCTTTACGGGTAACAAATTGTCTTCATCTCACCAGATGTTAAGTGATGATAAGGCTGAAGGTGGAAGCGCACTTCACCCGGGATCCTCCACTGCTGAGGCACGGGCTATCTTATCTCTAAACACTACAATGCTACGCCGTAACATTGATGTTACTGCGACATGTTTTGATAAGACGGTGGTAGCTAGTTAGGCGGACTTAAAACAATTCAACCACCAATCGAGTACACATGTGCCCCGCTGGGAATTAAATGTTTCATTTTACGCAAAAAAAAAAAAGTTTTTTGAAGTGGTATTGGGGCTGGGATTTAATTACCTGTTTCATTTTATATTATTAACCAATTAAAGATATAAAAGTTAAAGATTTAATAAAATGTTAAATTAAAAAGTGTTATCTTTTCAATTTGTGATGTTCACGTAAACTTTTAAAAACATCATTTTGAAATATTTTTATGCACTATTATTAATTATTTTTATATTATCATACGATCGACAGCCCTAAACAGACACAAAATACAGACACAGAACACTACGGCAACAGGGATTGTCAAACGATCCGAAATTGGCTCAATTTTGTGGCGACGCAATGAATTTTAGCGAATTGAGATATTTTCATCACGCCATTGTTGTGCGCTAGTGATGGGACGAGGCAATATCGATATCGATAGAAATAATATCAGAGTCAACTCGTTTATTCAATATTGCCTTCACAGGCACTCATTGACATCAAAAACTACGAAACTATCTAATTAGTAATAATTAAAGCTAAAATTGAATCAACCATTTTGGTAGAGCCTTCAACCGAGAAGAGCTAGCAAGAAACCTGGCAGGTTTTTTAACAATGGTTTTTTTTGGAGGTAGTTTGCTAATGGCCTGTTTAGCATCACCGGAATTTTTAGGGGCCCCGCGCCGGGCGGCTAGAAACTTAAAGGGTTCCTTAAGCAGTGCGATGTAATTGTAACACCGTCACAGGGTTACTAGAGGGAATGGCATCTCAAAAATGTGTCCTCTTTCCCGAGGTGTTATTATATATTATGTTATAAATAAGGGATACTCTATGTAAAAAATCCATTTTCTTCGTCAAGGTTCGGGCTCAAGAACCAGGGAATAAATATGTACTTTTTACGTAATCTTATTGTAGTTAGAATATAAAAAAATATGAATTCAGACTTTGCTGGCAAAACAGTATACTATAAAAAAGCGAACAGCATCCGTCAAAATTAGCCAACGGCATAACATGTACTCTCCATCTTACAAGTACAAGTAATAACGAAACTAAAAACACGAGAGACGTTCTACTTAACGGTAAACACGTAACCCGAATGGAGTATTCTTTTGTAAAAAATAAAATACAGAATACATTAACCCACATTTTCCTTTTGTTGTTATTAAAATTATATTTGGTACTACTCGCGGCCACGTCTATACGAGTAGGTACCGGCCGTAATGGTTTATGCAACGATTCGCGTCCAGTACTTTCTACATAACCCTTTTTTTATGAGAACACAGCGTGACGCACTTAAATAACTATAAACATTCTTCTAACATCATCACCACAGATGCGTAGCAAACGGTAAATCATATTTTTTTTAAAAGACTTTTGACGACCTCCGTTGCCGAGTGGCTTGCACGCTGTACTTTTGGCGGCGCTAATTCTGAGGTCCCGGCTTCGATTCTCGGTCGGGTCAATGCCGGAAACTAGGGATCAAAACAATATATGTGATGTTGTCTATGATATATATTTAATAGACTTTTAGGCAAATGTCATTCGCTCTACTAATACAATGGTGTTGTTACTCAAAATATTCTGATATTTGAGATTTTACCTTATTGTAATAATAGTACAGTTTCATTTGAAATGTTAGTATGTTTTGAGTTAATACAGTGTTGTGTTGGTCGGCCCATGTACACAACTGGTGCAACTCGGTCGAAACGTCGGATGTATAGTGATACTGTATACATAAGTGCAATAACTAAATAAGTAGTTTGCATATCTCCCCGTGGACTAGTATAGGCTGATGATGATAATGGTTTCACGCAAGCGCCCTTTGTCCTATGTCCTCTTTACCTATTAGATTCTCAAAGGGGTTCGGTCGAATCGGAAGCGGGACAACCCGGGGGCGTCTCTAAAGGCAAGCAGCTTGGCACGGGTTGACCTAGTCGTGGGGGAAAATTTCAACAAACTATTTTCTAAACAACCGTAGCATTAGAATGAAGCTGTTGACGTAACACGTTACGCCGACATGCGCGATCTGATAAAAGCGTTTGACGCATTACTGGCTCATTGTTCGACTGTGGTGGCTAGGGTTCACGCATATTTTAACGTTGCTCAGTGTCGCAACCATAAATATAACGGCCCAGGTTTGATGCGTGATAATGGGACTGCGTAACATTTTTTTAAGGCAACCTTTAGCAAAATGTATTAATATTTAATATAGTATGTTTATAAAAATATATATATACCTACATATATATATATACATTTTACGCAAATGTTACAGCGGAAAAATTATAATTAAGAAAGTGTTGATAAAATTTTAAGAAAGATAAGGTATGTTTGACATTTATTAAAACACTAGCGGCCCGTCCCTGCTTCGCACGGGTGGACATTTTTTTTAATATAGCCTGTTTTTTTTAAATCGGTTCAGTAGTTTTTGAATTTATTCGTTATATACATACATACAAAAATACAAAGCTTTCCTCTTTATAATATTAGTATGAAATAGGTTATAAGAGGTTGAATATGTATCCTACTTGTCCATAGAAGAAGGCATGAGTCCACTAGTGGGACGTAAATAGATTGATGTGGACAAAACAAATATTATGCAAGAGATTACGAAATATTATGGCAGGGTCCTAGTTGGCCTTCACACACTGTCATGTTTCCTTATTCATCGTACCTACCTATATCTTTCTGTTATGTCTGTGTGATCGTCAATAAATAATTTATTCTTATTCTAAGATATGAAATGTTGGTCCCAAGTGATAGACTGGTAGACGCCCATGATTATAACAACATGCTTACCTTATAAGCACAGAGCCAAGATTGTCAATACCTTAAACCAACCTACCAAATCATTAAAAGGTAGACCAAGACGAAGATGGCGGGACAACCTTGATGGGTTCATGAAGGAATGGCGTGATGTTGCATTGCAGGGGACCGGAAGGTGTGGAAAAAGTGTGGGGAGGACTTTGCCCAGGAGTGGGACAGCTATGGCTGATATAATATAATATAATAATGATATGTGTTGTTATGCTTTTGCACGGCTCATTTGATTGAAGGACACATTACAAAACTTTAAGACTTTAATGTACAAAATGAAGCGTTAAATAATACATAATTAGGATTAGACGTTCATAATGATCTCATAATCTATCGCCATTTTATAGAATTTTACTCATCATCAGAATTGCTACAGCACAGATCGACACGACTGAGTAATCGTTAGAGCACGCTCAACCCATTACGCCAGACCTCTCCATTTTTAAATTTTTAATTTTATAGGATATTTAATGTTGAATAGTTATTGTGGTCAGAAGTAACGTGTTATTTAATTTAACGTATCATCATCATCATCGTCATCTCTGTAAAAAGACGTCCACTGCTGGACGAAGGCCTCCCCCAAGGATCTCCACAACGACCGGTTTTGTGCTGCTCGCATTTAACATTTAATATACAAATGTGACCCTTTTGGATATCGCAATTAAAAGTAGTAAAAAAATATATTGTTAGCGGAAATGTGTCGCGCCTAGATGGAAGGGGTTGCTGTGGTGGAGGGAGTAACGCTGTCACGAACATAAAACCAGATGCGCAGCGCCTCCGGGTCACTTTTTCGTCGAGCTGCGGTTGTGATCACTTGCTAAGGGGAAACTCTGTCCGTTCGTCTATTGAAATTGCCTTCTCTGTTTAAATTTTGCTTTGTTACTATTTCAGTCGATTTAAATAAGAAATTGTTAATTTTAGAATTAAATTGTAGCTTGTAATGTTTGTTTTTTTTTAATAAATACGTTTAAGATTCCTAAAAATATATTTATTTATTTAATTACACGTGCGCGGCCAATTACTATAATTGATACCAAAAAAGAAAGAATTCCGATTTAAAATTATACATTAACATAAATAGATTTGTCTCATATAGATTGAAATAGTGAACATCAATGATTTCATATGTGAACATAGTGAAAATATTAAAATTAATTAAAATTAAATAAATCGATACAACAAAATTAGTGAAAAAAATAAAATTGTCGTCAATTGCCACAATTTAACAGAGAGTAATAAATAATAATTCAAACATTCTTCACACAGAACTCGTTACAATTTGTCAATAACGATAAAACTTCGTATAAATACTTTGCATTACTCAAAGCGTGACTAATCGGTTGGACCGATGTCAGAAAGGTCGATTTTTTGCAAAATCGACTATTTCAATAAACGACACCATTTTCCATGTAACTTTTTATGTAACCTCCAAGTAAATGATGTCACGTAATGCAAACAAAACGACACTTCGGTCAATCGGTCTGAATTCAGCGATTTCCTTATAAATACAGTTTCAATTTATTGCAGTGTTGCTTAACCGTTTAAAGATCTTTGTTTTTCTTTCTTTACAGGTAATACTTGAATTGGCAACTCTTCTTGAATGGTAAATGTATGCAACGCAACTAGTAAAGTAAAAGTAATTAGCCTCTAGGTATACTAATAGACTGGCTTTGTCCCAGCTATAGACAGTAAAGGCCTCCATCATTGAAATTGAGTCACCGCTACAATTAAGAGAGCTGGCTGTAAAAGAATTTCGACGAATTTCCTTGCTGAGTTGGTTGCCAATCATTAAGTGACATCATCATCATCAGGTCATTTTATGTCCCCACTGTTGACGCACGACCCTTCCCTATGGATGGATAGGGAGAACGGGTCATAAACCGCCACGCGGGCCCAGCGCGGATTGGTGGTTGCTGACAACTGCTTAAGGAAGCGCGGAGGAGCTCGATACATTTTTAATCACCCATCTGATGACCGGCCTTTGCGAAAGTTGCTTATCTCGGCATTCGCAGACCAGGCGCGTTAACCACTGCGCCATCGAGCTCCTCAAATGTGACATGGGGTCCTTCAAACGAGGCGTGAAGGCTCCTTGTGGGCCTGTAGGGTGAGGGTGACTGATGCTGCGTTATTTTCACGCAGAACCAGTTGTCTTCGCGTCTGGACTCTATTTCCTCTTAACATCTGGTGGACTGGAGTCATTTCCCGTGATAATTGTAAAAAAATCATGTGTAGAGTTCGCGTTAGCTTAAGTAAACAATATTTTCCTCATTGAATAACGTCGATCCACTAAGTTAGATAATTAATTCAGCGCTGGGTCTCCCCAAGACTAATTAGCAAGCAATTATAAGCACACCGTATATATTATTAATCCATGGCACAGTTTTTACCCCGTCATACTCATTCATTAGGTAAGGGTGAAAGTTTTGTGATACTACAGCGATTTATGAGGTATGCTAATTGCGGGCTATATACATTTGATTTCACAATAAGAAATCAAATGTATATGATTTTTTCGGACCGTTACGATCTTGGGATTTTCAAGAAACGAGCTTATTCCTACCTTAAAGGCCGGCAACGCGTCTGCGATACCTCTGGTTTTGCGGGTGGTTGTCCATGAGCGCCGGTGTTACTCTCCATCAGGTGACTCGCTTGCTCGTTTGCCTCCTCCTTTTATAAAAAAAACGCTTAGTATATTCATTTCTGGAATCAAATCAAACAGTTTATTAGTGAGAAACACAGCTGTTAAACTCTTAGGTACACAAGTACATGTTCAGCCTTATCGCAGACAGACGTAGTACATAATAATTTAATAAAACAATATTATTAAATAAAAATTCAAATTCATTCATTTTAGACAGTTTAGGTTTCAAAAATTAGCTCTTATGAATGTCACTATGCCATCGGTTCGTAAGTCTACACAGGGCGGGAGACCGTGTACTGAGAAGAACCGGCAAGAAACCCAACAAGTGTATTTCTTTTCACCCTTACTTTTACAGCGTCACACTTTGGGGAATGTCCACCCTGTTATAGAAAGAACACTTTCCACACAAAACAATACACAAAATATAAAAAAACAATAAAAACAAAATGAAAAATAACAATAATATTGTAAATCTGGTACAAATTAATAATTCTACAATAACACTAAGTTAGTCGTCATCTTTCCAGTGCTACTTCCATTATCGATCTTATATCTTATCTTGGTTGCTGACGTTCTCCTCTCACATAGCACTTTGACACATCGGGATCTTTTGTGCAACCCATCCTTTCACTCTTCTTCCTCTGTAAAGATCGATGCTAATAGACCCATTATCGATATATCGACACGTTTTATCAATATATCGACAAGTTTTATCGATACATCGACAACTTTAATCGTTTTATCGATATATCTACACGCTTTATCGATACATCGACATGTTTTATCGATATATCGACACGTTTTATCGATAGTCTATGCACATCCCTCAATCGGAATGTTGTTCGTATCCGCAGTAAACTGATTTAGAAATTCCGGCCAAGTGTAGCCGGCTGGAATGATCGCGTTTACCGTGTTCTCTGGACGTGTAGTGGCAAGTGGCACGAACGGGAAAGTTTCGGGTTCGAGTTTCTTTTTTTCATACTTAGCTCGGCAAATGATTCCACTCCACTTCAAATGAGTCCAGACGTGAAGACAATTGGTGCAGCGTGAGAACAATGTCATAGGAAGGAGAGAAAAAAACGACACAAAGGAACGACACAAAAAAAAATCAACCAAATGTGGATTAGTAATGACAAACCCGGGCTAAGCCTGGAACAAAAGCTCTTCGTCCCTTCCAAAGCACGAAGGAGCTTGAGATACGTTTTTGGTCACGCATCCATTTTTGGTCACTCTTGATTTCCGAATGTATGCTTTTTTTAATCGTTCTATTTTTATTTCTTTTTTCTTTCACCCAATGACCGGCCTTTGCGAATGTCGATTAACTTAAGCAATCACAGACCGAGCTCCTAGCGGCCGAATGCTTGTTTACAAACCCAGCCAATTAAATGCAAAAGCTTCTTACCCATTGACGTTTCGAGACGCGTAGACCCAATGTCACGGCTTCCCAAGACAAAGGTCATTGTGGTCACTGTGACCGATGCACAATGGGAAGGCATTGGTCGCGGGTTCGGATCCCGGGTGGGGTAAGGTTGGAAAGGTCAACGGTATAGATGCAGACTTTGGTTTGAGGTTTTGTTGAATGTTTATTTATTTATTCTGAATTATTATTTTGAAATAATTTACATTAATATATTACAGCTGTCAAAGTAAAAGTTATGTTTCGATGTAATTTTACCCTAAGTTGTAGCAACAATATGTACCTACATTATTAAAATTAATTTAAAATTAAAATACTTATGAATTTAATGCAACATAAAAAAACAGCAAAATAACAGTTAATTTCTGTTTTAAGATATTTGCACTGAGGAAGGCATTTTAAGCCGGTACCGACGACTGCATTAGCAGTCGTTAACAACCACCGATCCGCACTGGGCCCGCGTGGTGGTTTACGGCCCGTTCTCCCTGTGGTTCCGTAGGGAAGACTCGCGCCCCAGCAGTGGGGACATAAAATGAGCTGGTGTGTGGTTGGTGACAGACTGGATGTATCATGGGGTTTCTGGTTTTAGATGAGACTTATATCTATCGATCTAAATTGAAAAGTTTTTGAGTTACTTATTTTCAAATGCACTTTGCTCGAATAACGGTTAAATCCAGAATATTCAATTTTAAAAGCTATTTAATTTCACTGTTCAATACATACATGGGAGTTATGGTGACAGCTATTAGTGCTTGACATCCCCCTTATCAACCTACGTGGGACAACCTGAATATAAAAAAGAAACATATGTCCATTATTTTTATCTAATTTAAAGAATTTAAACTCATATAAGTTCAGCGTTGATGTAAAAATTTTTACGTTACCTTTAAAACAAAAGAACCAATCTCTCCTAAAACAGTGAGAATACCTTAAAATAAATCTTTACGTGAATCCCTAGAGTTCAATAACAAAGAGGTACACCCGTACATCCCGACCGCCCGCCGCCCAGACGAGCCAGACCAAAACAATCTCGTCTCACTCAGCGTTGCAGGGCGGTGAGACTTTCAGTTTTAACAAGCGCACAGGGCCGGACTGAGGGCGAACAGCGGTGGAAGAGTCAAAAGATAAAAACAAAAAATCAAACAATAGGTAATAAATAATTTTCCATATTATCTTATAATTATACAATCTGTCCGGGGAAGTAGTAATGATACTTGAAGAGCGTGATCTATGGATAATTTTATCGATAAAAACACCTCAAATCAGGGGTCTGACCCGCCTCTCACCTTTAAGTTTATCATTACCTCTTCCTTTTAAAAAAGCGATGGTATGAGCACCTTGACACTGATAAGCAAATATTTGGTATCATTCGATAGCTAACAAGATTACCTATTAGTAGAAGTAGCAAACACACACGCGCCCCATACACTTTGAGAGAGTAAGGATTGATTTAAGTAAAAAAAACAGAAAAGAAAAGAACGAGGGTAAATTTATTACTCAGTCAGAACCCTGATTTGAGGTATTTTTATCGATAAAATTGTTCATATATCACGCTCTTAAAGTTTGATTACTACTTCCGGACAGGTTGTATAGTTATGATTATAAGTTATAGTTAAAATTATAACTATAATATAAAATAACTATGAAATGTTTTTTTTTAGGTTTCTGTCTTTTGTTTCGGTTAATAATATTGTTAACCGAAACAAAAGCCAGAACGTTACTGGTATATGTTGTGCGTACCTATAATTAAAATATATATACAAGTATATCTATTTAAACTATACTTGTTTTTATGATTATATAAGTTTAGATAAATTTTCTATATGTATTTAGTTGGCAAGCCTTTTCTAATAAAAAACTAAATAAGTTGAGGAGAGAAGAGGAGACTCACCGGAGCAATTTGCCGTAACGTAACATCATCAACAGCAATGACGTATCAAAGCTCTCAAGCTCGCCGCGAATGGAAGGGGAGGAGTATTCCTGGGTATATACCCAGTAGTTGCTCTGCTTATGATGGTTATATCACTGGCGCATTAGCTTCAAAATGCGGAGAGGGGTACCTTGGTTTTTTAGTAACTAGGATCCTTGACAACTCCTTATTTTTACTTTTAATTTTCAAGTGCTAATTGCTGCACTGAAGCTAAATTAAATATTTATATTTTTTTTATAAAATACAGTGAAAAAATTAAACGCCCACCCGACCCAGCCAGGAATCGAACCTGGGTCTTCCGCTATCCGGGCGGCTGCACTGACCGCTATGCTACCGGGAAGGCTGACGTAAGCGCTGAATTTTGTCACTGCTTTTTATGTTTTTTTAGAGTTCCTTATTTTTTTAACACACCACCCGTGGACAACAGACTTTTGCAACATCAAAGACGACATTTACGCTTTGGCGACACTGCGCAAACTATCAAGTGCGAAGGTCAGATTAAAGCCATAAGGACACAATTATAGTCGTAACTGCTTACCCGAGCCTGATCCCATGTTACTTGGGGCCGGCGCAAAATCTAATTTATTCTTACTTTTTTTTTTCATTTATTCTGTTCATTTTTGCTAGGGTTTTGGCAAAGTATTTACGGCCGGCCGCCTGCCTGACACCAACCCTCCTTGGGAATCCTAGTGGTGGTTTACCCGCAACCGCGCGGGTGACCTCGTGTGGTTTTCGATACGGACGGGGTCTTAAACTCCCTTAGTCGCCTTTTACGACACCCACTAGAAGGGTTGGTGCTATTCTTTACGTCTGCAACCACACGGATAATAAAAGCCACAATATAAATATTAAAATGTTAGCCTGAGTCCAGCCCTGCACGGCGCCCGTCAGAGCATCGACTCTCGGTCCGTTCACCTCCGCGAATGGTGCAATCAAATGCTGACTCACTTACCGCGGTGCAAGGTACCTGAATGGTCTTGGGTTATTCAGAGTAACGTCATAAAATAAGGAGACCAAGAAGGTCAGCTTCAGCTTCAGCTCTTCGGTCTACATACGTGGCTAATTTGGTATCTGTGGGAGGGTGCTTGCTAAAGCCCTGTCTAATTGGTCGGGTTAATTGTCCAGTAAAAACCTACTTCTTTTCTCTATTAAATTCTGACTTAATTATTTGTCAAATTGTATTTTTCCTTTCCTAAATTATTATCTAGTGCACATTCGTCTGAGCGACATATCTAAAAAGTAGGAATATGTTATAGGCATTACAATAAGCTTACAGTTGTAATGCCTAACTAAATCATTCTGTGGAAGTCTACTAAAAAGCCTCAGAAGTTGAGGATGCCGGGAGAAGTGCGCTTCTACCTTCGGCCTCATCATCACTTAACATCAGGTGAGATGAAGGCACTGTGCTTACCGTAAGATATAAAGAAAAAAATCATGAGCCATCAAAGTTCAAAGTTCTTTGTACATAATAAACAGGTGTTAAAAGGATTAAAAAAAAGAAACAAACATGACCCTGCAAGGGCACAGCAAGTACATTAAATAAAATTACGGTATATATTATTACTAAAACATACATTACATTATTATTAAAATTCTTAAATACATTCAATATTTATAGTCACCCTACATTTAATTATAAAAATCTACATTCATTCAAAACAATCGCTAATTATTATAAGTAATATAATATCAATATTATCAATTATTTTATAAATTATTTATTTAAAAACTCTTGCAGCTAATAAAATATTTTTTTTTTAGATATTTTTTAAATATTATTTTAAATTTAGTTAAATCTTTTATGTCTTTGATTTCACTTGGTAACCTGTTGTAAATTCTTCGCTTTCTTCTGCCTTTTCGAAACATTTCATATTTACAGGTAGGTTGGGTTAATTTATTTCGTGGTCTCACATTTTGTGGACGTTGGTTATACGGAAAGAAATTAGGGTGCTTCCTAACAAATTCACAAATGGCATAGATGTTATGAAGCGTGAAAGGATGTTTCCATTGCGAGTGAAGGTCGCCATTTTATAAAAATATGCTACCGTAGTGACACCAGTATTGACAACCTCCTTGGTCATGGCTTGCACACCGGTTTTCATGGTGTCGCCATCTCTAAGGTCCCGGGTTCGATCCCCGGTCGGATCAATTTAGAAATACCTGTTTTTCTAAATTGTTTCGGGTCTGGGTGTTACCTATGTATAAAAAGTATGTATTTAAGTACTATATTAAGTATGTTAGTTAACCATTTATCGAGTTTCTTAAGAAAGCTTTTCTTGGGGCTAGACTTAGAATAATTACGTATAGAAAGATAGTCCTCATACAAGCGCTCTGTCAAAAGTGAAGCACTAAACCGATTCACACTTTCGTGACGATTACTTGCTACACGCTGCGACACGCACGCACACGAACTCCGTAGTTGTATTGAAAACTCGGCGCTTGGAGCCATTCAAAATGGGCGCGCGAACTTACTGTCTATACGGGGCTAGATAATTGGTGTGAGTGTGGGAAACATTTATATATTTTCATTTAGTGTTAGACATCAGTTTTCGTCGCTAAGAATAATTTCATTGTATTTTTCTTGATGTCAGCTAGAAAGCAGGTTCAATACAGACCGTATTCAATAGTCGCTAAAGTCACAAATCAGTTACCAACCCCTATTTCTAATGACAACGAAACGTGTCGATCACATGGTGCTGGTGTCTACACACGTTTTTGGTGTCTACATACATATCAACGATTATGCCCAAAGATCGGCGACTTCAATTGAGAATTTATTCTGACTGAACCGATTAGGAGGAGCACGATGGCGCAGTGGTTAACGCGCCCGGTCTGCGAGTGCTGAGGATAAGCAACTCTCGCAAAGGCCGGTCATCGGATAATTGACCACAATTTCATCATCTCGTGCTTCGCAAGGCACGTAAAGCCGTCGGTCCCGGCTTCATTAGCAGTCGTTAAAAACCACCAATCCGCACTGGGCCCGCATGGTGGTTTATGGCCCGTTCTCCCTATCACATCCATAGGGAAGGCTCGTGCCCCAGCAGTGGGGACATAAAATGCGCTGATGATGAACCAATTATAGTCTGGCCTGAGGACGTTGTTGGGGTAACCACGCTTCTCGAAAAGTTACGCCCTCCTTCGCACTTTAAACTATATATACAACATTTATTTTTTATCTCAAGGTGGTCTGGGACGTGAAAATAAAGTATCAACTAGCTAACTTCCCGTGCATGGCGTTAGAGCCGACTAGGGGACAAGGCTCCAAGATGCTCGCACACCAGGCGATCGGCTGCAACCCATCACTGATGTTATCTATCCCACCTCGGAGCGTTACTTTGATTATGCCAAATGTGGCGTACTGGAGAGTATACCTACTCAAAATTGGTGTTTTCGATGGGCCTTTGCCCAGCAGTGGGACAGTTATAGGTTACTATTACGTAGTTTAAATAAGATCGCAAATCACAATGCGCTTCCAACCTATAAAACCAAGCTATAAAAGTGAGAAAGTCAATGTAGTGAGTGCGCAGACGCTGCGTGGGTTCCGTTCCCACGTCTGGGATTGTTGTATAATAGTTGGGCTAGGTCAGTTTCGTTTTCATGGCAACTGCATGTTTAGTAGTATTCGTGGCGCTAGTGGGCGGACTTGAAATAGTCGACTAGTATAGTCGTTTTTAGGGTTCCGTACCCAAAGGGTAACACGGGACCCTATTGCGCTCTAAGAGCTCTTTCAATTTAGTCGGACGGCTAACGCTCGTTTGCGGTGCTTTAGCCGTCCGACAACAAACGTCTAATTTGAAAGAGCCCTTAGACTCTGCTGCCGTCCGTCCGTCTGTCTGTCCGTCGGTCACCAGGCTGTATCTCATGACTCGTGATAGTTAGACAGTTGAAATTTTCACAGATGATGTATTTCTGTTGCCGCTATAACAAAATATATATATATATATATATATATAGATATCTCCACTCGGCAAATGTTGATCACACTGGTTGTGGCATCAGTTAATTGTTGATCCGTTGGCAATTGTTGATCAGAACAGGTTTTGTTGATCTAGTATAGGATCCCGCATACAAATGTGGCTCTGATCAGATCAACAATTGCCGGCCCTCTGGTGGCCAAAATACGAACTATACACAGTATTTTTATACATATCCACTCCATCAATTGTTGATCAGATTCAAATGGGCCAATCAGAGGCTACCTTCTCTATGATTGGTTTTGTTCTATTGTGCGCTGTTGCCACTTCGCTACATAAATCGCGCGTCAACTTACTATGCAGCGATGCAAGACCTCCTGTGATCGACGGCATCTCAAACAAGGCGCTCAAGTACTTTCCGATACAAGTAAGTACTTACCTTGTTAGCCATTATCTTTAACGCCTGTTTCGATCAATGCCACTTTCCGGCCGGCTGGAAAGTAGCAATCGTTATAGAGATTCCCAAACCGGGCAAACCTCTTAATTTGCCATCGAGTCACCGCCCCATTAGCCATCTCAAGGCGATGGGGAAGCTTTTCGAAAAGGTCATACTCGCTCGTATGAGGGAGCACCTTTTCGGAAATGACATTTTTAATAACCAACAGTTTGGCTTCAGGCGAGAGCACTCATGTCCCCAACAGGTTCACCGCATAAATGAGTTTATCTTGAGCGGTTTCCACACCCCTCTTAAAAAGAAGACAGTAGCTCTGATTCTATCTAGTCTAGTCTAGTCCTATCTAACCAATCGTACCTTTCGTTTTCGACACGAAGGTACTCTCTCCTCCCCACGTCCGATTAGGGCTGGCGTGCCTCAAGGCAGTGCCCTCTCGCCATTGCTGTACACGGCGTACACAAATGGCATACCCAACCCGTCCTACGGCATTGAGCTCTCGCTCTTTGCCGACGACACAGCACTATAGCGTAGCGGGCTTAACCCGAGTGCAATCATTAATAAATTACAAATCGCGGTAAACAATTATTATTTAGGCGCGTGGTTTCGAAAGTGGCGCATCGAAGTGAACCCAGACAAGAGTGTCGCATATGCCAGGCTTTCGCCTGATTTGCCTGGCATTTTAGCACTTGATCAGGCGTCCGGCCGGCATTATTCTAAGTCAGGCGTTTTGAATTTCAATTATTTTGAAGAAAAACAGGTAGCCATAGATGACGTTAAACTTTTTGACGAATACCAGCAGTTTAAGGAGTATTGTACAAGTCAAAATTCTGAGTTTTTTTCTCAACCTTTAACGACTCAGTGGATTGACTTTTTTATGACCAGAAACAGCAACTGTACTGAACTTGCAAAAATATGTCAATATTTATTTGGAATTACTGCACATAATGCAAACGTGGAAAGAACATTTTCTCTGATAAACGGTCAATGGACGAAAGAACTAAATAAATTTTGCGTCATCAAAAGAATAAGTAAATGTGTTTTTTTTTTTAAATTTTATTATTCCTTTTTTATAGGTACCTAGATATGATTTTCTAATTACTACTCAAATGTATGTGAAAATTTATTTTATAAATTAAAAAAAAAAATTCATTACTTAATGGCTTTTTTCTTTGTATTGTGCATTTATTTTATTATCCTTTAACCCGGCATTTTTCTTGAAAATTAGGCATAGATTTCTTCAGAGATGGTAACCCTAGTCGCAGTTCTCTTCGATGTAAAGCGTAGACACCAATTAGTCCCCTATGGAACCCCTTCGTTACGCATTTTAGGGACTGCGATCCCTTGGCAGCGAACTGTCAAATATCTAGGCGTAACGTTAGATAAAAGCCTCTTTTCTTTTTGGCGTTTGTACCTACTCTATCAATGTGTGGTCGGCCACACATTGATAGAGTAGTACAAACGCCAAATTTTATTTAAACCGTCTCAATCCTATGTTATGCCGTTACAGTAAAATGGCACTTAGAAAAAAGCGAACCCTTTATAAAGTTTGTATCAGACCAACGATGACGTACTCGTCTCCCGTTTTCAGTCACATAGCGCCCTCAGCGCTTTACAAGTTACAGGTAATTCAAAATAAATTAGGTATTAATAATATATTATGTAAGGCAAAAGGAAAAAGGCAAGGTTTTACACTACAATTTAATTTTACACTACATTTTCAGTGAGAAGGGTGAGCTTGTTTATTTTTTATAGAATTGCCAAATCTTGGTTCTATTTTTGATAATATGTCTAGTGCTCGTGTTAATTCAGAAAATACCATCATAAACGTAGTCTAGAAAATTTTTTACATGTACATGTTTGTGTACTCGGTTTGGTTGGTGGTAAGGCTTGTTTGTCCGCCAAAAAATAGACATACATACACATACATACATAAGCTCAAAAAACATTAACATTAACCCTCCTTTGGCAGACGGATAAAAATAAAAATACCTTTTAAACACAAATTAATATCTTTATTCATTTAAATGCCATTAATAATCATATCTTATAAAAGGAGTGTTGTAAATTTTTATATTTACCAAATGTCATTCAAACTTTTCTAGTAGAAATAAGTACGATCCCATTGTCTTATGTCAATGCTGCGGGTTTGATTTCTTAGCTTTATAATTTGTTCGTATTAGTCATTGATCGGTGGTATTAGTACTAAATACGTTTAAACGTCATTTGGTAAAATCAAAATACTTTGTGTTTTATAATATGCTTCAACACAAAAAAAAAAATCTTCTAAAAACTAACATACTTTTATAAACGTATACCTAATTAATTTGCACGATCTTATTTAAAAAACATTCAATTACACGGCCCGAGTTACTCGAGTAAGACTATGCTACTTATCACTACACAACATTTTAATAAGTCTTGCTCTGCCATCAAATACAGTTATACACCATTACGATTGCTTTATTTATTTATTTATTTATTTTTTATAGGTACACAGACAGATTACCATCAATACAATTTTAGTTAGTAAAGCTAATAAGTTGAGAGGGCTAGACAATAATCCAAAAGAGTGTACACAACATGATTGAAAAAAATATAAAACTATTAAGTACTTAAACACTAATAAACACACTAATAAATACACAACAAAAGATTTGGAACAATGATTATGAGTTTAAGGAGAAGAAGAGGATTGCTCATTTTTAAAGACGTCCGATACAAACTTTTTGTATCGTATAAAACTGGCGTTATAAATATCAATGTCTTTGCTACTACGCGCCATTTCATTATAACAACGGCACATTCTTACCAGTGGGCTAAAATAAGACGTGTTGTTTTTGTAGGTATATATTTCGAAAGTGTTAGGAGATCGTGATTTGTGTCTTGTGTTAATGTTCAATGATGCAAGCAGATTAGGAGCATCAATACTTGCATGGAGCACCTTATGCAAACAAAGGAGATCGTATCTTTTGCGCCGGGCTTCCAAAGAAATAACTCCAAACCTAGACAGCCTTTGATTGTAGTCTCCGAGAGTTCGACCAAGGTTACATCTGTACGAAAGTATTTTCAAACACCGCCTCTGAACCCTTTCTAGATTGTCAACATGGACTTTATAGTGAGGAGACCAGACAGGACAACAATATTCCATAGTACTTCTTACTAGACTGAAAAAAAGACAGAGAGTGCTTTGTGGTTTTTTAAATTCTTTTGTCATCCTCAAAATAAAGCCCAAGAGACGTTGACCGTTCTTTGTGATATGATCGTAATGCGGTCGGAAAGACAGTTGTTCGTCAAATATCACACCCAGGTCCCTAACAGTATTTGCTCTCATTAAAGCATTACCATCTACGTAATAACACTGGGTGAGCCGTTGTTTTTTTCTGGTAAAAGAGATGACGCAACACTTATCCACATTAAGAGTCATATCATTAGATTTACACCAATCCGAAACAGCCTCAAGATCACTTTGAAGAGCTGAACTTTGCACTGTGTCTTCAACTTTGGTAAATATCTTGAGATCGTCAGCGTAAAGGAGGGCAGGGCATGACAAGCGACTGGTCAAATCGTTAATGAAGACGACGAACAGCAGTGGCCCAAGATGCGATCCCTGGGGAACCCCTGAAGAGACTGATATGGGTGAGGAGGAATGACCCTTGACTGTAACAAGTTGTGATCGGTTGTTCAGATACGATTCTATCCATCTCAACAAACACCCGTGAATCCCATGGTGTGCCAGTTTGAGACAAAGCAAAGAGTGATTAACTTTGTCAAAGGCCTTACTGAAGTCTAAATACACAGCATCTACTTGGCCCCCAGATGCAAAAACCCTACAGAGGTAGTTTTTATACTCCAGCAAATTACTGAGCGTAGACCTTCTCTTCACAAAACCATGTTGGTTGCTTGATATGAATTTTGTGAAGTGATGGTAGAGATATGGATAAACGAGTGATTCGAAGAGCTTAGCTAAACACGAGAGTATACTGATTGGGCGATAATTATTACACAAGTTTCTGTCTTTAAATAGTTATGTACTTTTTTCACCTCTCGCACTAAGAGGAGGGTGTTTTCTACTAAAAAAAGTGAGCAAAATCGGTTCTTGCTTACAGTTGTGACTTTTTCTCACGCACCCAAAGACAGTGAGTAAAAGTCATTTTTGCTCCCGCGTGCAAAAACAGTGAGCGACAACCGATTTTGCTCATTTATTTTATTGGTTTATTAAAAAACGGCGATCAACAAACAAACCGTTTAAAGAGATACTAAAGCTTTCATTTTGCACTATTTTTATGTTAGGTAAGTACTTACCTGCTAAAACTAAACTAATAGTTGCTTTCTTATTTGCTTAGTTTTAAAGTTTTTAAATAGTAATCACAGATTAGTAAAGAGTAAGAGTAAGAGTACGAAAACTTTGGTTTTTGCTTTAGGTTAGTTAGTATGTAGGTAACTAACTTTTCCTTTTTAATAACATACTTATCAGGTATTGGAATAATAATAATAAACAATGGAAATTACCAAACATCACAAAATTAAATATTTATAGGTACAATTTATAAAATACAGTGAAAAAATTAAACGCCTACCCGACCTGCACTGACCGCTATGCTTTCCCGGCCTTCCCGGTAGCATAGCGGTCAGTGCAGCCGCCCGGATTGCGGAAGACCCAGGTTCGATTCCTAGCTGGGTCGGGTAGGCGTTTCATTTTTTCACTGTATTATAAATTGTATAAATATTTAATTTAGCTTCAGTGCAGCAATTAGCACTTAAAATAAAAAAGTAAAAATCACAAAATTACTTAAATACCTACCTATAAGTAATAAATTGTTCAGAAGTAGCTTTGTAATTTGCATACTTAGTTTTAGAAAATTTTGATGGAGTTAGCTAAAGCCTTTCCGCACTCGAGGCGTGATACGCGACATAAAATAAATTAAATTTTTTTTTTTTTAAGACCCCTGACAAAAACTGCAAAGTTACTAATATTTTTATACCAAGTATCGTCTCTTCGGTGGCGGTGGGCAAATAGCGTAATTTTAGAGATGTATTAGTATGTACAGTGGGACACACATCAACCTACCCGAATCTGTCAAAATTCCTCAATTGACTTTGAACTCTATGTTAAGGACATACAGTAAAAAAATTGGTTGAGGAAATTTGACAGATTTGGGTAGGTTGATGTGTGGCCCACTGTTAGTATAAGTAGATAAAGTTTGAAACATTTGAATAGCAGGTAAGTTATTATGTAAGTTAAGTTTTAGATTAAAGTGTAGGGAATGGATTCGGGCGAAACGATTCGACAAATTCGCTCTGGACAAGCTCTTAGAAAATAAAACCAAAACCTACGTAGCTGTAGGTAGGTAAATAAATACCTTTAAGAAGTACTAATGTAGATTTTAAAACATATAAATTGCACGTAAGTATAAGTTATTGTTTTCATCACTCCAGTAGGTATTTGCCTACATGCAAAAAGGTACTACAAACACCCAGACCCAACACAAATATCTGTTTCATCGACAAACATTTGTGCTGGTGCGGGAATCGAACCTGCGACCCTTTGCGTCTCAAATGACTGAAATGAAATAGGTACTTACTTATGTCGTCCATCTCATAAACAAAACGAGTAGGTACCTACTTACCTACTTAATATTTTTTCTTAGCACACTGTCTGCGCTGCGCGGGAGACAAATTCCGACTGAGATAGGCCAACTTACTTGGGAGTGGGACTCGCAAAATCGCGAGCGCACTTTCTATCTCACTTTAACATAATACTTCCGTTTCGTTTTGCAACATTGCCGCTCTTCCGCAGCGCTACTCAAAAAGCAAGTATCCGCGGCAAATGTTGATCAAGCGAAGTTTACATTGATCAACAAAAGTATCCTCAGTGTAAAAAAAAAGACTGTTAAATGATCAACAATAAGCGTGATAGTCGTTGACGAGCTAAAGACTTTACGGCACACTTAAGCATAGCGTCGTAAGGAGGAGAATTCATATATAGTAGAATTAGCACGATAAACTCAAAACTTCCTAAGTAATAGGCGAACAAAGGTGGATCAACAATTAATGCGGATTTCAGCCTGATCAACAATGGCCGAAAGGAGGACAATATATATATATATATATATATAATATATATTTATTTATTATAATATAACAAAAAAACAGAACAAAATAAATATTTAAGGGGCTCCCATACAACAAACGTGATTTTTTTTTGCCTATTTTTGCTCGATTTTGATAACGGCAACAGATAGACGCTTGAAATATTCACAGAATATTGAGTTATAATATTACTTAATATTATTATTCACTTTCAAAGTAAAGAATTAAATTAAAATAAAATTAATATTTTAGTGGGGCTCCCATACAACAGACATGTTTTTTTTTTTGCCGTTTTTATAGATAATGGTACGGAACCCTTCGTACGCGAGTCCGGTTTTTTTGTTTTCTTTTTGTGAAGCTCGATGGCGCAGTGGTTAACGCGCCCAGTCTGCGGGTGCTGAGGTTAAGCACCTTTCGAAAAGGTTGGTCATCGGATGGGTGCCCAAAAATGTATCTCTACGTCCGTGCTTCAGAAGGCAAGTAAAGCTGTCGGTCCCGGCTGCATTAGCAGTCGTTAATAACTACCAATCCGCCGCACTGGGCCCGCGTGGTGGTTTACGGCCTTTCTCCCTGTGGTGTTTCCACCCAAGGGGAAGGCTCGTGCCCCAGCAGTGGGGTCATAAAATGAGCTGGTGATGATGATGGTGATGGTCCTTTTAACGGTCGTTTAAACATTTTTTTTTATATATTTACGGGTAAGCGCAGTGCCTTGATCTCACCTGATGTTAAGTGATGATAAGGCCAATGATGGAAGCGCACTTCACCCGGGATCCTCAACTAGTGAGGCACTGGCTATCTTATCTCTAGCTGCCGGAACACAACAATGCTACAAACATTGATGTTATGGCGACATATTTAGATAAGATGGTGGTAGCAAGCCAGGCGGACAAACAAGCCCTACCACCAACCAAACTGAGTACACAAAAATGTTCTCCCCGCTGGGAATCGAACCCGGGACCTCTAGGTCTAAACCGGTGGTCTTAGGCTCTAGACCACAGAGGCGGTTCCACAAAAGATCCCGTAGGTCGAAGTTCTACTAGGAGAGAGAAACCTTAGCAGGCTTCACTGAGATAAGATAAACGTAAGTCTTTCTCTATATCTTTAAGAAAAACCTTGGGTGATGTATAAAATTAAATACATAGTGCTTCATACATACGTAATATTGTACACTTTCACTTTCGAGGTCACCGTTGAGATTTAAGAACTGCCTCCTGATAAGTGAGATCAGTTAAAATTTTACCTATCCTCGTTTTCGTAAACTTTATCGAATGTCACCACCACCAGGTACCTTACCTACCCTCATAACAGAAACTGTCAAAGTGGAACAAAGGAAACCGCACCGAATTACGAGAGTAGTTAAGTTTAAATTCGCCAAACAACGCGGACGCTTTGAAACATTACTTGGACACAGTCGCTGCAACTTTTAATTTCCTTTTGCCCTGTCCACCACATTTGAACTTCAAACACGAAATATGGGAGCGAATTTAATTCTAGTCGTGTCTAGTTTTTTAATTAAATACTGTATTTGAAACTGTTGTTCGAGTTTCTATTTCCGAACTTGACATAAGATTATCTTCATCATCATCATCTTCTCAGCCAAAAGACGTCCACGGCTGGACAAAGGCCTCCCCCATGGATCTCCACAACGACCGGTTTTGTGGTGCTCGCATCCAGCGGGTTCCCGCGACCTTCACCAGATCGTCGGTCCACCTTGTTGGAGGCCTGCCCACACTGCGCTTTCCGGTACGCGGTCACCACTCAAGGACTGTTCCGCCCCAGCGGCCATAAGTCCTGCGAGCAATGTGCCCTGCCCACTGCCACTTGAGCTTAGCAACTCTATGTCCGTAACCTTTGTTCTTCTGCTGATCTCCTCATTTCTGATTCGATCACGCAGCGAAACCCCCAGCATAGCCCTCTCCATTGCTCTTTGAGTGACCTTGACCCTTCTAATGAGGCCCATAGTGAGCGACTAGAGATTATCTTATCTTTTATCTTATATCTTATCTTGATAAGATACATTTTTATTGCCATAAAACTGTGTCCAATCGGGTGTAGCAACGGAGTTAATAGTTTTTTTATGATTTCTTCAATATGTACTTTTTGTCACATCACACCAATAAGTAAATAGCCTATAAATGTCCCACTGCTGAGCAAAGGTCCCCATCATTGAAATCAAGGCATCATCTGAAACACACTTTGCTCCAAGGGTCGGAAACGTTATTTAAAATAACGTTTTTCAAACGTTTCTAACAATTCTTTGTGTGTTCTTTGCATTGCGTTCGGAACGAAAACGAAATGGGAACTTTTTTTTTTCTTTTTTTGACAGAGATTGCTGATTGCCTCAAACGGCATTTTCAGCTTCATCGGGCTTGTTTGAGGGCGGCGAGGAACGTAAAGGGTCCCTCAAGACGTGTGAAACGAATCACCTTCGGAGGTTTTCTAGAGGGAACGGCATCGCGCACTAGTGCGCGTCCCCGTGCCCTACTAGATTCTCCGAAGGGTTCGGATAGGATCGGGGAGCGGAGCAACCCGGGGGCGCCTCTAAAGGCTCGGACCTCGGCTCGGGTTGACCGGGCCGTGGAGGAGGAGAGAAGCGCCCAGGTACATGTCTGTACCTGGCGTAGAGCGCGTGTGAACCGGTTCTTCGTACCCTTGTTCTACGAGTACGGTGTCTTCGGCCTAAACTAGTGTGCATGTTTAGTGTATTCTGTAAATGTATAGTGGCATTTAGAGGATCGCGCGGGCGAAATGGGAACGTTTTCAAAAACCGGTTTAACCCGCAGGACGGCGGGCGCTGCGCGGGTCGTGCGTGCGGCGACAAGTATGGACTTGTTTTATGCTGCAGCGCGGCTTCATTTTATTACATTACATCAATCATTCCGATGCGATTGCTTGCTGTGGTTGTGTTTACTCTTGTTATTGGGACTTCGCGAGTGGTTATTACTTACATAATAAAGTCAGTGGTGCATAATTATTGCTTACAGTATGGGACGAAGAAGAAAAAACATAATTTACTCTTATTACACTCATATAAACGGATGAAGCGCGAGCTACGCCTACGCGCTCGGCATGCAACAGTCGCGAATGTGCCGCAGCAGTGACGAACGGACGGTGTGTTCAACACACAACAACAACAAAACAACAACAACAACAAAACAAACAACAACAACAAAAACAACACACTGTGTTGTTTTTATTTTATTATTACAAGCTTTTTTTGAGAACGCTGCTAAAGACCTCACCACTACACTACAGAAGAGCTGCTGGGCTTGCTGTTCAGTATAAAATAAAGAACTCATAGCAAGTATTTTATTTATTACGTACCTCCCGTTTAAATAGTCCGTCCATGCCACGAATGCCAGAGAGATGTCGAAGCGCTCTCGAGCGTCCCAAGCGCTAAAAGCACTCGCAGCGAGTGCTGAGCGCTCCGAGCGAAGGACACGTAACACGGAAATACCTACGAATGACTTGTTCTTAGTAACGTTTTGTGAATTTTTTTGAAGAAAAATACTCATTTGAAGCGTATAACTTGATAACTTATTTTATTAAGCAAGTTTAAGTTTACAAGTACAGTTTATAATTTGTAAAATAGATGTAGGTACTTTATGAAACGCTGCTTACATAGTGATGTCCTTAAACTTAAACTACGTCATCGACATCCGATCTTAATATTTTTTACAAATATTAAAGATCAGTTAAGAATTAGGCGGGCTATATTTATGATTATTGTTATATATAATTTTACGCAAATTTTGTTGCGAACAAATTGCAAATTGAAAATGGTCAGTCTTGAAAAAAAAACTACTTATTTGATACAAGATAAAATGTTACCAGCCTCATGAAGCTCGAGTGGGAATCGAACCCACGACCTTTGGATCACCTTTGGATTACCGTTCACATTAGCAGCAGGGGCCCCAGAAGACTCGTTGAATTCCTCTAGTAGTTTGTGATTTCCGCTGCAAGCCAGCGGTATTACGTCACTATGAGGTGAACCCTCACAGTCGAAAGAACGCTTTTGCACGTGTTTAACAATCGATAAAGACGTAACTCCTTTGAAATATTTATATTGTTTTGAATTTATTTTAATTCAAAATGATATAAATACTGATTTGATATTAAATGACGCGCAAATGAAATGTCTCGTTGCACATACGAAATCGGCCATCTTGGTCGTTGCGCAAGCGCTACGTTCTGCATGAAAATCGGGCGGCTCTCAAAACCCGGACGCTTTGTCACATGCCCATTACAATAATATTGTTGGCACAATGCAATTTCAATAAACACAGTGGTTAAGACCATTGGTTCACACCCAGAGGTCGGTTCGATTCCCAGCGGGGGGTACATGTTTGTGTACTCGGTTTGGTTGGTGGGCTTGTTTGTCCGCCTGGCTAGCTACCATCATCATATCTAAATATTTCAAAATCATTTATTTAATTTACTACAACAGGCTACAAATAAGCTCGTATGAACGTCATTATGCCATCGGTTCGTAAGTCTACTCTGGGCGGGAGATCTTGTACTGAGAAGAACCGGCACGAAACTCGGCAAGTGTCCAGCTCTTTTCTCCCTTACAGCGTCAAAAGTATTGGAAAATGCCCTATCATAGCAGGACACTTTCCATTACAAATAAACAGAAAACGTAAAGGACAATCACAACATGTTGAAAAAAAAAACACAAAAAAGAAAAAAAATGTCGTCATAACATCAATGTTTGTAGCATTGTTGTGTTCCGGCAGAGGTAAGATAGCCAGTGCCTCACTAGTTGAGGCTTCCGGGACTAATTAATCACTGTTTTTGTTTACTCGTAAAAAAAAATTGTGTTGTGTAACCCGGAATCTTCAACTATGGAGGACTTACTGGCCATCTTATCTCTAACTGTTGGGCTTTACATAGATGTTTATGGATATTATCATATTTGATAATATCTATGGAGGAGCTCGATGGCGCAGTGGTTAATGCGCCCGTCTGCGAGTGCTGAGGTTAAGCAACTTCCGCAAAGGCCGGTCATCGGATGGGTGACCAAAAATGTATCATCACGTGTAAAGCCGTTGGTCCCGGCTACATTAGCAGTCGTTAACAACCACTAATCCGTTCTGGGCCCGCGTGCTGGTTTATGGCCCGTCTCCCTTAAAATCCATAGGGAAGGCTCGTGCCCCAGCAGTGGGGACAAAAAGAGCTGATGATGATGATCATATTTGATATTATCTTATTTGATAACGCCTTGGTATCTAAAGTAACATTACCAAAAAAAAGTAACGGTTAATTTCTACTGTAATTTAATTTCAATAATTTCAATTTATTACATTTATAAATTACTAATATTATTCTGATTTTGTGTATCAATCAATAAATGAACACCAGCTGAGAATATACATTAATATAGCATGTTTTTTTTTGTACACAGGTATGCATTGTTCTCAGTAAACGGATTTCAAGAATTCCGAGGAAGGTATTGTACCCAAGTATTTCTTAATACAATCGGATAGAGGCAAGTTCTTGGAATTCAAGCTGAAATGTACGAAGCAGTGTAATATTTAAAACTCGTGACTGAATTATGTGTGGTCTGTCATGTCAGCTAAGATTATATTATAGCTAAAAGCCAGATTTTGAATAATGGAGAGAAGTTAAGCTACTTTCGTGCTTCGGAAGGCACGTAAAGCCGTTGGTCTTTAGCAGTCGTTAAAAACCACAGACACGCGTGGTGGTTTATGGCCTGTTCTCCCTGTGGTGATAGGGAAAGCTCGTGCCCCAGCAGTGGGGACATAAAAATGAGCTGGAGATTCAGAGAAAGTACCAGCTATCATAACCCGCAAGGAGGTATACCTGGCGTGAGCTACATAATTGGGGTGAAGTGGTCAAAGTACCAGGCCAGCATCACTTACAAAGAGCTACAAGAAGTGTAATCCAAAGTAACCACAAGCCCGCACTGGGCCCGCGTGGTGGTTTACGGCCCGTTCTCCCGCGGTGTGTCCATCCATAGGGAAAGCTCGTGCCCCAGCAGTGGGGACATATAATGCGCTGGTGATGTTGTTCAGCAGTAGATCTATGTATGTACGCAAACGTATGAAGTAAAGTAAACAGCCTATATGTATATATGGTCATTATCAAAGGGTACATTTTAAGTGCTCACCAAAATAATTTTTATACCCTAATATACACACATCAGAATAATTGTAAGTTTTGTATATAATATTCTTTTTGCTCGCCAAAATGGATTAATGCTCACCAAATATTGTTTTACTGAAACAGTAACAGTGGTACCAACAATTTTTACACTATTATTGAGGATACTAGCTGCCCTACTCCTGTAGGTCACGTGATAGGTTAGAAATTCGAGGTTTTCGAGGTTATTTTTTTTTATTAGACAACAGGAAGCAAAATTTACCAAATTGAAACTCGAGGCATAAAATATTGGTATTATCTATTTGGTGACAATATAACATATTTGATCTGAAATGCAGTTAAAAGGTAATCATATATTTTTAAGGCATTTAATAAAAATATAAATTGTATTCTTTTTATAATATTTTAGGAAACACAATTTGGTGATCATTTATCCATTTTGGTAAGCGTTTTGAATTTTATTGATAGTAAAATTGATACATTTTTGGTAGGCGTTAAAAACACGAGCCATTAACAAATGCCAGATTTTTGTATAAAGTTCAAACACTTTTTGTAATCACTTAAAATATGAGGCTAAATCACTAACTAATTACGAATGCTTAGATTAGATTGCAAAGCTTTTGAAAGCATTTAATATCCATCATAATCTGTGTCAGTACCTTCCACAAATGAATAAAAAGAACGCTCCCGCACATATACATTCCATTTTTATTCCATTTTTGAGAGCGCCCTGCCGGCTCTCTGCTGATGATTCCTCGTTGTCCTGCCATTAATATTCATGAGCGGGCTTCCTCCAAGCATAATTAGCTAGATGCTCTCCAAGTATGTTTACCGTGTCGTGGTTTAAGGCGCTGGCAACCGTGAAACAGCGCTATATCGATCTGGGCACAAGCAAAATGAAATAGAAAAACAGTATTTTTTAATATCTTACGTGTAAGCACCTGCTCTAAGTGATGATAAGGCCGAAGGTGGAAGCGCACTTCACCAGGAATCATCAACTGCTGAGGCACTGGCTGTCATATCTCTAGCTGCCGGAACACAATGCTACAAACATTGATGTTATGGCGACATATTTAGATACATACACTTTTAAACTTTCGCTGTTTCGCTGTAAACGGAGATTAACGCAAACTCATTCACTATCTATTCTATCGCAGCTCAATTTCAATATAAGATATAAATCCCGGAGTTCCTCCTATAAATTATTCTGTCTTCAAGTATACAAAAACAATACCTCATTTTATAACCCGTTAACTAGAATGTGTCGTCTATACAATGATACTATTGCTGGACATTTTTGATAAGAATCTATACAAATTTAAAAAAACAATTTCAAGCTGCCCTTGTTTGAATATCTTGGAATACATTTTTATTTAACCTAAACATTTCAACATTATTATTTTTAATTTTACTTTGGGAACCTAGTATAAACCTAGTAGAACATAATACTGTATTAACCCTCATTTTTAGTACCTGTATACCTACTTGTGCCTTATTGTGCCTCCACCTTAAGAGTTACGGTTTAGTTCAATGTAAGAGTGTAATACAAATTAAGTGCATGCTTAGACTGTAACTTGTTTTGTAAGCCTTTATCAATAAATAAAATAGAATAAAAAATAAAAACTAATTAGTAGAGGGTTAGTAAAGGTATAAAGAACTTTTACTTATTAGTTAGTTTCTAGGCGGACAAACAAGTCCCACCACCAACCAAAACATGTACCCCCCTCTGAGAATCGAACCATCGACCTTTGGGTCTAAACTGCCCCCCGGCCGCCTAACTCGATTGCTTTCGATTGCTTTGGCTACGTGTATAGTTTATGACATCATCTTGTCATTTAGATATATGACGTTTAGCTTTATGACGTCATCTTGGCTATAGCTTTCGATATTGCTTTTATAGGCGTTACGAAATGACAAGATGACGTCATAAACTATACACGTAACCAAAGCTATAGAAAGCAATCGAGTTAGGCGGTCGGCCCCCTGGTGGTTTTAACACTAGACCATAGAGGCGATTCAAATCTATTGGACGGCATCACAAAATAACACATTCATAATAAACAGTATATGATACTGAAAGGCATCTTCTCAACATGTCTCATAGCATTTTAGTAATACCACGAGCCTTGTCATCCGAAGATGCCCAGACTAAAACTAAACTAAACTAAAACCAAAAATGGGGATGCAAGTAGTGCGTGAACCTCTGGATTCAAATCAGGAAAATTCTAAAAAACGCTTTTAATTTAAAATCTAGATGTTATGTTGTTGAAAGAATTTCCACGAGCAGGATATGAACCTGCACCCTTCTGACATGCCGGGTCAGGTGCTCTTCCAATTGAGCTATCGTGGTTCTAACCAGCCCGCCGAAACTATTCAACACTATTTACTTTTTTACTTTGAAAGCCAAAGGCGCCAATTCAATGTCAACAACTACCGTCATTAACATCTGATCATTATATTTTTACAAATACTAAAGATCAGTTAAGAAGTAGGCAAGCTATTTATAAAATGTTTTTGTTTTGTTTATATACTATTAACGAAAATTTTGTTGCGAAACAAATTACAAAAACACAAATGTTGAAAAAATTTCCACGAGCAGGATTTGAACCTGCACCCTTCTGACATACCTAACCAGCCCGCCGAAATTATTCAAAACTATTTACTTTTTTACTTTGAAAGCCACGATAGCCCAATTGGAAGAGCACCTGACCCGGTATGTCAGAACCCAAGTGGCATTCGGGGTTCTATATAAGATGTCTAGTTGTTCACATGTACTCCACAAGCTGTGAAAGTCAGCTGTATAAGAGCTGTTAATGCTCTTATAGAACCAGTTTGGGCATAAATTAGACAGCCTTAAGTTCACTATGGCTGTACATAAGCAGTATAATAGCATTATAATAGCAGTTTAAGTAGTAACATCGGACTTAAGACTGACTTACGGCACTATATGGGACGCAGTGTGAACCATACAACGTACATGAATGCAATAAAGAGTAACAAGTGGCTAAATACACAGCCTTCACAGTTTATAAATCCGACAAAAGTCCTCCAGTGCTACCTAAAATTCACGTGTGTCCTAAATTATTTCTTTATTTTATTATAATTATCCTCATAGTTTGGTTTTGTGTGTGCCATCAGAAACACATTAACTCCGGCGGATATCAATTGGATAAAAATTTATGATAACACGCGGTAATAGTACCTGTTTTAAATACTTAATAATGTTAATGCCATGGGAATTCAACTTTGTCGTGAAATGTATACATAGTTACAGCTAAAATATTCACGCGCCTCTGTAAAAACGCGATATTCATTTTAAAATATTTAAAACTGGCTGAGAGGAAATCTACAATTTTCAGTTTTTGATATTATATTGGCATTATAATTATACTACGGTATTTAATTATAACATGAAACCAAAACTCAATCGCTCTATCTGTGTATTTTGTGATAAATCTGCATGATAATTTTGGTGATTTATTTGGTAAATATTTTAGGTTACGTAGAACAAAATGGTGGAAATGAAATACGGCTATGTGAACTGTTATAACTCCAATTTAATGCGGTGAGCGTATATAGGTTCACATGTGTTATGTTAGAATGTTGTTATCTATATGAAGTCCCACATTTGTACCACTACAGAGTCAATGTCTATAAATTTATTCTAATGTGAACTTATGTACAGCTTTTAAAGGTGAATATACTCTTGTCAGCACCGTAAGCGCCGAGTATAACTGTGAGCTGTATAACAGTCTAAAACAAGTAACAACAGCCTTTGGCTTTATTAATGACCACGTGTGGTCTATTAAAACGCTAGCTCTATAACATCGTACAAGTAGGCCGTTAAACAGCGGTGGCCGTATCTCTACCCTCCTATAATGCTCTTAGTCAGATGGCTGACTAAACGATAGTTGTTAGAGTATTATAACACCAACAGTCGTATAAAAGTATAACTCTTCACTCCTATAAGTCCCTTAGACAGGTATAGGTGTTATTAATCGTAAAAATGCAGCTTATACATAACGAGTGAACTGTAATAATGCTTCAAGTACACCTGGGAACTAAATGTGTACTCTTAAATGGAGTGAAATGCTATTTGGGAAGGGTGCAGGTTCAAATCCTGCTCGTGGATTTTTTTTCAAAATTTGTGTGTTTGTTAATATAGTTAATTATAATATAACATATATTTTTCTTGGCGTTGTATGTTGTATACTTTTTATTTAAACCATGCTTAGGTGAGCGTATTTCACAGTTGCCAGCGCCTTAAGTTGCTTCTCATTATTTCTATATCGTAGTAAACCTATCTACACTAATACAACATGTAACAAACAACCTGAAAGTAGTTGTTAAGAAACGACTTCTAAGCTGTAACTACCCAATTCATTTTATATGGAAAAATAAAATGGTTAAATATAAATATGAAAAATATTTAGACATCACATACATTGTTCTGATCCAAAGGTAAGTAGCTAAAGCACTCGTTTCATGGAAATCAGAAACAACGACGGCACCACAACCACCCAGACCCGAGACAATATCGAAAAGTTCGTTTTCGACATTGACCCGACCGGGAATCGAACCCGGGACCTCAGAGTTAGCGCCGCCTAAAGTCCGGCGTGCAAGCCACTCGGCTACGGAGGTCGTCAAATAACCCTGTGTACTTGCATTTACGATGACTGCTGCTGGCTTATGAAGTTATGACTGACTTTACTAATATAAATATTTCATTTTAAATTGCATGACAAATGAAAGTTAATATTTATTTTAGGTTTTTTACGGGTAAGCACAGTGCCTTGATCTCACCTAATGTTAAGTGATGATAAGCACAATTGGTGAAAGCGCATTTCACCAGGGATCCTCAACTAGTGAGGCACTGGCTATCTTATCTCTAGCTGCCGGAACACGACAATGCTACTAATGCGACATATATTTAGATAATATGGTGGTAGCTAGCCGGGTGGACCAACAAGTCCTACCACCAACCAAACCGAGTACCCAAACGTGTACCCCCGCTGGGTCTAAACCGGTGGTCTTAACCAGTAGACAATAATTTGTTCAATTATGTCTTAGTAACAAACAGAGGCAAGATCTAGATCGTATACACTTTGGGTCTTTTTTTCATTCTTGCCACACCTTTCTATTACACTTTCTTTTTCTGTTACACACATAATGGGAAGACCGCAGAAGATAAGCTTCATACAAACGCTTTTTTTTTTTTTTTTTTTTTTGGAGAGAGATTGCTGATTGCCGCTGTGGCATTTTCAGCTTCACCGGGCTTTTTGGGGGCGGCGAGGAACGTAAAGGGTCCCTCAAGCCGTGTGAAACGAATCACCTTCAGAGGTTATCTAGAGGGAACGGCATCGCGCACAAGTGCGCGTCCCCGTGCCCTACTAGATTCTCCGAAGGGTTCGGATCGGATCGGGTATACAAACGCACTCGTGCAACGCACACATGGACAACCTTTCACGGACGCGGAACCTCGCAACCGCTGCGCTCGGGAAGCTTATTATCGAAAAAAGCAACCAGTTGCTAGTAGCACAATGGCAACGCGACTGATACTATTAGGGCTCTTTCAATTTATTCGCGTCGCCCGCCGCGCCGCGCGTCGCGAATGTTTTAATATGGAACGCACTGCAAACGTGCGTTAGCCGTCCGACTAAATTGAAAGAGCCCTTATAGTTGGGGTTAAAGATATTTATTTCTCATAAAGAATTTACAATTCACTTACATGAGAGATGCAAAATTTTAAAACTCATTGAACGACACTAAAACAAAGCGATCAACAAAAATTAACAAACACGTAGGTAGTTTAATTAAAACTCTGGTTCGACCGCTAGGAGCGGTCCGTACAAGTGCCGCTCCCCGGCGAGTAGCCCCGACAACAAATACAGAACTAACGACACTGGAAGTGGCATGGGCGTACTTTGAGCTCGATCAACAACAAGAGCATTATACAGTTACTTTTCTTGAAAAATATTCAAAGGTAATATCATTATTAAGTTATATACCTATTATATCATTATGTTTTAAATGTGTATTCTTATTTTTATTAAATTAATTAAGTTGGTTTTTATATATTAATACGCATAATTTATTATTTAATTAAGCTGTTTTTTTTTTGTTTATATTGGGTACTATTCGTTTACAGACTGAAATTATGATTATAGGTTATTAAATAATAGTTGCCGGTTGCTACAAACGAACGGTTTATCCTAAAGCGCCGTCATGCACTTTTAGTTCGTAAATCGCTCGCTCGTGGCGTTGTACTTTCCGTTATACGAATTATGTGTTTTGGCAGCGATCAATTGCAAATTGTTGCGATTGCGACTGTCACTTAAAGATCGGTAATAAGCCTTCGGACTGGTGCGAGCTGTTGCGATATTCGTGTCCGTGTGCGTTGCTCGAGCCCAGTATAAATCCCCCGCCCGATCTTCTAAATGCCACTACACATTTACAGAATACACTAAACATGCACACCAGTTTAGGCCCAAGACACCGTACTCGTAGAACAAGGGTACTAAGAACCGGTTCACACTCGCTCTACACCAGGTACAGACATGTACCTGGGCGTTTCTCTCCTCCACCACGGCCCGGTCAACCCGAGCCGACCCTGAGCGAACCCCGCCTTTAGAGGCGCCCTCGGGTTGCTCCGCTCCCCGATCCGATCCGAACCCTTCGGAGAATCTAGTAGGGCACGGGGACGCGCACTAGTGCGCGATGCCGTTCCCTCTAGAAAACCTCCGAAGGTGATTCGTGTCACACGGCTTGAGGGTCCCTTTACGTTCCTCGCCGCCCCCAAAAAGCCCGGTGAATCTGAAAATGCCGTCTGAGGCAACCGAAAGAGGCAAACAGCACTCTCTCTCAAAAAAAAAATAAAGCAATTTACATGAAGCTTCATAGTCTCCTTATTTGTGCCTAAACGCTTTGAAAACTTTACCTCTTTATAAAATGCTCCGTTCATGTGTATCGACATGGGAAGATATCGAATCTCCATCTTCCAACAAAACGATAACTTAAAATTCATTGGATTTTTATCTGCGTTGGAATTTCAGCTTTGACATAAGATGTTAAAGTTGAATTTCGTGTGAATGCTGTACTTAGCCCGCCATATGCCATAGCAGGTGTTTGACGGACTACGTATTATAAAAAAATACAATGCCTCTCTAAGCTTTGTCCTTATTATTCATAGCGGTTATGTTTTTTATACATTTTTTTATTTAATTTATTTATTTAATTCAATTTTACAGTACACGTACAGTATTGCTTACTAAAACGTACACTGTTCAGTTAGGTATAATAATATTAAATAACAAAAAGACACAATTACAAAAAAGTTTCAACTACCTACTTAAATAAATATTTTATGTACTCACATAAAACGTAAGACTTTTGCGTAAGTACATCGGGTTCCGGGATCTGCTGATGTATGGTATTAAACAAGTTAATGGCCCTTATTGTCGGGCCATTACATCCACGCGTTCGGACTCCCTCCAGGGGCCCGACCGCCTAACTCGATCGCTTTGGCTACGTGTATAGTTTATGATGTCATCTTGTCATCTAGGTAATAGGTATAGGCATATATCGAAAGCTATAGCCTATAGCTTTCGATATTGCTTTCATAGGCGGTACGAAATGACAAGATGACGTCATAAACTATACACGTAGCCAAAGCAATCGGTTAGTCGTCGTCGGGTCGGGGGGCAGGGGCCCATCGCTCTCGCTATCGCGCTCTATAGTATGGCGTCAACTTGTCATTTCCAAATCGATATAAAAGCAATATCGAAAGCTATAAGCTATAGCTTTCGATATTGATTTCATATTGCTTTCATATCGCTTTCGAAATGACAAGACGACGCCATAAACTATAGAGCGCGATAGCGAGAGCGATGGCGATAGAGTTAGGCGGTCGGGGGGCAGATCGGCAAACAGGCGCGCGCGCCGGCGAGGTGCTACGTCTCCCGCCCCCCGCTCATGTAGCTCTTTGGGACGATTAATTTCAAATTTGCTACCACTTCCATGCCATCGATTTTACCTTGTAAGATCGCATGGTAGTGTAGTGCTAGTGCCAGCTTCCTCCGTAGAGCGAGTTTATCCTGACCCGTCATACCCGAAACGAACAGAGAAGGATATAGGTATGGGTAATAGCCATACATTCGCCTATACATGAATCGTAGAAACTTCCTCTGTAGTTTTTCAATCATATAGCAATACTTGTGCTCATACGGATCCCAGACTATTGCGTTGTACTCCAGTTAACTCCGAACATACGCGTTGTACAAAAGAAGTGGTACCCTATTATCCTTAAACTGTGAACTTGTCCGCATTATGTATCCCAGTGTTTTATTCGCACATTTACACATTTTGTCAATATGCTTCCTAAAATCAAGGCGAGAGTCCATAATGGGGCCTAAGTCATGAATTGTTTCGTCCTCCTGTAGGTTAGTGCCATTCAGCGTATATGTGCAATTCAAAGTGGCCCTCTTTCTACTGAAAATTACAACCCTACATTTTAATTCATTAAACTGCAACTGATTCTCATTGGCCCAGTTTGCTACTAAATTAATATCACGCTGTAAGAGCTCCGCGTCAAAAGAATCGCCGACAGCATGATAAAGTTTCAGGTCATCTGCAAATAACAGAAATAACAGACACCTTGCAGTGCTTATTACTTGAGCCAGATCATTGACCATAATTAAAAATAGAATGGGACCGAAAGTACTACCCTGGCTCACACCAGAAGGGGTGTAATATAAGTCAGAGCGATGTCCCGCTATTTGAACAAATTGCTGTATTTTACTTAAATAGCTGGCAAAAAGCTTGAGAAGAGACAAAACGGGGTGACCGATGGGAATGACTGTGCACGCTACTGTTTTCATATACCGCAACGATCTCATCTCAACAACTCAAATTTATTAAAAATGGAGGCTCGCAGAAAGCTCCATCTCGCTGTTCTGTTGTTTGGCGTCATTAAATCTGGGAAGCCAATCTGTTTGTTCAATAAACTCACGTGGGCTCAAAGCGGCAATAGGAACCTGATGAGAGCTTGCAAACACATTTTTACGACGCCTATGCATCGTACTAGTGTGTTCCGTGGGACGTTTAAGTTCGCAGCTACGCGGTGCTGGAACGATCTCCCGCCGCCGATGCGTGACCTGAACACAATCGTTACGCTTAAGAAATACCTTAGAAAGCATTTACTTAATCTCCAGCTTACATCAACTGCGTAATACCTATTGGTTTTCATCTACTTACAATCTGCCCCCCGACCGCCTAACTCTATCGCCATCGCTCTCGCTATCGCGCTCTATAGTTTATGGCGTCATCTTGTCATTTCAAAAGCGATATGAAAGCAATATGAAAGCAATATGAAAAGCTTTAGCCTATAGCTTTCGATATTGCTTTTATATCGGATTCGAAATAACAAGATGACGCCATAAACTATAGAGCGCGATAGCGAGATCGATAGCGATACAGTTAGGCGGTAGGCCCCCTGGGTCTTCGCGTTGCGTGGGGGGCGTTGGAGACTGCATCTTGGCACTACTGCGTCTCGCCTATACTGCTGTGGGTGAACGTGGGTATCTATTGTTTTGCCACTCCCTCACTTATATAATTTTTTATTATGTCGTTTCTTTTTTAGTTATTTTTTGTCTTCTATTTCATGTCTTTGTGTCTGGCATCAGTATGAGTCAATAAATGTTTTTTCTTTCTTTGTTTGTTTCTTTCTTTCTTTATCAAGTCCCAGACCCAGAGATGGGAATAACCAGAGGTAATGTTGCTAGTATTCTTGGGACTGTTCCCATGAGCCCACAGCTGGAGGGCATTTTCTATTTAAAGTTTTTATTTTGTCTTTAATTAAGTTATGTTTAATTTGCTTTATTTTTTCTTTATGTAGTAAGTAATAGAAATAAACATTAAAAATTCAAAATATTTTTTTCAGTTTAGGCTACAAGTAGCTCATGTGAAATTACACTATGCCATCGGTTCGTAAGTCTACTCTGGGCGGGAGATATTGTACTGAGAAGAACCGGCAAGAAACTCAGCAAGTGTCTAGCTATTTTCTCCCTTACAGCGTCAAAAATATTGGAAAATACCCTATCATAGCAGGACAGTTTCCATTAGTAGTAGCGTTTGATCTTTATCTCATCAGTTGTAAGTGATGATAAGACCAAAGTTAACACACTTCACCCGAAACTACTGAGGCACAGGCTATCTTATCTCTAGCTTCTGAAACACAACAAAATGCTACAAACATTAATGATAATAATGGAAATCGAACGCTCTAGCCCTTTGGGCCTGAGACAATCGATGGCTTAACCATTAGACCACGGAAGCGAATGTAAAATGAACGCTACATAAATTCGTTAATAACGGGTGTTCCAAAATATGTCAGTTTTATCGTTTCACCTGCCACATTCAACTGTTACACAAAATAAATAGATACAGAAGGGCTCCATACAAACAAGTGATATAGGCGCACGCATACACGCACGCATTCGTGCGGTGATCTCGGCTATAGTCATCATCATCATCAGCTCATTTTATTTCCCTACTGCTGAAGCTAATGCAGCCGGGACCAACGGCTTTACGTGCCTTCCTTGTATGGAGGAGTCTGAGATGATAATTTTTTTAGTTCACTTATCTGAGGATTGCCCTTTTCAAAAGCTGTTTAACCTTAGCAATCGCAGATCGTGTGTATATCCCTGAACTCCTGAACGGCTGGACCAATTTTCATAGAACTGTTTGTCTGTGTTTGAGGTCTCTGGTTCTGGATCTGGTCTCTGGATTGTTAAGATTCGCAATTGGACCCAGTAGGTGGCGCTGCAATTGGGTTCTAGGATATTTTTATTAAACCATCATAATATACTCAAGTGGACGAAGTCGTGGCCGCTAGTGGTTATATATTTTAATTGCATGGTATGGTGGGTATGGTACACAAATAAACTAAATAAATAAAAGTCGAGGCGCCTCGCGCACTTTATTACAAATACAATGAATCAACTAAGTTCGTATAAAACACGGCAGCGTATTTTAAACAAACTACAATAAATAGAAATGAGTTGCCGATTTTAATTCATAATTCACTTTACTTATATTTTATTTCACGATTTACTTTACTTTTATTGCAAATTCCTTAACCTTACAAGACACATCTTGTATGCGTCAACCCTAGCGTTACGACCAGCTGCGAGCGTAGGCAATTAAGAACGCGCTATCGACCGAAGCCTTCTGTGCCTATGTATTCTGTGTTTGCTGTCCGAAAAATAAGCTTCGACTCACAAAGCTCGGTCGTTAAAATGCGCAGCCCTCGTGTCTGTCCCCTTCTTCATGAGTGAGCGCACTTGCATGCCCAACGCCCACCGTCGGGCAAGTGCAACGTTAACGACGATTTGTCAGTATACAATTACACGTTTTACACTTTAAAACGCCTCGGTGGATGTGTGGTTAAGCTGGATTAAATTCCCGGGTCAGGCAAGGCGTGGTCCGGATTACCTGGTACACACGCCTGCACATCAACCTATCCAAAACTGACAAATTTCTCTAATCAACACTAAGGTTCAAAATTTATTAAAGAAATTTGACATTTTATGGTAGGTTGATTTGCTGCCGTCTGTACATAACGAAACGAATTGGTAAACACTTTCCGTGAGGCATATTCTTGACTTTATATAGTTTTTTTTTTCAATTTATCCGTGTTCTAATTCAAATGTTACACACTAATTGTAGAGTGTAGTAAATAACATCATAACCTCGTCGTAACAAATTTAATGATGTTCACTTTCCCGCAACTGAAATGATAGACTTTTAGTATTTGTTTAATTCCTATGTTGTGTGAGTAAACTTAGTCTAAGCGACAATAACCTATGCTTCAACATGTTATAATAATATAAATAGTGTTTTAAATTCATCCACTACGAATAAGTTGTTTGTTTTTGTTCACATTCGCAACAGTCAGCAAGGTCCAAGTTGTTATGAGTGAAACCAATAGATTAGTCGATTTTTTTTTTTGAGATTGTTTTAAGTATAGTACACACGCCTGCACATCAACCTACCACAAACTGTCAAATTTCTTCAATAGAATTTGAACTTTATTCATTAAACATATGGTTGAAAATGTATTGAAAAAATTTGACAGTTTTGGATAGGTTGATGTGCAGTTTTTAAGTTTAGTTCGTTCCTTAAGGAACCGGCTAAGGTCATAGACCCATGCTATTAGTTTCTTAATTTCATTGTAATACATAAATAAACAATATGATGATGATGAATGATAATAGAAATGGGAAGTGAGAAATGATATTACCCCCCAACCCCTGGAATATCTCAGCAAAGATGTGGGGCTTTACTAAGTCCTCACGCAGACTTCTTGTGAGAATTTGAAAAGTAACATTGCACTGTTTTGTTTCATTTGCCAACACTCATGCACACTCACGAACACTTAACGGTTAATAATCCACCAATATTTCACATTAATATTCGACATAACACAAATTTTAGAAAATAAAACAAAACCGCAGACATGACTTCTTCACTTTCCCGCCAAGAAGTCCCTGGCAACAGTACCTTGTTAGCAACTGTCAAAACAATTTTTTTTTATAAAACCTGTATGGGAATGGCGAACTATGACGAATAGTGAGTATTTACTGCATTTTGTAAATTTAAAATCGATATTACTGCCAAGACATATTATTATATGTGACATATTGTGTCATCATTTTGATATGTCAAATGACTTCTAATTAGTATTTACTGCATTCTCTTAACGATTTCTATTTTCTATTGTAATATTTCAACCATTACGTAAAAATACCAAGTATGTCAAATGTCTTCTAATGAGTAATTACTGTATTTTCTTAATGATTTGTAAAAAAATATACGTCATTGTTAATTCTATATTTTTTTTTCTATTATATTATTGATTTTAAAAGGTGAGATGGGACTTCTTGGCGGGAAACTGAAGTAATACCTGCGGTTTTGTTTTATTTTCTAAAATTTGTATTATGTCGAATATTAATGTGAACTATGGCTCTCAAATCTCTCAATAAATAATTAAAGCCCCACACCTTTACTGAGATACTCGAGGGGTTGGGGGGTATATCATTTCTCACTTCGCATTTCTATTATCATTCATCATCATCATATACGAAGGAAATATTGTTTATTTATGTATTACTTATAAGAAAAAATACTTTTTCATTGGATAAATGCTATAAAAAAAGGTGAGATGTCAAATGTTACACATCACATGCGACTACTATAAGGCTCGTTCGGTTTTTTTGTAGCGATGATTTGATTTCATTGATGGAGGCCCTTGCATCGCAGTGGGACAGTATATAGGCTTATTTATTTACACATTTCATCTTATCTTTGACGACCTACTTGGTCGAGTGGTTTGTACACCGGTTTTCATGGTGTCGCCATCTCTGAGGTCCCGGGTTCGATCCCCGGTTGTGTCAATTGAGAAATTATTGTTTTTCTATATTGTCTCGGGTCTGGGTGTTTTCTATGTATAATAAGTATGTATTTTAAGGTTTATCCGTTGTCTAGTAACCATTTAACGAGTTTCATAACGGAGCTTCTCTTGGGCTAGATAATTGGTGTGAGTGTAGGAAGGTTTATTTAGTAGTTTATCTCTAACGGAACACAACAATGCTGGGGTAAAACTTTTTTTTTATAACCATTACAAATAGCGTTCGTAGTAGCAACATGTTTTTCAGTTAGCAACAATTAAATACAGAATGCCTATTGTAATGCCTATTTAGTAGAATTTCAATGACAATGTACTTATATGTTATTTTTTGGTGACTACTTTAATTCAATGTTAATGTTTGACGACGAAAAGTGATGTCGAATTCTGGTGCCATTGCGATGAGATTGATGATGATTACACTGATGTTAGATGTTAGCAGTTGGACGCAACTTTTTGACGTAATGCTGATCGGAGACCGTTCCGCCGTGGGCTTGCCCCCCTGCTGGGCAAGCCAAGCGTGACCGGAAGCGGCGTCCGTTAAAATTACACTATACCCCGTCACATCCGGTGGAACAGTGTAATTATTCTGATGTGGTTTTAAATTGTGTCCGTTTGGTCGAATCGATTGACGTTTGCTAAGTTAAACTAAGATTAAGCAACTTTCCCAAGAGCAGGCTTAAGTATTACCGAAAGAAAGCAACCAGTTGCTTATGCACTATGGCAACGCGACTGCTACTAGTTGCAGTTGCTGCCTTTTTTTTTTTTTTTTTTTGGTCGCCCAGGGGAAAAAAATCTGCACACAGATTCCTCCTTTCGGAAGATCTGGGGCTGGCCTTGTCCCTTTCTAAAAGGGAGTAAGACCGACCCAGTAAACCCATACCCCTGGGGTTCGCCTTTGGTCGTAATAAGGACCGCTAAGGCAATCGGAACGTACGCCCTCCGAAGATCGAGGGGCGCAGTCGGCGTTACTCAGAAGAGTCGCCTACGCATCCCAAGTGGGACACGAAGCAAAACGGACTGACTCCAGTGAAGCTGGTTGTGTCTGCTGACTTAACGAACGAACGGACTGACTGCAGTGAAACTGCCTTTGTCTGCTGACTAAACTGACTAAGTCGTGGGCTACAACGGACGTGAAGCTTCTGATCAGACCCGCGATTGGACTGATCCGAGTGGCTTCAGAGAGAGAGCGCGGGCAACGGATTTGAATAAACGAACGAATTTGAATAAAACAAACGGATAGAAAAGAGAGAAAGGATTGTGCTACGGAGCTGAAAAGCTACGGACTAACCTTAGCCGATATTGGATCTACGACGCATTGCACCAATGCGTGCCGAGCGCCCCGGAACACTAGCACGCCTTACATGGGCGTGATCGCACGAGTCAAGAACGACGGGATTCGCGGTTCCGGCGCGCGGAGCGCGCGCGGGCGCGTAATCGGTTAGGGCGCGCGACGGCGGCATCGGTAGCCCAGAATACCAAACGCAAGGCGCGAGGGCAACGGGCAGCGAGCGCGGGTGCCGGAGTACGGCAAAAGCCGCCGCACGGCGAAAGCACGGAGAGTAGAAACGGAAGAGGAAAAACGCGACGTGCGCGCTAAATCGAACGGATAGAAAAGAGCGAAAGGAACGTGCTACGGAGCTGAAAAGCTACGGACTAACCTTAGCCGATTGGATCTACGACGCATTGCACCAATGCGTGTCGAGTGCCTACGGATACACTAACACGACTTACATGGGCGTGATCGCACGAGTCAAAAAACGACGGGATTCGCGGTTCCGGCGCGCGGAGCGCGCGCGGGCGCGTAATCGGTTAGGGCGCGCGACGGCGGCATCGGTAGCCCAGAATACCAAACGCAAGGCGCGAGGGCAACGGGCAGCGAGCGCGGGTGCCGGAGTACGGCAAAAGCCGCCGCACGGCGAAAGCACGGAGAGAAAGAACGGAAGAGAAAAACGCGACAGGGCGCGTTAAACGGACGTGCCAGCGACGGATCGCGACGAACGCATCACCCCACAGCGGGCCGAACCCCAACCCGGCGGCGTATGGGGCGGAGGACGTGTACGATCGAAAACGCGGCGGTAACGCGGGCGCGACAGGGCGCGCAGGCGCCTAAACGAGAAGGGCGCGGGCGCGAGCACGACGGCGCACGGGCGCGCGCGCGAGAAAGGAAAACGAGAAATAGCGCGAAACGCGAATAACCGAACAAGGGAGGGGGGCCTCACCCCCGGGAGGGGGGAGGCAGCCACACGACGACTCGACGCGACGGACCGGACGCGAATGATTGAGTTGCTGCCATCGGTCGGTTTATTTTATAGCGCCGCCATGCCCTTTTAGTTCGTCAATCGGTCGCTCGTGGCGCTATCGTAGTATTTTTTTTTTGGGAGATATTGCTGATTGCCTCTACGGCATTTTCAGCTTCACCGGGCTTGTTTGGGGGCGGCGAGGAACGTAATGGGGCCCTCGAGCCGCGTGAAACGAATCGCCTTCGGAGGTTGTCTAGAGGGAACGGCATCGCGCACTAGTGCGCGTCCCCGTGCCCTACTAGATTCTCCGAAGGGCTCGGATCGGAGCTATCGTAGTGGTTTACGTCCCGTAACACGATAATGAGTTTTGGTGGCGATAAATTATTATAAACTGTCGCGTTTCCGACTGTCACTTAAAGATCGGTAATAAGCCTGCCGTTCATCGGATGCCTGACCTAGAATGTATCATCTCTACCCCCCTCCGTACTTCGGAAGGCACCCGCCCCCCGACCGCCTAACTCTATCGCCATCGCTCTCGCTATCGCGCTCTATAGTTTATGGCGTCATCTTGTCATTTCGAAAGCGATATGAAAGGAATATGAAAGTAATATCGAAAGCTGTAGACTATAGCTTTTAGCGATATTAGAATTTGACAAGATGACGCCATAATTTATAGAGCGCGATGGCGAGAGCGATAGCGATAGAGTTAGGCGGTAGGCCCCCTGAAGCCGTTGGTCCCGGCTGCATTAGCAGCCGTTAACAACCACCACCGCACAAGGCCCGCGTTTTTTTTTTTATACTTAGCACGGCAAATGACTCCACACCACCTGATGTTAAGTGGAAATGGAGTCCAGACGCGAAGACAACTGGTGCAGCGTGAAAACAACGCAGCATCAGTCAACTTCACTCTGCCGGCCCACAAGGTGCTTCTTCACGCCTCGTTTGAAGGACCCCATCATAGGAAAGAGGGAAAACATGGCTGGTAGACTATTCCATCTTTTGGAGGTGCGACAAAGAAACGAGTCACCAAATTTCTTTGTGCGCGATGGGATATGTGTGACAGTGAAGCGGTGACACCGGAGAGCAGCACGTGTACTCCTATGGAGGAAGGGAGAAGGTGGGATAAGGTCAAAGAGTTCTTCAGAGCACTCGCCGTGATATAAGCGATAGAAGACGCTGAGTGACGCTATATCTCTACGCAATTGCAGGTGTTCGAGAGTATAGAACGAGAGAGTATATTCGAGAGTTACCTCTGCATTGCGTGGTGGTTTACGGCCCGTTCTCCCAGGAATGCTCGTGCGCGTGCCTTAGCTGTATCGTGCCTAATTATGGGCAAACCCTCCTTAGCTGTAAGGACAAGTTAAGCTGGTGATAGATTAAAACCGCTTTAGTTGGTTTGGTATCATTCTGCAGGCATGCCTCCCTCTGGCTGGCTAGTGATAGCCTATTACGATCCCGGACGACCTTGGTACCGGAGAAAAACAGTATTTTTGGGTATCCCTCCGTGCCCTGCCGAGCCCTAAGGGACTGGGTGAGGCGACGGGGGGTCAGGAGGAGATCTGCCCCTCCCCGGACGCAAAGGTACGCGCAAGGAGTTTTCTCCATTCGAAAAAAGAATGACTTATCTTATCTAGGTCTGACCGTTATGATCGATTGGTAGTAGGATACAGGTATTTATCAGTTGTTTCAACTGCCTGCCTCATATCTATATTTATATAATCTAGGTATATGTTATAATACGAGACGCGAATACTTCGTGCCCCTTTTTAGCACAAAGCGCGCACTGAACAGTTTGAGATTTGGTATAGTTAAAGTTTTTATAAAAAGCGTCTCTCAATAGCTGAAGATACCGAATAAAGTGCACTGCCACCTGCAAAAATTCCCATATCCTTAAAAACTCTTTCATTTATCACGCTTTAATTACCACCGATCATTAATCATGATAAATACTGAAGACATGGCTGTATGGGGTAGATCCTGTTGCCTTTTCTTTATTGAAAGTAAAGAAAACTTTAAGAAAAGTATTTGTTTTTAATAGATGACTTTTAGACTTCTTGGCGAGAAAGTGAAGAGTCATGTCTGCGGTTTTGTTTTGTCGAATAAAAATGTGAATTAATGGTGGATTAGATATTAACCGTTGAGTGTTTGTGAGCGTGCATGAGTGTTGGCAAATGAAACAAAACAGTGCAACGTCGCTTTTCGAATTCTCTCGAGAAGTCCGTGTGGAGTTTTAGGTAAAGCCACGTCTTTACCGAGATACTCAAGGGGTTGGGGGAATATTATTAATCACTAATCATTTCTATTATCGTTAATTATCATCTAGTAACAAATTAGTTTATATGTATAATATAACTTGTTTAAAAAATACTTTGACACTAGCTAAATATGCTAATCGTGCGAAGCCATTAAACAAAAATAAAATAAAATTGAAAGATTATCTGCTCAGTATTTTTTAACATCAAATACCAACACTTCACAACATAACAACATAAAAGTGATAAAAGACAAAGTGTTGAAAAAATTACACGAAAAAATTAAATTAAATTACCCACACCCCCTGACATGCCGGGTCAGGTGCACTGCCAACTATGCTATCGTGGCTTTTTTCAACACTTTGTCTTTTTTTTTCAATTTGTAATTTGTTCGCAACAATATTTGCGTTAAATTATATGTAAATAATCATAAAAGTGATAATTAATTTTAATACGCGCAAATTTTGACTTTTCTTCGCCTTGTCCCCATTTCGGTGACGACCATTTGAGTGCACGATTCTATCATACACACACAATGAATGGGAAAGCCACACAATGCGTTACGTCAAACGCTTGGGACAAAGGGTTTTTGTACGCCAATTGTGTATGGTTGAAAATTTTTATGCTAACCTTTAGTCATCCACTGTTTCCATAGTCATTTTGTATGATTTTTAACGGTAGTTTATTGTAGATACATTAGACTTTGCCCACGACTTTGTCCGATATATGTATGTCTACGATGGAAACACCACAGGGAGAACAAGTCATAAACCACAACGCGGGCCCAGTGCGGGCGATGGTTGTTAACGACTGGTAATGCAGCCGGGACCAACGGCTTTACGTTCCTTCCGAACCACGGAGGAGCTCGACATGATACATTTTTGGTCACCCATCCTTAGAGCGGCTTTTGCGAAAGTTGGTTAAGTTAAGCAACCGTAGACCGAGCGGCTTCTCAAAAACATCGTTTTCTATTATTATTCATATTATTAATGTTACACATTAAATTAATCAACATTGATTCCGTATTCTATTCGTGTATGTTATGTCATTGAGCAAGTTCGACAATAATGACATGGAAAAACGTCGATACCTCATGTTTTTTGTTTTGTTTATATAATTTTAACGCAAATTTTGTTGCGATACAAATTACAAAAACACAATGTTGAAAAAATTTCCATGAGCAGGATTTGAACCTGCACCCTTCTGACATACCGGGTCAGGTGCTCTTCCAATTGAGCTATCGTGGTTCTAACCAGCCCGCCGAAATTATTCAACACTATTTACTTTTTTTTTTACTTTGAAAGCCAAAGGCGCCAATTCAATGTAAAAATATTATTACAAAAACACAATGTTGAAAAAATTTCCACGAGCAGGATTTGAACCTGCACCCTTCTGACATACCGGGTCAGGTGCTCTTCCAATTGAGCTATCGTGGTTCTAACCAGCCCGCCGAAATTATTCAACACTATTTACTTTTTTTACTTTGAAAGCCAAAGGCGCCAATTCAATGTCAACAACTACCCTCGCCTTTGGCTTTCAAAGTAAAAAAGTAAATAGTGTTGAATAATTTCGGCGGGCTGGTTAGAACCACGATAGCTCAATTGGAAGAGCACCTGACCCGGTATGTCAGAAGGGTGCAGGTTCAAATCCTGCTCGTGGAAATTTTTTCAACATTGTGTTTTTGTAATTTGTTTCGCAATAAAATTTGCGTTAAAATTATATAAACAAATTAAAAACATTTTAAAAATATTATGATCAGAGGTTAATGACGGTAATTGTTGACATTGAATTAGTTAGTTAGAACCACGATAGCTCAATGGAAGAGCACCTGACTTGGTATGTCAGAAGGGTGCAGGTTCAAATCCTGCTCGTGGAAATTTTTTCAACATTGTGTTTTTGTTGTCGATACCTCAGTTAATGTGTGCAAATGACTCAGAGAACACAGCAGGTGTCTATCTAGACGATTTGGTGTTTTGTGCGAATTAATACAATTTATAAAATTGGAGACTCGTTTCTTTGTAGAATAGAATAGAATAGAATAAAATACTTTATTGTACATAAAAAAAGTCACATACATTTAAAAAAATAATAATTGGAGTCGTACAAAGGGCGGCCTTATTTCTAAAAGCGATATCTTCCAGGCAACCTAGGGATTGATAATAGATGAGATGGAGGCGTTTAAAAAAGTGTACAATAATAATGTATTAAAAAGAAAAGAAAAGCAAAGAAATTATTTATTGACGATCACACAGACATAACAGAAAAAAAAAACAATGAATCAGAGAACATTACAAAAAAATATCATTAAAACTAATACAAAAATAATAATTATATAACAATGAGTGTGTGTAAAGGACAAATAGGAGCCTGCCTCAGCTTTGTGCCGTTGCGGTGTTGAGAAACAAACACCACCACAACGACGCTGGTATTCTGACAGGGCCTATGGTGAGTGTTGTGGTTATTGTTACATAAACATAAATACACATATATACATATACACGTATATAATAATGCTAATTAACATTGATGTTATGGCGACAATATTTAGATAAGATGGTGTTCTATTATGACAATTTTCTCCGTGTTTCGGAAGACGCAAGCCGTTGGTCTCGGCTGCGTTAGCAGTCGTTAACAACCACCGCCCGCACTGGGCCCGCTTGTTGGTTAACGGTCCGTTCTCCCTGTGGTGTTTCCATCCATTGGGAAGGCTCGTGCCCCAGCAGTGGGGACGTATAATGAGCTGGTGATGATGATGATACCCTTATCACACGTCCACGGGCTGCGACGATTGCTAACCATTCAGGCAGGTGTTTCCAGCTCAGTGACATAAAAGAAAGAGCTCATAACCTCAAAATTAGGAGACTGCGACATTTCAGGAGCGTGACGTAATTGGTGTGACGTCATTAGTTGCGAACACCTCGTTACACGGTGCCTCGCTCCTTTCGTGCGCAGATTCTGTGTGTATTTTTATTCATCAAAGGTTTTGAAAAATACGTGCCAGTTTTTAAGTATGTCTCATTAGATCATTTCTATACAAAGTTTTGTATTTGTAAGATAACTTAAACCTGTCGTGCTTTAGAGGCTTCGATATATAATGTACTAGCTAAAGGATCCTGTTGGCTCATACCTGTTACCTATACAATTAAATTTCGAATAACAAAACCTGAAAAAAAAACTGGATAGCATCAACATCGGCTATTCCGAGATCCGTGTCCGTGGGAGGTTGTCTATGCGTGCGTTGCTCGAGCGCGTTTGTATGAAGCTTACCCTCGACAGTCTCCTTGTTTTGTAGCCAAGCTATTATAGTACGGCCAACACCGTCGTTTATCCTGATTGTGAGTGGGAGCGTCTCACAAACTTACAAAGTCCCAACTTTCCCTATTACGACACATTTCATTCGCAATTTTGTTTATTTTTCTTTTTGATCTCGCAAAGTTTATACTGTAAGCTAAGTTTCCATGTGTTTAGTTACCTCCTTTTGTAAAGGTAACCTTGGTTCGATGCATTACATCAAATTAAAACATCGATATTCTTATATTGTTTTCTAAAGTTGACGCGAACACTACCCATTGAAATTAAACAACTTTTACGGATCTACTCGCGTCTGTGGCCCTGTGATTCTCTGTGGCCCTGTGACTGTCTGTGTCCCTGTAACCAGACCAGTGTCAGGATAGTCATTAAATAAAATTAATGTGTAAAATAAACGCGAGTAGATCCGTGAAAGTAGTTTCATTTCAAAAATTCACCATGCTTTATGTAGTTAAAATAAAAAAAAATACTAGAAAAAAATTAACCAGTTCCAGGAGGCTCGAGTGGAAATCGAACCGGTTCAGTGCTCTGACCGCTGAGCAGCTCGGTAGAGGTCTCAGTAGCTCAGCAGAGCATTGGACCGATAATTCGAGTGTAGTGTGTTCGATTCCCATTCGAATGGATCCTCTTTGGGACTCGTTGATTTTTTCTAGTAAATTTTTTCAACATAAATGACATGATGAGTGAATGGTGATAGGACTTTCCTAGGTAGTGATAGCTACTAGGTGTGAAGATCTTCCATCTGCTAAATTGATTCTCGAGTCCGGGGCGTGTGGGTATACGGCTGGTTATGCGGCATACGGCCAGGGGTATACGGCCATTGAGGCGGTTTAGGTAATATCGGCCTGCACATCAATTGACAGTTGCCGCACAAAGATGACTGACCGGCAGCGACAGGGAGGAGAGCACAGGGAGAGGATTACACGCGAGTGGTAGGGTTGGCAATAACACTTTTTAATTTATTATATATATTTTATTTTTAATATTTGGATTTTTGGGTGCTACTTCGGCTTATTACCTATCTAGTAATTTAATTTAATCGTTGCAAGTTTAACAGATAAGTTGTAATTAATTATTTAATTAATTATTAATGTTAATTAGTTTTTAATTTTGTATTATTTATAAAATGTTTTTGATTTGTTTATATAATTTTAACGCAAATTTTGTTGCGAAACAAATGACAAAAACACAATGTTGAAATTTTTTTTTCCATAAGCAGGATTTGAACCTGCACCCTTCTGACATACCGGGTCAGGTGCTCTTCCAATTGAGTTATCGTGGTTCTAACCAGCCCGCCGAAATTATTCAACACTTTTTACTTTTTTACTTTGAAAACCAAAAGGCGCCAATTCAATGTCAACAACTACCGTCATTAACATCTGATCATAATATTTTTACAAATACTAAAGATCAGTTAAGAAGTAGGCAAGCTATTTATAAAATGTTTTTGATTTGTTTATATAATTTTAACGCAAATTGTCAACCGGTATGTCAGAAGGGTGCAGGTTCAAATCATGCTCGTGGAAATTTTTTCAACATTGTGTTTTTGTAATTTTTATTATTTTATTCAATATCACTGTTGAGCAGATGTATTATAGCATGCTGTGCTTGCCATTAATTGTAAAATTGGTAAATGTTACTAGATGTAAGTTTCATTGCACACAAATGTTAAAACTTATGTATTATACACAAAAACTTATGTGTATAATACATAAATAAATAAACTACAATAGTAAACTATGACGTCACTATTGTGTTATTATTATTATTTATTTTATTTATTTATTATCGGAATCAAAGCATACATTATTTTTATGATATGGGGTACTAGTTAAGCCTCTTGGGTTTGTGTGTAGTACCTAACAATAGTATTCTTCCACGTTATCAGAGATAAAGCAACCAAATACATTCATAATAATATAATTCTAAGAATCGACAATGTTCTGACAGTACGATCACATTTCCGAACACAACACAGAATTATTATTTTAAAACTGACAAAAAATAACTTTTTAATTTGTATTTAATATTGTGTTTAGTTCCGTCAATTGAGGGTTTATTTATGTAACCTAAAACATTTTGGGTTACAGAAATTGTTGCTTAAGTCAAATAAAAAAAGGTTAATGTTTGAAAGAACTGTTGAGTGATGTCGTTTATACGTTTTAATTCTTTGAAATTAATTATTGTTGTTGTTGCCGACTTCCCTGTTGGGCTACGCCATATACGTCAAATGCCTTATGAACGATGATCGAGGCTCTTATTTTCAAAGACCAAGACTGTCTTTGGGTCTTCAATTTTTTTTAAATATATTTTTTGTATATTTGTCGCCAACCCTACGATCCGCATTGGTTTAAACGCTTTGACGGGCGCCATGGCTTCGCCGCTCCATCCCGCAATTTTTCCATTCATTCCTAAACAGTTTCGCCCTAATTAAGCATGACGCAAACGCGACTGAGACTATACTTCTGTTCATATCAGATGTGCGTAGATTAGTTGGGACAGACCATTAGCAGATACATACAAGCTTTTTTAATAAATATGATATGATATGATTCTATAGTAAAGTGTAATGTTAAGTGAATGTATAGAGTTAAGCATTATTTGTAATCCCGGCCTCTTAAAAGTTTTTAATTGTAATTTGTATTAAATAAAATATTGTAATATGGTAACGACATGCTTTTTTCATGCGTTATGTCGTATATTAATGTGAAATAACGTTGGATTATTAACCGTTAAGTGTTTATGAGCGTGCATGTAAGTGTTGGCGAATGAAACAAAACAGTGCAACGTCACTTTTCAAATTCTCTCAAGACGTCCGCGTGACGACTTAGTAAAGCCCCACATCTTTACTGAGATACTCGAGGGGTTGGGGGGTATATCATTTCTCACTTCTCATTTCTATTATCATTCATCATCACCATACATATAATATATTTGTTTATGTATATACTCTCAGGCCATGGGGTCCGAGTGCTCAGGTTTTGTTTAATGACACCTCCAAACGGCTGGTTGACACTTCCCATGACCCAAGGGCTGGCTTAAAAGCCAGGTTTACCTTGGCCAGAGGCACAGTATTGAAATACAACGTGGCAATGCCGCCAGTCTCTTGGGTACATTACCAGTCGACAGCGACGCGGAGGAATTTTTTGACGCCATATTTTAGTTTCGTAATAGTTTTAGCTACTTTAGGTTATTATATTATTGTGAATACTATTATTATATATTTGTATACTTTCGATTAAAAAATAAATAAATTATGTATCACTTATAAGAATAGTTACTTTGACACGGGCTAAATGTGCTAATTGCACGAAGCCATCAACAAAAAAAAAGCGCTTGGCCATGTTGTGTAGATAAAAATTATAATAGTGTAGTTTGAAGAGGAAAGAAGAAGAGGCTTAAAACCCTGCTTAACCCTTTATAAGGCCCTGACACAATAATTTTAACTTTATTACCTTTACATAAGGTCGAAAACCAATGAAAAATTTCAAAAGTCCCTTGAAACAGTTCTTGTGGCAAGGTAGTCTCATTTCGTTGTAAGTACCTACATAAATCGTACTACCTTTAACCGCCTCTGTAGTGTAGTGGTTAAGACCAAGAGGTCCTCGGCTTGGCTGGTGGTAGGGCTTGTTTGTCCGCCTGGTTAACTAACACCGTCTTATCTAAATATGTCGCCATAACATCAATGTTTGTAGCATTTTTCTGTTCCGGCAGCTAGAGACAAAATAGCCAGTGCCTCACTAGTTGAGAATCCCGGGTGAAGTGCGCTTCCATCATTGGCCTTATCATCACCTAACATCAGGTGAGATCAAAGCACTGTGCTTACCCGTGAAATTATAAAAACAAAATAAAACCTAATTCCGACCTCTGTAATCAAAATCAATTATGGCGCGTTCAAATCCACGCTATGTACACGGTTTTCCCGCCAATATTACAAAATGGCGGCATCTGTCAATATGGCGGGCGCGGCGCGCGGCCTGCATATTACTTGTGGCGCATAAATTGAGCTGCGAAGTTTCGCGGCAAAATTTTGTAATGACCAAAATGATTTGTGTTATTTTTTGCTGTTTTATTTTGACCTTGTCAACTCTGTCCAATGACATTGAAATACATAAATTGTTGCATTTCCAAAAGATGAAATTGTCTACCAGCACACGTTTGAGACGTGGACACTCACGGTAGGGCTGGTCCACCAGTTTAAAGTCGCTCAGCGAGCTATGGAAAGAGCTATGCTCGGAGTTTCTCTGAAGGATAGGATTCGTAACGAATGCATCCGACAGAGAACCAAAGTCATCGACATAGCTCTAAGAATCAGCAAGTTGAAGTGGCAGTGGGCCGGCCATATCTGGCGAAGAACCGACAACCGCTGGGGTAAACGTGTTCTTGAATGGAGACCACGACTCGGTAAACGTAGGGTAGGACGCCCTCCGGCCAGGTGGGGTGATGACCTGCGAAAGACTGCAGGCAGATGCTGGATGCGTCAAGCTGAGGACAGGGCGCTATGGCGCTCATTAGGGGAGGCCTATGTCCAGCAGTGGACTAAGATAGGCCGATGATGATGATCATGACATGGGGTCTTTCAAACGAGGCGTGAAGGCACCTTGTGGGCCGGCAGGGTGAGGGCGACTGATCCAGCGTTTTTTTACGCTGCACCAGTTGTCTTCGCGTCTGGACTGCATTTCCACTTACATTCAAGCGGAATGGAATCATTTGTTGAGCTAGGCATAAAAAATAAATAAATAAAGTAAATAAATAATAAATAAATCATTAATTTGCTTTTGAACATGGTATAAAGATGTTACAAAATACATGGGTGAACCACATGTTGAGCTAATCTAAAATATAGCATGCAAAACATTAGTTAGGAACTTCAACTATGAACTCTACATAAATACTTCCGAATTTCACAATATATGTTTAAAATAAAATAATTTATGATTTTATAAAAATTATTGTCGTTTAACCATTTATACAAATTTCTTTTGAATGCAATGTCATTGTCTGTCTTCATATTATTAGGTATTTTATTAAAAATTCTTACGCACATTGTCAAACAACTATTATTAATAATAGACATGCTTTTAACCGGTTTGTCTTTTTTACAAAGCAATTACACAAAAACTTACCGGAACATACATTGCATCTTACAAAAAATGAGTAATTCTTTACTTATGGGTACACCTACATGCAAATAACATAATTATCATGAGTTCAATCTCAAGTAACAGAGAGACGAAACAATATAAAAGTTTACTACAATTAAAAATAAGTTAAATTAGTTAAAATTTTGTAATTAAAAATACTAGAACCTAGATAATAGTAAAAAAATCAGCGGTCTACCTTACTCCGTATTGAGTCCTATCGTGAAGTTTATTATTTCTAAGTCTTCAACCGATCCGATCACTTCTGGTAAGGCTACAAAAAGCTCGTGCTTAGTAAAAGGCTAGTTATAGACCGGCGGCGATGCTTTCGTATCTTTGATCCGTAAGCTTTCACTCTAGTCTAGAAAGCTTGGGCTCACAAGAGCTTTAGTCCACGGGTCTCAAGACTTTCACCGTATCGACAGACAGACACCACGGCTGACATCGGAAACATGGTTGACAGGTATATCAGTCAGTCAGTATTGCTTTCTTTCTTTTAGTTGATGGCTTCGTGCGATTAGCACATTTAGCCAGTGTCAAAGTAATTTTTCTTACAAGTAATGCATAATTATACAATATGATAATGATGAATGATAATAGAAATGAAGTGAGAAATGATATACCCCCCAACCCCTCGAGTATCTCAGTAAAGATGTGGGGCTTTACTAAGTCCTCACGCAGACTTCTTGAGAGAATTTGAAAAGACACGTTGCACTGTTTTGTTTCATTTACCAACACTTATGCACACTCACGAACACTTAACGGTTAATAATCCACCATCATTTCACATTAATATTCGACATAACACAAATTTTAGAAAATAAAAAATAAAACCGCAGACATGACTCTTCACTTTCCCGCCAAGAAGTCCAGTCAGTATTTATGTGGATGTATTAACAAAGCTAACAAAATCTGAGGAGCTCGATTGCGCAGTGGTTAACGCGCCCGGTCTGCGAGTGCTGGAGGTTAAGCAACTTTCGCGAAGGCCGGTCGTCTGATGAGCAACTAAAAATTTATTATTGAGTACAATCAAATATGCTTCCGAAGGTCCTGGGTTCAATAGGTGTGTTTCTGATTTTTCGATGCACAGCCCGGGTTTGTGATCACCAACCCGCATTTGGCAAGCGTGGTGATTAAGGCTAACACCCAATCAATTGTAGTGATGACTTGATCTCAGTGATGGAGGCCTTTACCCAGCAGTCCGGCCTGGGACTTGAACCTGGGATCTTCGGGTATCGGGCACTCGGCCACCGAGGCGATCCCTGCCATATTTTTTTTTTTTGAGAGAGATTGCTGATTGCCTCTACGGCATTTTCAGCTTCACCGGGCTTGTTTGGGGGCGGCGAGGTACGTAAAGGGTCCCTCAAGCCGTGTGAAACGAATCACCTTCGGAGGTTATCTAGAGGGAACGGCATCGCGCACTAGTGCGCGTCCCCGTGCCCTACTAGATTCTCCGAAGGGTTCGGATCGGATCGGGGAGCGGAGCAACCCGAGGGCGCTTCTACAGGCTCGGACCTCGGCTCGGGTTGACCGGGCCGTGGAGGAGGAGAGAAGCGCCCAGGTGCATGTCTGTACCTGGTGTAGAGCGAGTGTGAACCGGTTCTTCGTACCCTTGTTCTACGAGTACGGTGTCTTGGGCCTAAACTGGTGTGCATGTTTAGTGTATCCTGTAAATGTGTGCTGTCATTTAGAGGATCGGGCGGGGGAGTCCCTGCCATCATACCAACCTACTTGTTATGTCAAAAATGTTCGTGTAACTTTAGAAAACAATTATAGTAATAAATTCTAATTGGCCACACGTATTTCGAATTCACTTAACTATAAATGATTACCGTCATGTCTCCCCCATTAAACTTGCGCTCGTCTACAGTGTGTGCGATCTATCAACGTCTAATATCATAAAAAAATTAGTAAAACGGTTTAAGTGAACGCTCTATAAGGGCGGGATTGGTGCGTTCACACGGGTGCATTTTTTAACGAGGGAGTTTAATTTATGAGAAATTTCTTATATTAATTTATTAGCTACATGTACAAATTCAAAATTTATTTAATCTGTGAAACACAGTTCTTAGACGCCTTGGTGGCCGAGTGGCGAAGCGCTCGGTCTGATACCCGAAAGTCCCGGGTTCAAATCCTAGGTCGGGATGTGTGTTTCGGATTTTTCTATACATAGCCCGGGCTCGTGTTCACCAACCCTCATTTGGCAAGCGTGGCGCTTAAGCCATTACCCATCTACGCAAAACGCAAATAAAAAAATTGTCTCCCGTGTGTACTAACCTCTGCCCTCATTTAAAGCGCAGTTAATCACTTGTTAATTTTACGGCGTGAATAAGTGTCGCGACAAATCGTAGTACCGAGTTTTATGACTAAGCATTTAACTTTGATCTGACTGATAATTTCACTATTTAAATATTATATGGTGCCCGTGATTGCTGTACAAAAAGATAGAAACGTGGAACGTTGATGAGTTTTAAATTGGATAGTAGTAATGTAAGCCAATAAGCTGGGTGAGAGTAGCCGCAGATCGTGCTCAGTGGCGTGCACTTGGAGAGGCTTATGCCCAGCAGTGGACGTGTGTAGGCTGATGATGATGATGAAGATGATGTTTTTATTTTCGTTTTGTGTTAGTGTTTTTTTGTATGTTGTTCAACCGGCTGTGGTGTAGTGGTCAAAACCAACCGGTCTCGGACCCAATGGTGGGGATACATGTTTGTGTACTCGGTTTGGTTGGTGGTAGGGCTTGTTTGTCCGCCTGGCTAGCTACCACCATCTTATCTAAATATGTCGCCATAACATCAATGTTTGTAGCATTTAGAGGATCGGGCGGGTCGGGATAGACAAAGCATCAAATCACCTTTATACTCGCATTAGTGGGCTCGATGGCGCAGTGGTTAACGCGCCCGGTCTGCGAGTGCTGAGGTTATGATACTTTCGCAAAGTCCGTTTATTGGATGGGTGACCAAAACTGTATCATCTCGAGCTCCTCCGTGCTTCGGAAGGCACGTAAAGCCGTCGGTCCCGGCTGCAATAGCAGTCGTTAACAACCACCCGCACAGGGCCTGCGTGGTGGTTTACGGCCCGTTCTCCCTGCCCATCCATAGGGTAGGCTCGTGCCCCAGCAGTGGGGACATAAATTAGCTGATGATGATGATGAACAGGATCCTGTGAGATACTGTAGTCTTCTAGAACGAAGTCGCAAGCAATACCTATTATTGAATAAATAAATAAATATCATCCTTGACTGATATCCGTATTAATAAACATTCGCTTCAATTATGTACTGGGGTAATGAAGTCCCTAGAAGCCTGTTATCCAGTCACGCCACCAATAATTCCCGTGTCATATATGTATCTGTATGTATAGGAATAGAAGTCGAGCAATTGTTGATTATTATATTCTGGAGCGGTAGGGTGACCATCCACTCTGAAGATTTTTGGTCACTGTAAAAGGAAACAACGACGGACGGTACCACAACCACCCAGACCCGACACAATGTCGAAAAGTTCGTAATCGAACCCGGGAGCTCAGAGTTAGCGCCGCCCAAAGTCCGGCGTGCAAGCCACTCGGCTACGGAGGTCGTCATATGTATAAATATAGTAAATATGTTTAAACCTAATAAAGTATGTAACGTGAGTTATGAGTCGTATTATTTTGGTTAAGCAGATGGTTTTAAAAACAATCTGCTGTTCTGGGTCCCGGGTGTTTTCTATGTATAATAAGTTTGTATTTAAGTATTTTAAGTATGTTTATCCGTTGTCTAGTAACCATTTAACGAGTTTCATAACGAAGCTTCTCTTGGGCTAGATAATTGGTGTGAGTGTAGGAAAGTTTATTTATTTATTTAGATAAGATGGTGGTAGCTGGCCAGGCGGACAAACAAGCCCTACCACCAACCAAACCGAGTACACGAACATGTAATCCCCGCTGGGAATCAAACCCGGGACCTTTGGGTCTAAGCCGGTGGTCTTAGCTTAGCCACTAGACCACAGAGGCGGTTAATATAATAGTTTGTAGTAAGAGACAATTCCTGCATCTGTCCTGTTTATTGGTCGCCGTACGTCTCGTCGCGGGTCGTCATCGCGTGTCGCACGCCACGCCGCCGCGTGCACGACCTCACCGGAACTCGGCCGGAATATTCCGGTAACTGTTGGGAGTGTAGCGATCCAGTTGACTTGGGGTAGACTCACCGCGGTATTCCCAGGAAGATTTGTTGTATTACATAATGGGGAGCTCGATGGCGCAGTGATACATTTTTGTACTTTCGATGGTTCTGGTTCAGGCCGCTTAAACTTACACGGCTATTTCAACGTACATAATTACGTTGCAGATAACTACTAGAAAATATATAACGCTATAGTTACTGTAGGCGACGCACCGTTTAGATTTTAGTTTTAATTATTTGTGTTATATTTTGTTATTTTTATTTGTAAGGTAGTGGCAAAAATGTTTGTTAACGGCCGGGCGCGGCTGCGTCCTTGCGTATACAAAACGAACATTTTTTGAATCGGACGAGCAGTAGCCACTAGCACCGCAAGAAACGCCCGCGTCCTCTCGCTACTAAAATTTTATTGTCCCGCGTCATACTGTTTTATCTACATAATTTTTTATCATTTTAATATAAAATAGTTTGCTCGTTTTGTGCTGTTTTATTGCTGTCGGGACCTGAAGAACCTGCAGTTACCTACTATATACTGAAAGAACCGCTGGCTTATAGGAATGATAGCGTTATACTTATCAAGTTTTCTACAACATAATATATATAACTAGCATATTATGTTAGTTATAAGTAGAATTTAGGTTCAAAGTAAACAATACCACAATAAAACGAGACCGATAGTAGGTAAGCTATACATACATACCGCGCTCGAGCAACGCTCACAGCTATAGCCTCACGGACACGGATCTCGGAACAGCTCGGAACAGTCAGAGAGCAGATTTTTTTGAGAGATTGGTTATTGCCCCTGTCCCCCGACCGCCTAACTCGATCGCTTTCGATCGCTTTGAAGGCGAGGCGAGGACGAGGCGTCATCTTGTCATTTCGAAAGCAATATGAAAGCAATATCGATAGCTATAGGCTGATCGAGTTAGGCGGTCGGCCCCCTGGGCATTTTCAGCTTCATCGGGCTTTTTTGGGGGCGGCGAGAACCTTAAAGGGATCCCCAAGCCGTGTGAAAGCCGTGCGTGTCCCCGTGCCCTACTAGATTCTCCGAGGGGTTCGGATCGGATCGGGAGCGGAACAACCCGAGGGCGCCTCTAAAGGCTCGGACCCCGGCTCGAGTTGACCCGAGCGAGGCTGTTGCGAGGTTCCGTGCCCGTGAGACACGCGCCCGTGAGACGCGTCTATGCGTGCATTGCTCGAGCGCGCTTGTATGAAGCTTACCTTCTGCGGTCTTCTTATTTTGCTGCTATATTTGAGCGAAGTTTCCAAAGCTTGTTTTCCTTGGTAGCGAATATAATGGAGCGGATATAATGAGCGTTGTTTTACTTCGAAACATGTTGTGAAGTTAATTAGTGTTAAGCGGAGCTCGATGCCGCAGTGGTTAACGCGCCAGCCCCCCGACCGCCTAACCGATCGCTTTGGCTACCGCCATAATGACTTTCGATATTGCTTTCATAGGCGGTACGAAATGACAAGATGCCGACATAAACTATACACGTAGCCAATGCGATCTGCCCACCGACCGCCTAACTCGATTGCTTTCGATTGCTGTGGCTACGTGTATAGTTTATGACATCATCTTGTCATTTAGCTATATGATGTTTAGCTTTAAGACGTCACTTGGCTATAGCTTTCGATATTGCTTTTATAGGCGTTACGAAATAACAAGATGACGTCATAAACTATACACGTAGCCAAGGCAATCGAAAGCAATCGAGTTAGGCGGTCGGCCCCCGGTTAGGCAGTCGGGTCCCAGGTCTGCGGTTGCTAAAGTAAAGCTACTTTCGCAAAAACCTGCCATTGGAAGGGTGACTAAAAGTTTTATCTCGAGCTCCTCCGTCTTCGGAAGGCACGTTAAGCCGTTGGTCCCGGCTGCATTAGCAGTCGTTAACAACCACCAATACGCACTGGGCCCGCGTGGTGGTTTATGTCCTGTTCTCCCCCTGTGGTGTGGTGTTTCCATCCATCCATAGAGAGCTTTCTCTATGGATAAAAATACCACACTTTCATTAGCAAAAGACCCAATACATGCGTCAAATGTAGTGACATTCTTATGAGCTTATAATTATCGAGCCTAAACTGAATAACAAACAATTTAATTATAATATAAAAAAAAACCGAAAAGAATTAGCAATTTGCAATAATATAATAACTTTAGCTGAGTGGTTTGCACGGACTTTGGGCGGCGCTAACTCTAAGGTCCCGGATTCGATTCCATGTCAGGTCAACTTTGAAAACGAACTTCGATAATGTGTTGGGTCTGGGTGGTTGTGGTACCGTCGTTGCTTCTGATTTCCATAAAACGAGTGTTTTGGCTACTAACCTTGTGATCAGAACTGGTCCAACAATATACAGAATTCTTAATCATGAGGATCCACTTTATCACGTTGACCAGCGTCGGATGAATATGTGGGAAGAAATTGGCAGAATTATAAACGAAACTCGTGAGTTTTGTTTTATTATTAGTGAACATTATTATAATATTAGCTTTTTGTTCGCGGCTTGGCTCACGTGGGCTACATGACTTGTGTTTGTTCGTAATAAAAGCCAAACTTATTAAGGGTATAATGAATAAGGGTTAGACAACTCAACATGTCACGTCATTACAACATTAAGTTTTTCATTTTGTATCACTAAAAAGCCCATCCATGCGAGCTAGAATCAGTAAAAAGTGTAACACAAAACCGTGTAATAAATATCACTTCTGTATAACTAATTTTGGTCCATTCTGAAACCTCCTGTACAAATTGTCATGCCCTACTTAAGGGATCGTTTTCCAAAAATCCTGGAACTCTTCGTAGTTTCTAACCAGGCCAAATACCGAAATTTAAGGAATGACAGATTTCCATACAAACCCTCCACCCCTATTTCACCTCTCTCGAAAAATGCTAAAACACGTAATTCTTTATTTTTGTTGAAAAATCTAAAGATCGACTAAAATATTCATTTTGATAGTTATTAGGTACAGACGCCTGCACATCAACACTGTCAAATTTCTTCAATACATTTTCATCCTTACACCTAAGGCCTAAAGTTCAAGTCTATTGAAGAAATTTGACAGTTTGTGGTAGGTTGATGTGCAAGCGTGTGTACTTTAAAAATAACTATTTCACCAAAAAAACCTTTTACCCTATTTTACTAATTTAAAGAAAAATAAACAAAATTCCTGAGACACGTCATTCTTTAACTCTTTTCAAGAACCCAAATACCAATTTTCATGTATTTAACTTCAAAATTGACGGACTTTCATACAAACTTTCACCCCCTATTTGACCACTTTAGGGTGTGATTTCCGTAAAATCCTTTCTTAGTGGCTAGTTACGTCACTCAATTAACCTACAGTCCAAATTTTATCTAATAAGCTTTATATGTATATAGATAATACCTACATATTTTTTACAACCTGTGATGCTGGAATCCTCTCCTGACAATATTTGTTTGCCATGGAACTGTCCCTGCATTTGACAAAAAATATGTTTTAATTTTTTCTCGAAGTTCGAATACGGCTACTCCTCTTCTTCATCAAAAAGTATTTGAAATAAAAACATCTCTTCATCCGAGCTGTCCATGACGCAAAAACGACCTAATTTGATGAAGAGTTGCAATGAATGAACAATTCGATTCGATTCTTCAGAGATGGACGCACTAGGAATAAATGCGACTCGCTTCGATTCGACGCGTTTCTACTGTAGTCGACGCCCCAGGCTTAACGCTACCGGAGAAAGAAACAGCCCTTGCCGAGTTTCTCGCGTCTTCTTCTCGGTACAAGGTTTCCACCGTAGGGTTTACGAAGTCATAGCTTTGAATTGATTTTCAAAAAACTTTCAAAAGTTAATTTTGAATAAAAATTTTGATTTTTGAATTTTTAAAATCCTAGTTACTGCGTTTTTCATTACTACGCCAGCTTTATGTAAGTGGCCTAATATCAGCAATGACCCACTTAAAACTCGATGATAAATACACTGAAACCGTTATCCAAACGTTAACTCGACTCCAACTATCAAAAACATTAAGTTATGAGCCGCGTCGCTTTGAACCGCGATAACATCAGATGGGAATCGAACCAGCGGCCGCACGCGACAACACTTAGCCCACTTACACGGAAAGCTCTTGTAACGGTGAACCAATGACATTGTAAAACTTTCGTTTCAATCTTTCCGGTATACATATGCGAGAGTATTAATAATGACAATAATAAGTATTTATTTCAGAATAATTCCATAGACTGTTATTTAATTAAGCCCTTTAACCGCCAGACTTCATATCAGTTGTCGTGCCCTCAACGCCAGGCACGTAAATCTAAAATTAAAAACCTACAACAAATAGGGATGTTCAATGGTCGATAAACAATAAACACTGACTTTGATATAATTGTCCCAGCTACGGTTAAAATTTCATCTAAATAGCTTCACCTAGTGATAAAAGAGATTCAGTCTTTTAAGGATTTTCATATTCGTTAAGACTAACAGCTACAGTCTTAATTTTAGAGCCAAGTCGTGTAAAAAGAGGCGAGTCTTATTTTAAACACTAATGTTAGTTAAAAGAAAAAAATATCGAAATATATTAATGGATGTTTCTTGTCCTTGTATAAAGCTAAAAGGTTTAACCGGTTTTTATGATATTTATATATTATTTTATCGTAGTGCCACAAGTGCGAGCATCTGGTGACACTTTAAGCCCAATCTTCGACGCAGCTTTCGTCGCCAATGTTTTCCGTTTCCGTTTCGTAACACGACTTCAGGTTGCCGTAATAGTTGTGTTTTCACGTCACATTTTCATAGTCTCACTTACGTGGTTCTCTCAAATATATTTTGTAAAATTCCTTAAATTATAATTATAATTATAATTTCCCTAAATTATCAGTAATTGTAATATTTTAAACACACGTGAGCCTTATTACATCGTTCTTAGGGCCATAAACCGAACTATATCACACACGTGCGTAATAATATTACACACTATTGTGCACTATAATTGATGTATCCCTACAAAGTTAAGTTAGTACCTTACTGCAAAGTTTATACGAGTAAACAGAGCATTTTCAATTTAACCGGGTAATACAGTTTTTTTTTTGCAACAGCAAAAAGGTTTTATGCCACTGAAACTCCATTTACATTTTTGGAATATATGTAAATGGAGGGACACATTTCCCTAATTAAGACGAAAAAACATTTATTATTATCAAATTATTTATAATTCACAATAATTAGTTTAAAAATATTGCATTTTATCATCAAAATTATAATTTTGAAGTATCAATCACCTTACATATGGCGCGTGCAAAAAAAATAATCTTGCGCGCCATTTTCCATAATTTTTATTTTTTGTATGTTTGTATTGATTTTTTTGTATGGCATGGTGGATGGCGTTCTGACGCAGTCGCTGAATCGTACATAGAAGACTCAATTCATAACAAAGCGAAAGTCAGTGACAAAATAACGCGTTTTTGTCAACAACTATTTTTATAACTATTCGGCCACTCTTTCAAGCTCTTTCATCTTCTTTTAATAATAATGAATACTGTGTTTCATTTGTCTTTAATTTTGTTACAGGTATGCAATGAGGGTTTAATGAAGCGAAACATATAGATTTGAAAGGGATTATGGGTAAGCTAAAACGTTTTTAAACAACTTTCAGAGAGAGAGGATGATATGATACAGGGTGGCGCAAAAGTAATGACCCTATTTGGTTCAGCGACAACATCTTTTCTAAATTAGAAAACTAGAATTAGTTTTTCATATATGTATATTTAGGCCATGAAATTTCATCGCATTACGATTTGAAGATGATGTCTCTTAAATGATGACCTCCAGAGTTGATGCACCTTTGAGCTCTATTTATGACATTTACCATAACTTGCCGTAACACTTCCCGCGATATGTTACTTATTTCTTGATGAATGTTTTCTTTTATGGCTGCGAGAGTCTGTGGCTTATTCACCACAGATTTCAAATAACCCCAAAGAAAGAAGTCGGGACAGGTGAGATCGGGTGATCTTGCAGGCCAGGGTAAATCGCCAAAACGAGAGATAACACGGCCTGGACAAGCGTCCCTCACTAAGTCCATAGAGTCGCGTGCTGTGTGTGCTGTGGCGCCGTCTTGTTGGAACCAGATATGCTCCAGCCCCAATTCATCCAAACTGGGTATCAAGAAACATCTTCAAGTCTTTGACCAAAATACGCTGCAGAGCCAGGAAATTCTCAATTGCGAGGCACGTCGCCTTGTTGAAATTTCTGGACACTCTTCCACATCTTGGCGCACAGCATCGATATTTTCGGCTGAACGGCCTGTTCTTGGTCTGCCAGACCTAGGTCTATCCAATGTTGAGCCAGTTGCTTCGAGGCGTGTGGCAAAGCGTCGAATTGTGCAATCAATCGGTGCCGGACGGTGGGGAAATAGTCGACGAAATTCACGTTGTGTTTTTATCACAGATGAATTATTCTGTAAAAACATTGACACGATTATTCCACGTTCTTGGGGAGTCCATGATTATTTTTAGTGAATTGAACGGTCCATGATTATTTTAGTGAATTTTACATTTATTTACTACGAAAGTTAAAATATCAAAATTACAGGAGATGTCATATAAAAAAAATATAAGTGATTTCTATAGTGCCAGTACTTTTGGGCCACCCAGTATTATTATGATATTTTGAAACCATTACACAATAAAATATATTTATAAAAATAGATAGATATCTCAATATTAATAGATAGATTACGGTTTCATATTTTATAACTCCGAATTATTATTTTAATAAAACTTTTCACTTTATTTTGATTCCGTTTGTAATTTTATTTTTGGTTGGTCTTTTTCGATTCCTATATTATTGAAAAGCCAACAGAACTTCTTGCCGAAGTTGAAAAAAGTCGAATTGTAAATTCCCGAATAATTAATATATCGATACTTAAAATGTCAAAGGGCTTATAGAACATCTATCTGTGACATTTCGCTAAAATATCCTCTAAGGCCTTTGACATTTTAAGTATAGATGTGTTAAATTGTCCTTTAAGCGTTTTGACATTTTAATTAACGATATTTATAAAGTAAATATGCTTATATTTACTGAAAAAACATAGTAAACCAGAGTGAATATGAAAACGTATCTATCTAATCGTAAATCATCTTCCATAGATGGAAATAGGCCCATAAATTTCTTCGCCATTGGGAAAGGTGTAAAACCATAGACCTAATAAGTGCTTAGAGGTCCAAAATAAAAATAAATTGAAGAGATTTTACTAAATTTTTTTCCGGATCATTTCATTTTGCTGATGGTTTAGATAGCCTTTACAGCATTCCTGGGCACTTGAAGAGGCCTACGTCCAACAGTTATAACAATAGTAATAATAAAATTGATTACTTCTTCACAAAAGTAACAAAACAATGAGACACATTACAGTATTATTTGCAGTGGACTAATATACGCTGCTAATGGTGATGAAGATGATGATGATGACTTTATTTATTTATTTAGTTAATTATATACGCCTTTATCAAGGTCAACAAAGAAATCGCACCACGCAGTTGATTGACCCCTAACTGTGACTTATGAAAACAATAATGAAATATTTAAATGGCGTCTTGCGGTTATCGCGGTCGCCATTGTCATGCACAACGACGTACATACGCGTCAACCTTAAGCTGGACACTCACAAGCGAGCTGTTGACCATCCCCAGCTCATTTTATGTCCCTACTGCTGGGGCACGAGCCTTCCCTATAGATGGATACAGCACAGGGAAAACGGGCCGTAAACCACCACACGGGCTCAGTGCAGGCGGTGGTTGTTAACGACTGCCAATGCAGCCAGGACTTACGGCTTTACGTGCCTTCCGAAGCACAGAGGAGCTCTAGATGATACATTTTTGGTCACCCATGCTGCCTAGATGTCATTGATTGTAGTCAGATTGGAACTAACTTTGATTCGCTGATCGCTATTGTACACTCCGCTTAACACTGGTTATATGCCGTCCGCATATCAAAGCAGCGTTTGTATGCTAATTTCCCCATTTACTTTAGGTTTAGCACCATCTAGACGTGCTAATTGGAACTGGGATGGAATTTGATAACTGATATTGAATGCTGTCAACCCAGTTACGATTCGAGATACACTAAGAATGTATATTGGTTAAGGTCTAGGGGTCATATAAATAAACAAACAATAAAGCTCCGAATAGTTATTCCGTGTTTTGTCTCTTTTACTCTAATTTGAAATGACGTTTGCATGACCGCAATAAAATATGGAATAACTATTTACTAATTTTAAATTATCTTACAAAAGGGGTTATTTGGTTTCCTTTTAAATTCTAAAACGGGGAAATGCCTGGCCTTTCATCATTATCATCATCATCAGCCCACTTCTGTTTCCACTTGCTCTTTTGTCTTAATATCGCCTTGTGGTAAGATTTGTATGTTATAAGGCCAAAGGTACGCGTTACACCAGGAACCCTTAACGCTGAGAAACGGGTTATGTTATCTCTAACTGTCGGTACACAACAGCATTACTAATTTTAAACATACACATTCTGTCAAACCGGATCAGACGCACTAACAAAAAGGCCTATACGTAGATGCTATTTTTAATACTTATTCCAAAATATAATTAGTACTTTCGTTTCTTTATTTAGTTATCTAAAATAGATACACTGACAGATTACAGTCGATACATGGAAAGAAAATATAACTAATTAAACTAGTCTAGACTATAACCTAGATATAGTGTGCACATCATGAATATTATTATTATTTACGCAAAAGTCTGATAACATAAACTACAATAACATTATTTTAATTGGGATCTTAACGTGTCTATTACGTTATTAAATCTATGGTAATGTTATTATTAGTGATTTTTTTTGGAGTGGAGGATTATTACTATGGGATTGTATCGTTAATATTATGAATAGGTACGTTGACTTAACTATAAGGCTATGTACTAAGTGTGAGCGGTGCGGTTTTTACAACCCGCTCTCAAGACTCGGCCACGTGCGATGAGTTGCGATTGAGACGCGTCATTGTTAATGGCTGAATGGGCCAAACTGTTAAATTATTATAAAATCTTTAGTGTACCATAGGGTACACTGAACAAACCAAATAACTAGACAAATCCAAATAAATTCTATTCGATTCAAGTGATTTTCTAGTTCATTGCACGTTTTACTACCGAAGGCTTAGTCTACGATAATTGAAAGGAGTAAGAACGTATTAAACAGAAAAACAAAATATTTTTTATGTTTATTGCGTTATTTTAATGACTGTTACTACAACTGCCTACCTGCCAACTAAAACTGCCACTGTATTCGCGCAATGCAGGTTCTAGGCTAGCTACCAGTACCACCATCTTAATCTATCGCCATAACATCAATGTTTGTAGCATTGTTGTGTTCCGACAGTTAGATGTAAGATAGCCAGTGCCTCAATAGTTTATTTATTTAATCTTTATTGCACAATAAAATAAAATAAGTTTGGTTAAACCCTGTCGCCTCCGCTCCGCTCTCGCTCCCTCTACCACCCAGTCCACAGCCTGTGTTGACCGGTCAATTCCATCTGGCATGCTCCCCGACACTGCCGTCATGTTTACGATCCAAGGTGTGACGGGGCGGGGTGGGGGTGAGTAAGCATACTTAAAATAATTGGAGAAGTACTTCCTTGCACTTACAATCGCGAGAGTGGTGAGGGGTGACGGTGTCACTGGTGTTTTCTTTCGACTCAGATAAGGTGAAAGCTCCTAGTTCTTACAGACCTTATTTTTTTACTAACCAGGTAAGAAAACAGCCGTTAATCTCGGCTGCCTTATCACATTTATAGCAGTAGCGCTCGATAGCGCAGTGGTTAAAGCGCCTGGTCTGCGATTGCTTAAGAAAAGCAACTTTTGCAAAGGCCGGACATTGGATGGATGCCAAAAATGTATCTTCTCGAGCTCTTCATTGCTTCGGAAGGCATTAAAGCCGTTGTTTCTAGTTGCATTAGCAGTCGTTAACAACCACCAATCCGCACTGGGCTCGCGTGGTGGTTTACGGCCCGTTCTTCCTGTGGTGTTTCCATCCATAGGAAAGGCTCGTGCCCAGCAGTTGGCACATAAAATTAGCTGATGATATAAAAAAACATATAATTTAATATGGTCAGTGGGTGAATGAACCGTATAGTAGGCGCTAATTAAGCCTGCAAAGTTCTCATACAATTATCATGAATACGCGCAAGGGTGAATTAACTATGCTTATTTTATACTTCTACATATAAAGTTACACTCCCAAAAGATGAGTCATTCTAACTAATTGTTATATTAATAAGGAGGACGTTGGCACAATTAGGAAGTATGTCATAGCACCCCTGGCAAAGTAACCTTTGCATGTGTTAGTGTTAATTAATCAAAATCGTTTAACATGTAGTGACCGACTTGCAGTATAATTTCATTAAGAGCCTTTGAAGTTAATGTTAAACTTAACTTTTTGTAATTTCGTAAAAAAAAATAAAAAATAACATTTATTTTGTGCTGACAATTCTAAATATTTTACAGGTCTATGGTCATAGGGGTTAGGATAAAATAAAATGTAATGCGTGAAATAAACGCGCATTTCATTATGTTTGATTATATTTTTATGGAATTTAACAAATTAAGTGCATGCTGAGCTATGCCTGTAATGTTACACTAATAATCCTACTACTATTATAAAGGCGAAAGTTTGTAAGTATGGATGTATGGATGTTTGTTACTCTTTCACGTAAAAACTACTGAATGGATTTGAATGAAACTTTACCACAATATAGCTTATACATCAGAATAACACATAGGCTACAATTTTTGAGGTTTCTAATGTGAGGTCGTAAAAAAAACACATTTTTTGCGCTTACATTGCAAACGCTGACTGAATCCTACAAGATAGATCAAAACAATTTACTACAGTATTGTAAAACTTAAAAAGGTCTACAAAAAAGTCCGTGATGGTATATGTTTATCTCTTAGGAATAACCCACAATAACCATTATTTATCCTTTACTTTGTACGAGAAATAATGGCTTATTTACGAAGCGATTTTAAGCAATACAGTATTAATCCTTATCTAATTAAGTATCTTAAATACATTGTGCATTTAATAAAGATCAATATGGCTTTTTACAGCATGTAAATTAAATAAATATTTTTGAAGATATCACAGATTTAAAATGCAGAGTCATAGCAATTTCGGCGATAAATACCGTTTCGGTGATAAATACCGGCAGCGGTGCCAGGCGAACGGGGCGTGGGGGGAGCGGGGTAGGTGCGGTGGGGAAGAAGTGGCTCATCGCTGAGTGCGCGACCCGAACGCGGGCAGACGCGTGAGGGCAGACGTCGTTGACGGTTGTGTCCGTTTTGCGAATTTTCAAGGCACTAGCGATTTGATAAAAACGTATGGTCGCCTACTTTAAGTAATATAGGCCTAAGGTTAGTTATTGCCAGGTTTCTTTTTGGTTAGTTGTTCTAGACTAGACGGGACGAACCTGAAGTCCACGCGAACGAAGTCGCGGGCAAAAGCTAGTGTAGACATAACTGTAAAAAAAAGTTTTATTAAATTACAATTATTAATGAAAGTATAAATATTTAACTTAAACATGAACACTTGGCTATTTCTGCTTCATCATCATCACCTCAGTCAGAAGACGTCCACTGCTAGACTATACGTCTGCCTCCTCCCAAGGATCTCCACAACGACTGGTTGTATGCTGCTCGCATCCAATAGCACCCGCGATCTTCACAAGATCGTCGGTCCACCTGCTGTTGTTGGAGGCCTGCCCACATACGCGGTCGCGACTAAAGAACTGTTCCGCCCCAGTTGTCATCAGCCCTACGAGCGACGTGCCCTGCCGAATATCACTTGAGCTTGTCAAATGTTTGGGATATTTCGCCTCATTAAGCACAAACTGAGGAGCTCAATGGCGCAGTAGTTAACGCGCCCAGTCTGCGAGTGCTGAGGTTAAGCAACTTTCGTCGTCATCGGATGGGTGACCAAAACTTTATCATCTCTCGCTCCTCCATGCTTCGGAAGGCACGTAAATCCGTTGGTCCCGGCTGCATTCGCAGTCGTTAACGACCATCAATCTGCACTGGGCCCGCGTGGTGGATGGGCCGTTCTCCCTATCCATCTATAGGGAATCGTGCCCCAACAGTGGGGACATAAAATGAGCTGATGATGATGATGAAACACAAACATACTGCGTACAAAGCCTACAGTCGTATTCTACATAGGCACGAGCCGCGGCAAACCACGCCCTCACCCCACGCCCAGCGGTGACGCTCGTTCCACGCGCCTAATGAAATAAAACATACAATTTACCAGTTTCGCACGCGAACCTGCCAGCATTTAACACGCACGGGCGGAAACGCCGCGGTTCATTTTGTAAAAACGCGCTGAGACGCTATGTGTTTTATTTATTGAATGAGCTACACACTTCTATCTATATATTTATTTATTGCACCTATATATGTATGCTATGCAGCTATGACGCCTCGGTGGGCGAATGGCAAAGCGCTCAGCCCGATACCTTCGGGTCCCGGGTTCAATTCCCAGGTCGGGCAAAGAGTGTATTTTTCGATGCATAGCCCGGGTTTGTGATCACTACTGATCACCAACCCGCATTCGACAAGCGTTTAAGCCATTACCCATCAATTGTAGTGATGACTTAATTTCAATGATGGAGGCCTTTTTTCAGTAGTGGGACAGTTATATAGGTCACTCCGTTTTAATACTATATATGCTGGATTCTTCCTCCGGTTTCTTTTAGTCACACTAATATTATAAATGCGAAGGTTTGTGTGTATGTGTGTATATATATTTGTTGCTTCTTCACGCTGCAACGGATGGATGGATTTGGATGAAATTCGGCATACAGATAGTTTATACCCTGGATTAACACATAGGATAGTTTTTATCCCGATATTCCCACGGGAATTAAACTCATACCTTTTCTCTGTATTTGGTTCCACAATTTACTACTTAGGTCTTTGGATTTGATGTTGGGAATAGAACCTATTTGGTAGTTTTTTATACTTTTTTATTGAAATTTTCACAGACCCTTCTTCTTTCTTTTAGTTGATGGCTTCGTGCGATTAGCACATTTAGCCAGTGTCAAAGTAATTTTCTTACAATACATAAATATACAATATTTCCTTCCAGTCAGTATGATGATGATGAATGATAATAGAAATGAGAAGTGAGAAATGATAGACCCCCATCCCCTCAAGTATCTCAGTAAAGATGTGGGGCTTTACTAAGTCCTCGGGCAGCCTTCTTGAGAGAATTTGAAAAGTGACGTTGCACTGTTTTGTATCATTTGCCAACACTCATGCACACTCACGAACACTTAACGGTTAATAATCCACCATTATTTCACATTAATATTCGACATAACACAAATTTTAGAAAATAAAACAAAACCGCAGACATGACTCTTCACTTTCCCGCCAAAAAGTCCTCACAGACCCTTTCTTTTTGACATTTGTTTTCCAATACAAAATGATTTGTTTGTTTTGTTGTCATGGAAACTGCCCGCCGGGTCAGCTAGTTACCCATTATTCTTCCGCTGGATCCTTTTAAATACCTTGTTGGGCCATCGCTAAATTCACATGATTAAAAATTGTATTTATTAATAACTTTCAACAGAACTTTTTGACTCGTTAGTGGTAACAATTTAAAAAAAGAACAAAAATGCGCTTAAACAGCGCTAGTGCGAAAGTCGTCTAATGGGTCGCACCTCGCAGTCTCGCACCCTACAGGTGGATAGCTTCCGTAAGGAGTGCCGCCATAGAGCTACGAAGCATTAGAAGCGCCTCAATACAGACAGACAGTCCAAAACAAGAGTCATTATAATCTTGTTTTTATGAAGCAACTATCGACTGTATTGCCGGTCTCTTCTAGATTGTGACGAACAGTTTCGAACTGGTGGTATAATTAAAACAAATTTTTAAAGATATATTAATTAAATTAGCAGAAAACTCCCCGGGACCCCCGAGCTAGCAGCTACTTGGGACAGCGAATAAGCCTCGCTATCCAACGAGGCCATTCTGCTAGCTTACTGGGTACTCTGACTGATGATATGGGACATTTTTTTTTAAATTTATAAATAGTAGTAGTAATAGTTTTTATAAGTTTAATTTACTAGTAACTTTCCTCCAAGACTATTTAAAAAAGCCAAGAGAGATTTTTGTATACTTTTCTTTTTTTGTTGTGCTCCGACATTTAGAAATAAGACAGCCAGCTCCTCAGTGTTTAAGACTGCCGATCTAACTTCCATTTTGTGTTTTATAATCACTTACAATCAGGCAAAATTAAGCCAAGAACTTCTCCTCCATAGATTTTAAATAAAAACATTTTTTAAGTACTTTAGTACATAGTATCACTCATAATTACCGTGGTACCAAAGATATGCATTACATACCTGCACTGCAACATCATACCATCTATCTTACGTGTCGTCAAAAATTTAAGAAAAAAAGAACAAAATGGCGCGCATGGCCTAATGGTTGCACTCACAGGTCACAAAATAAGGAAACCTAGAAGGTAAGCTTAATACGTACCGCGCTCGAGCAACTCACGCATACACCCTCTCACGGACACTGATCTCGGAACAGCTCGCAACAGCCCGAGCGCAGCTGTTGCGAGATTCCGCGTCCGTGAGAGGTTGTCTATGTGGGCGTTGCTCGAGCGCGTTTGCATGAGCTTACCTTCGGCAGACTCCATATTCTGTGCTACAGGTGGACGTTTCCACGAGAGCCGCCACAGAGCTACAACGCATTAGAGCTGCCTAAATGGAGACAGACGGCTCGGCTAATGGAGAAAAATTGCTGTGTGTGAGAAGAGCTAAAGTGTCAGTAAACTCGCGGAAAAGTACTTTATGTTTTCGCGCGGTAAGATGCGTTTATTCAGTATGTTTATTTGTCTACTCTCCAAATTTGAGATACATGACGGGATTCATAACTTGGTTGTTTTATTACCCTTCAAATATACAGCAAAGCATGATTGGAAAGTGCTCTAGGCCATTCACGAAAATGACAAAAAGGAAATAGACATTAGGTTTATGACATAAAATCATCATCGTCATCATCATGTCAGCCAAAAGACGTCAACTGCTGGACAAAGGCCATTTTTTTTTTTTATTTTTTTTTTTATACTTAGCACTTACTTACTTTTTTTTACTTACTTACTTAGCACCATACTTACAATAATAATAAAAATAACTTTATTTAACTCTAACCCAAAAAAGCACAGTACACAGAAAGGGTAACATCGAAGCAGAGTACATATTGGGTATTACAGTTTTGTCTCTAATAAGAGACAAAACTGTTAGTATTGCAGGACATTAATGACTTGATTGAAACTGCCGTGTCTGCTAGACTCCCAGCTCTTTACTAACTGGCACACTAAATAGCAGCTACTGCTATTATTTTAACTGTATATTTGTACTCAATACTGTAACTGAGAAAGCTGTGCTCGATTCAATTACAAGATTAAAAATAAAGGTTTATTAGTTTTGTGATTTATGATTTTATCAAAACTGCCGTGTCTACTAGACTCCCAGCTCTGTAGCTAACTGGCATAGAAGCAACCACATTAACTGTATACTCAATACTGTAACACAGAAAACAGTGCTCGATTCAATTCACGAAGATAACAAAAACAGATACTTTGGATTTGTAACTTATGATGATGAGTTAATTGAAACTGCCGTGTCTGCTAGACTCCAAGCTCTGTGGCTAACTGACGCACAGGCTACCACATTAACTGTACACTCAATTACGGTGACATCAGAGCCCGGGCGGAGGGGTTTCCTAACGAGCACCGTCTGCGAACAACCCTTTGTAACAACTACCTTTGGCGGCCATTTTGAAAAAAGACAAAACACATCAGAGTTAATTCGGAGTGAACCTTTTAACTGGAAAATTAAGCGTTTTTTTTTAAAGAGTTTGTTTTGGCTTTGAAATGTCTATTGAATTGTATTGAAAAGCTTTTTTTTTTCTATTTTTGGTTGGAATGTAGGATACAAATTGTGCCTTCCCGGTAGCATAGCGGTCAGTGCAGCCGCCCGGATTGCGGAAGACCCAGGTTCGATTCCTGGCTGGGTCGGGTGGGCGTTTAATTTGTTCACTGTATTTTATAAATTTTATATATATTTAATTTAGCTTCAGTGCAGCAATTAGCACTTAAAAATAAAAAGCAAAATTATACCCTTTACTAATTTTCTTTCATAAAACTAGATTTTTATAATATTTTAATATAAAAACAATAAAACATTATAAAAACCTAATTCTAGAGTACCGCCAGCAGCGGGGCAGGGCCCAAGCTACCGGTGGTCAGGGCTGCAGAGTGAGGAACCTCCTGACAATACGTGCCGTGTCAAGGAGTACTGCTTTCTGAATCTGACCCTTGACCCAACCATCAAGCGAGAGCCTCTTATTATTATACTCTTCATTTATTTTCGTTCTTTAAACTAGATTTTTACAATATTATTATTATTATAAATTAATTTAAAAAACTAGACTTTACTAATGTTTGTAACATGTTTGTCTTTATTTTACTTTGTACCTCTTTATTATGAGAAAAATAAATTAATTTTCTATTTTATAGTCAATTAAAAAAAAAAAAAGGTGTGGTGTGAGGCCAACAAGGACCCTATATATAAAATATATTATATATTAAATACTTATATATTTTAGACAACATCACATACATTGTTCTGATACCAAGGTAAGTAGCTAAAGCACTCGTTTCATGGAAATCAGGAACAACGACGGCACCACAACCACCCAGACCCGACACAATATCGAAAAGTTAGTTTTCGACATTGACCCGACCGGGAATCGAACCCGGGACGTCAGAATTAGCGCCGCCCAAAGTCCGGCGTGCAAGCCACTCGGCTACGGAGGTCGTCATAATTAAATAGCCTATAACTGTCCCACTGCTGGGCAAAGGCCTCCATCGTCGAAATCAAGTCATCTTACAGTTGATGGGTACTGGCTTAACACGTTGACTGCCTCAAAACCAGACACAATAGAAATTTAATTGTAATCACTCACCCGTGCGGGGTCCGGCATTGAATGGGTTAATCACCACGCTTGCCAAATGCGGGTTGGTGATCACAAAACCGGGGTATGCATCGAAAACTCCCATTCACACTGTCCGACCTGGGAATTGAACCAAGGACCTTCGGGTATCGGGCCGAGCGCCACCACTCGGCCACCGAGTATTCTTTAATAAAGTGGCAATTCTACGCATTGCATAATGCTACTGTGATGCGAGATGGTAGTTTAATGAATACGCGGCATGGTATGCCATAACGCTCAGTGTGCCACTGGGCCCGTGTACATGTTTATGGCACCCTCGGCACAAAATAACGAGATTGCAGAAAGCAAGCTTCATCCAAACGTGCACGAGCTACGCACACAAAGGTCATAGTGGTTTTTTTTGTTCAAATAAACAACAATTAATCTAATACGGAGCGTTTGCGCTCCGTACCATAGGTTGTCTTTTTTTTCTTTCCGATTAAAACTACAAATAACAAAAAAATTAAAAAAATGAACTAGCATATTAGAGTGTGTGTTAAGACTAATCTACTAAGAAAATTTAGATGCTTAAATCGGTCTGGTTTGCCTGTAAAATGCAAATCTATGTTTTAAAAGATATGATATCATATCTTTTAAAACATAGATAGTAGATAGTAAATAATAGATAGTAAATATTTACTATATATAAATTATATATATAAATAAAAATATTTATATTTATATATATTTATAAATATATTTACTATATATAAAAAGAAAAAAAGAAAAAATGTATTTAATTTTTATTTTTGATATTTTTTTCTCTGTAATAAAAGTTAACAAATCGTGTTAATGAAGTCAATTAAATTTTTCATTTACGTCATCAAATATCACTTTCATATGTTTTGTATTTGTTGGGAAAAATCAAGATCCCCGCCACGTAAATTTCCAATGCTGCTAAATAGCGAATATTGATGTTATCAATGGTGATTTTTTGAGGTGTTTTCGAAAATAATTATGTTCGAGTCAAAATTATACAATCGTGTATTTGAGCTAGCAAATTCGAGATAAAGACATGAATTTACCTAAATCAACATTTCAGATTCGTTAATCATAATTATAGTCTAACTATTCGACGAAAATTGGTGCATTTTTTCAGTGTGTGTCGCCTAAACTTACCTTCTGGGGTCCTTCTTTTTTATGCGCTTGGTTTGTATTGCTAATAGTGTAAGTTATTGCTTTCGAGAAGAATTCTTAATTCGGTTGGATCAGTTACGAGAATGCGAGACGACATCGACTGTGGATAATGTTACAATGTTTTTGGATGTCGTTTGCGAAGTGACTAGCGATCGTCAATGTTAAGCGGCGTTCGCAATGTCGCGGTTTAAAATGGGTGACCGAGTTGATTAAGGCGAGCTACGGCACGTTTAAGCGTTTGTTATTTGTCGTAATGAAGTAGTTTTTATTAAATGTTTTTTTTATCGCGTACAACTTTTAAAAGCTACATATGGTACTTATGGTAGATCAGTGTTTGACAGGAACCAGCCTCCCGACCGCCTAACTCTATCGCCATCGCTTTCGCTATTGAAAAAGCGAAAGCTATAGCCTATAGCTTTCGATATTGCTTTTATATCGCTTTCGAAATGACAAGATGACGCCATAAACTATAGAGCGCGATAGCGAGAGCGATGGCGATAGAGTTAGGCGGCGGTTAACGACATTTTTGTCCTTCAATTATTTAAAATAGGGGTGAGCACCTGATTTTAGTTTTTAGCAACAGTACACATGCTTTCTATATAGCACTGTCCTCTGTCCCTTTTTCAATGAAAAAGGTTTCTTTGCTGTTTTTTGGCGATGGACACTGTGCTGAAAACTGGGTCTAAATTGTCGAACACTAGTGCCACTAACCTACACACTACATTTACAATTAATTAAATACTTTAATTTTAAAAGTATAAAAATATTTAATAGTAAATTATTTACATAAAAAGTTAATTACTTACTATTTAAGTTTAAATTCGGCTCGACATTAATCGTATCAATCAGCGCAGATTAAATGCGACCAGCGATGATTATGTTAATCGCCATACTTCGCTTTATTTGCCAGGCCGCGTTCTGTCCGACCAAATTTACTGTTTCACCCAATGAACATCGGTTATTCGATTATGGGTCATACCACTAGCATGCAGGGATGCCTACTAGCTAATAATAGTGAATAATACTGTCCCACTGCTGGGGAAAGACCTCGGTCTTTGCAATCAAGTCATCGCTACAATAGAGAAGAATATTTTTTTTCTTTCACTTGGTGGCGTTGTGCGGTCAGCACATAATTGTAGCCAGAGTCAAAGTAATTTTTTTACAAGTCACTAAATAGTATAAAACAAAGTCGCTTCCCGCTGTCCCTATGTATGCTTAGATCTTTATAACTACGCAACGGATTTTGATGCAGTTTTTTTTTAATAGATAGAGTGATTCAAGCAAGAGGATGGTTTATAAGTAAAATAATAGGGGTTAAAGTATGAAATTGCCATTTTATTGTATTAGGTACATCGAATTGACATAGAACCTTCATGGTTTGAGATTTTTGAGTGAAACTTCTTTCACATGGTACCCATGAAGCTCTTCTTTTAAAAAATGTGCAACTTTCAGTTGTTTTTTTATACAGCTTAGACAAGAAAGATGGATACTTCGAAAATTAGAGTTATTTTTGAATAGGAGTTCCGACGCGGAACTAACGCGGCAGAAACAGCTCGTAATATCAATGTTGCGTTTGGAGAGGGGACTGCTAATGAACGCACCGTGCGATTTTGGTTTAAACGCTTTCGTGATGGAAACTTTGATTTGAAGAACGAACACGTGGAAGACCGCCCACACAGGTGAATAACAATGAATTGAAAGAGATGGTGGAAGCCGATCCGAGCCAAACTACCCAGGAATTAGCGGCATGGTTTAACGTTACCTTACCAACAATATTGACTCATTTGCGTCAAATCATTTTTTTTTTGTCTTGTATTTCATGTCTTTGTGTCTGTGTATGTGAGAGTCAATAAATGTTTATTCTTTCTTTCTTTCTTAGAATTACTTATTCGTATTTTGTGATAGTTATTGGGTGTTCTTTACTATATTTCAATGCTCGAAAAGGGAGACTATGTATTTAAGTTCCGTAAATATTGGTTAACACCGTTGCATTACACTTGGTGAGCTGTAAATATTTTTATTATTTTTAAATTTTTGCATTCACAATTAAATTTTACTGGAAATAATCAATTAGTGCCAGGAGGTTTGAGTAGGAATCGAACCCACGACCTTTGGACAACCGGTCCTGTGGCTGGTTGAAGTTCTAGTAAAATTATATATTAAATTGTTTATGTTTTTATAATTTTAACGCAAATTTTGGTGCGAAAACAAATTACAAAAATACAAAATGTTGAAAAAATTTCCACGAGCAGGATTTGAACCGGCATCCTTCTGACATACCGGGTCAGGTGCTCTTCCAATTGAGCTATCGTGGTTCTAACCAGCCCGCCGAAATTATTCAACACTATTTACTTTTTTTACTTTGAAAGCCAAAGGCGCCCATTCAATGTCAACAACTACCGTCATTACGTAGTTTGTGTTTTTGTAAATTATATATTATAAAGAATTTGTTTTTGTATACCAATCTGTCCAAGTTACATGACTGAGGTTGTGTTACAAAGGGAGCAACAATGTCATTTTAAGAAAGCTTTTACACGCGCAATGCAAGTTCAAGGCAGACTTTGGTAACTCCGGATTCAGCTATATCCAGGAAATTATTCCACTCCGGACATATATCTACGTTATAGACAATACGCTATTATTACGAACGCTGAAGTGAACGAAGTACTAAATGGAAATTGAAAGATCTCATTAGGCCGGATTAATTAGGCCTAAATGGATATGGATACGCTTAATTAATATCTTAGCACGACTTTCGTGATATGATAGATATATAAGGATTGTTAGGCTTTTATTTGGCCGGTTATATTATATTGACATTGACGGATATTGACATGCCGACCGCATAAATATCTTTGTTCGGAATTTCGGATAGAAATGGAGTGCCTCCTATATTCGACATGCTGACTGGATATATATATAATATATATATATATATATATAAACGAGTAAGCACAATGCCTTGATCTCTTGATCTCACCTGAAATTAAGTGATGATAAGGCCAATGATGGAAGCGCACTTCACCCGGGATCCTCAACTAGTGAGGCACTGGCTATCTTATCTCTAGCTGCCGGAACAACAATGCTACAAACATTGATGTTATGGTGACATATTTAGATAAGATGGTGGTAGCTAGCCAGGCGGACAAACAAGCCCTATCACCAACCAAACCGAGTGCACAAACATGTATCCCCCCGCTGGGAATCGAAACCGGGACCTCTGGGGGTCTAAACCGGTGGTCTTAGCCACAGAGGCGGTTATATTTCTTTGTTCGGATAGATATGATGTGTCTCCAATCTTTTTCCGGAGTTACTTCGTACAAGGCAAATCCAGCTCTGTCGCTATAGCGTCACTACACTATAGCAGGGTGCAATCACACGGCTCGTACACGAGAAACCTTTTAAGCAACGAGTGGAAGGAAACGGGCGAATTTTTGTTCGTACATTTGTATTTCAGCGAAACTTTGAACTTTATGGTAGGTAGTCTATGTTGTTGTCAAAGTTCTCGTTTTATAATTCAAATTTAAAAGTGACATTAGTAAGTAAGAGTGGAGAAGCTCGTTGGCGCAGTGGTTAACCGGTCTACGATTGCTCATGGTAATGAATGTATGTATGGCCTGAACCGGCCCCTTCTTTGGGGCCGGTTCGGGCTGCGAGGGCTAGGCCTCATTGCCCGGGTTCTCTTCTTAGGCAAACAAGTCAGTTGGGTGGCACGGCAGGGGTTATTTTTATGTTCCATTTTTTCTTTTTTTTTGTTTGTTTTTGTATTTTTTTGTATTTTTTTCTCTTTTTTTTTATCTCGCACTGCCGTGCTTTGAGCCTGCTGCAGCCCTCGGCGCGGTCAAACCCCCCGGGTGAGTCGGCGCTGGCCGAGGCCCGGTGAGCGCCAGCGAGCGGGCCGCTACTTATGGGGTATGGTAGGGCGGACAGCTGTGAAGAAGAAGAAAGAAGAAGAGACAGTGTCGGCTTAGAGCGCCGACACAATGCGCACTGTAGCGCGCGGGGCAGATCACGCCGCCTACCTGTTGAGCGCTGAAGTTAGGAACTTTCTCAAAGGCCGGTCATCGGATAAGTGACCAAAAATTTATTATCTCTGAAGAAGGCACGTAAAGCCGTCGGCTACATAAGCGTTAACGGCTGTACATCCGCACTGGACCCGCGTGGTGGTTTACGGCTCGTTTTCACTTGGTGTTTATATCCTTAGGGAAGGCTCGTGCCCCAGCAGTGTGGGACATAAAAGTAGCTAGCTAGAGAGAGAGTCAAAAGTACCAGGCTATCATAACCCTTAAGGAGGTATACGTGAGCCAGGGTGAGGCCCAGACTTTGGGTGCGCCGTGAGAGGTGGTTGAAGTACCAGGCATGATACACAAGGTGGTATAACTGGCGTGAGCTAATATGGAACTTTCGCAATCAGATGAGTGACCAAAATTTTATCATCTCGACCTCCACTGTGCTTAAGAAAACACGTAGAGCCGTCCCGGCTGCAATAACAGTCGTAAAAGTACCAGGCTATCATAGCCCACAAGGTGGTATACTAGCGTGAGCCAATACTTGGAGTGAGGGCGTGAAGTGGTTGAAGTACCAGGCTATAATGAGTTATAAGGAGTTACGCACTTTGGTGGTTTATTGTCCGTTATCCCTATGTTGGGGACATAAAATTAGCTGATGATGTCAGTGATGACAATCACTATTAAATAATGTAAAATTAAAATATTATATAATGTATTCTGGTGTTTAGTAGTTTCTGGTGAATAGTGTGCGACGCAACATATAATGTAAGATTTTATGTACCATTTTTCATGCTATCATCACCAGCTTACAATATGGCACGGGCCTTCCATAAGGATAAATAGGGAGAACGGGCCATAAACCACCACGCGGGCCATAAACCACCACGCGGGCCATAAACCACCACGCGGGCCATAAACCAGCACGCGGGCCATAAACCACCACGCGGGCCATAAACCAGCACGCGGGCCCACTGCGGATTGGTGGTTGTTAACGACTGCTAATGCAGCCGGGACCAACGGCTTTACGTGCCTTCCGAAGCACGCAGGAGTTCGAGATGATAAATTTTTGGTCACCCATCTGATGACCGGCCTATGCGAAAGTTGCTTGACGTCAGCAATCGCAGACCGGGCGCGTTTACCACTGCGCCATCGAGCTCCTATCCCTATTCCCATTTTTCATGCAAATAAATATATTTCATTTCATTTAATTTGCAGAATTAAAAATGCTTACTAAGATCCAAACAAAAAGATGGACCAACTGAACGAGAGATCACTTGTCACGCAAAAAATATCTTTTCAAACCGACATTTGAAATGAAGACAGATGAGTGGCTTTGTCTGTCCGCGAGTGTACGGTTTAGAAAGTGAAGAGACGACTTTAACTTTCTTGGCGTATCAATAGCTGTTTTAAAAGCCTTTCCGAATTAACTATAGCGAGTTAATCTTATCATGATCAAAGGCTTAAAATGATATACATTACTGATTGGATCTACTCTATTGATTAACTATGTTTGATTTTTAATTAAAGCATTTTTTTAATTTACTTCCGCTAAAATAATAATAAAATAAAATATAATTTCCTACACTCACACCAATCATCTAGCCCAAGAGAAGCTTTGTTATGAAACTCGTTAAATGGTTACAAGACAACGGATAAACATACTCAAAATACTTAAATACATACTTATTATTAGACATAGAAAACACCCGAACACATCGAATCCGGGACCTCAGAGATGAAACGACACCATGAAAATCGGTGTACAAACCACTCGACCAAGGAGGTCGTCGATAATATTATATATATATATATGAGCATTAATAATGCTCTAAGCCCAAAGCTCGTGCCCCAGCAGTGTGGACATAAAATTGAGCTGGTGTTGAGAAACAATATTCCTATTATATTATATTTTACCTCGGACAAAGAATTAGGCTATTCAAAGGGGGAACGCTGCCAGTATCTTCGGAACCTTGAACCTTGCCTAAAGGGACTCCTTTTAATAATATATTTTAGATAGTTATTATATTATATTTTTTTTTTAAGAAATAGTAATTTGATTAACATCTTCATTCAGAATATTTCGAATATTCCTATTAAGAACAACAATTGTGTGCTTGCCTTGTTGAAGCCTGCGGTGACAAGACTGGCAGCTACCTCTTCCAGCGTATTAGCTTGGCTATCCAAAGAGGCATGTAGCCAGCATTCTTGGGAGTGTTCCCATGAGCCCACAGTTGGAGGAAATCTTTTTTGTTTTTTTTTATTGCCTATAGCTGTCCCACTGCATGGAAAAGGCCGCCATCATTGAAATCAAGTCACTACAATTGACGGGTAATGGCTTCATCACCACGCTTGCCGAACGCGGGTTGGTGATCACAAACCCGGGCTATGCATCGAAAATCCGAAACACACTTTGCCATTAAATTATGATTATATTACTTTATATTCTGTTTCTTTAGTAAGTATAAATAACGAATAATGTTGGGTTTCACAAATGTATAACTATGTAATATTATGTAGTAACAGCAGTCCCCCATGACAGGACATGTCTGTCGCATGCCGGAGGAACGGTGGGCCAAGGTAACTACCGAATGGGTCCCACAAAACCGAAAACGACCAAACAGGAGATGGCGGGACGACCTTGACTCCCATCTATAAGATTGGTCACTCGTTGCTCAAGATAGGACACGATGGAAAGAGGGTAGGGAAGTAATAATATATATAACAACAAAATGTTGGTTTTCAATTAAAATCCAGCTTTTTCTGACCTCAATTTAAACCTCATACCCTTCCCTTCTGCTCACAAAGCGATTGGTGTTAAAGAAAGTAACTTATCATCTTAGAAGATCTGAAATTGATAGATTATAGAGCTTTCGCCGAACGACCAGCGCGCCATCTTGATTGGGTTGTTATGACAGTTATGAATTACTTTTACGAAACCCACCGGATAAGTTAACTTGAAGTTTGCCAGTCACTTTATGCACGAAGTTTGCGAGACAAATGATAGATTCACTCTGTTATTATTTTGTTTTAACCTCCTTGGCCGAGTGGCTTGCACGCCGGACTTTAGGCGGCGCTAACTCTGAGGTTCCGAGTTCGATTCCCGGTCGGGTCAATGTCGAAAACGAACTTTTCGATATTGTGTCGGGTCTGGGCGGTTGTGGTGCCGTCGTTGTTTCTGATTGCCATGAAACGAGTGCTTTAGCTACTTACCTTGGGATCAGAACAATGTATGTGATGTTGTCTCATATTTATTATATTTATTTATATTTATATTTATATTTATATTTATTTATTTATTTATTTATTTATTTATTTATTTATTTATTTATTTATTTATTTATTTATTTATATATTTATTTATTTATTTGTTCTTCAACTTTAAGACTTGTAGTATCTTATCTTATCTTAGTGTGGCCTGCTGAGGTTTCTCTCTTCCAGTAGCACTTCGGACCCATCAGGATTTTTTTGCAACCCCATATATTTAAATGCGAAAGAGAGTTTGTTTGTTTGTTTGTTTGTTTGTTTGTTTGTTTGTTTGTTTGTTTGTTTGTTTGTTTGTTTGTTTGTTTGATACGCTCTCACGCGTAAACTTATCATCCGATTATTATGAAATTTTGTACACATATTCTCAAGAGTGTAATCAAGGACGAAGTCTTATAATTTAAAAAAAATGTGCGTTTGTTTGTTTGTCTGTTTGATATGCTTTCACGTATTCAACGATATAAATATTTATAAAATTTTATAAAATACAGTGAAAAAATTAAACGCCCACCCGACCCAGCCAAGAATCGAACCTGGGTCTTCCGCAATCCGGGCGACTGCACTGACCGCTATGCTACCGTGAAGGGGAGCGCTTTGCTTGTTTTGTTGTCATAGAAACTGTCAAAGCGGTACGAAGTCCGCCGGGTCAGCTAGTCTATAATTTTGTGTGATGGCAAATCATCTTTCTAATATGACTATATTTTTGTTTACAGGTAACCAACGATGCGTTTAAATATATTTAAGTAGTACATATTCGGTAAGTATCATGTAGAACATGGAGAACTCTGGATTACTTAAAGACAAATAAAAGTAGAAAAATAAATATAAGAAATATACATAATTTGGTTATAATACGACTAGGCATATAAAATTCTTCTGTGCGTGTGTATGTCACTGAACTCCTCCAACGGTTGGACCGATATTGATTAAATTTTTTGGTGTGTGTTCAAGTAGATTCGAGAATGGTTTAGATTCAAAATTGGTAGGTGTAAAACCCGGTAGGTGGCGCTGCAATCGAGTTCGAGTTAATCACATATAAATTTAAAACACTAAAACATAATTTTATGTTATTAAACATTAAAACTAGTAAAATGTTTGCTTTCCGAAGCACGGAGGAGCTTGGTATACAAAATTTTTGGTCATCCATCCGATGTCTGTCTTTTATGAAAGTTATTTAACTTTAGCAATCGCAAACCAAGCAATCTCCAGAGGTCCCGGGTTCGATTACATGTTTGTGTACTCGGTTTGGAGCGCCTCAGTGTGCCGGCTCAGAAACATTTAAAAACTCTTAAACTGCTCCTAATTCGTGATAATAAACTCTTTCGTTGCCAACTCGTCTACAATTAGACAATTAGGCCTAATAAGAATGTAATTGATACGACGACCTCAATTGACGAGAGTGGGCGACACTTGTGACTTCAAAGCTTATGTCAACTTGGAAATACCAAAAAGACAGACTTCTTGGCGGGAAAGTGAAGAATCATGTCTGCGGTTTTGTTCTATTTTCTAAAATTTGTGTTATGTCGAATATTAATGTGAAATAATGGTGGATTATTACCCGTTAAGTGTTCGTGAGTGTGAGTGTGCATGAGTGTTGGCAAATGAAACCAAACACTGCAGCGTCACTTATCAAATTCTCTCAAGAAGTCTGCGTGAGGACTTAGTAAAGCCCCACATCTTTACTGAGATACTCGAGGGGTTGGGGGGGTAATATCATTTCTCACTTCCCATTTCTATTATCATTCATCATCATCAATACTGTTTATTTATGTATTACATAATAATATGAAGATAGAACGAATGAATAGGCTTGATGGATTTCATCCGGAGCCGCAAAACAATACACAAAAAAAAAACAAAAAGACACATCATGGTGTCACGGGGCTTGTCATTCCGTTCCTCAAAACGCCACTTCACATTCACATGATACACTAAACGCCTCTAAACCCGATACCCGAAGGTCCCAGGTTCAATTCACAGGTCGGGCAAAGTGTGTTTCGGATTTTTCGATGCATAGCCCGGGTTTTTGACCACCAACCCGCATTTGGCAAGCGTGTTGAGTAAGCTGTTGTTGTTGTAACGTTGTGGTCTGAAAGAAGATGTAGTGACAAAAATTGAGAAAGGCATGCTGAGTTGGTTTGGCCATGTCGAGAGAATGGATCAAGAACGATTGACGAAAAAAGTGTATAAGGCGAGTGTGAATGAAAGTGTTGGTAGGGGTAGACCTAGGCGGACGTTTCGAGATCAAATCAGGGACGTCTTGAAAAAAGGCCAGGTCAAGAGTACCCTAAACCGAAGAGCATGTATGAAGGGAATAATGAAAGTGGACGAAGCGAAACAAGTATGTAAGGATCGTAGCAAGTGGAAAGAAGTGGTCTCTGCCTACCCCTACGGGAAAGAGGCGTGATTATATGTATGTATGTATGTTGAGTAAGCCAATACCCATCAATGGTAGTGATGCAAGTCATCACTTCAATCATTCCATTTTTTATCTCCATCATTTCAATGATGGAGGTTTTTGCCCAGCTGTGGGATAGTATATAGGCTATTTACTGTACTAAACATTCACACTGGCAGTCCAAGACACCGTACTCTTATAACGACGACGAGCTGGTTCACACGCGCTCTATACCAGGTGCAGACATGTACCTGGGCGCTTCTCCCCACCACCACGACCCAGTCTACCCGAGCCGAGGGCCGTGCCTTTAGAGACGAGCGGATTTTTACTCAACAGCTCGATGGCGCAGTGGATAACGCGCCCGGTCTGCGATTGCTAAGGTTAAAACAACTTCGCAAACGCCGGTCGTCGGATGGGTGACCAAAAATGTATCATCTCCTCCGTGCTTCTTAACAACCACCAATCCGCACTGGGCCCGCGTGGTGGTTTACGGCCCGTTCCCGTGTGGATGGAAACACCACAGGCTCGTGCCCCAGCAGTGGGGACATAAAAATGAGCAGATGATGGTGATGTTGATGGATTTTATCTTATCTTATCTTAGTGGGGCCTGCTCAGGTTTCTCTCTCCCAGTAACACTTTGACTCATCAGGATCTTTTGTGCATCACCAATCCTTTCACTCTTCCTCGTCTGTAAAGATAGATGCCATAAGTTTGCAACGTCCTTAAGAGCGAAGAGCCTGAAGTCCTCCGGTTGCAGATAGGCCGACCCCATCAGGAGTCCTATTCTTTTCCTAGCCAGGGGATGTTGATGGATAAAAAAAGAACGCAATGAACTGGAAATCCGCTCGCCGCTTACCAAGACGCCAATGGTCGTTGCCGAGCTGTTAGAGATAAGATAGCCAGCGCCTCAGTAGTTGAGGATTCCGGGTGAAGTGCGCTTCCACCTCGGCCTTATCGTCACTTGACATCAGGTGTGATGATGACCAAGTCTTTGGTAAATAAAATAAGAATGACATAAACCAGCTTAACGACACCCGCATAGAGTGTTAAGTAGCACTCCACACGGTGATGTGGAGGTTGAAGCACCGCCGCGTCGGGGAATCGAACCGGCGATAATGGCCGGCCGGGCACCGCTCTGAATACATATGACGCCATTTTGGGTGTCCGAGAACATACGGGGCAATTTTGCGGACCAGTCGGCAGAAAGAAAATGGCGGTTACGTTTTTAATTTGAATAACGTTGAAAATTAGGTGACGTCACTTCTATCTAACGAAGACAACGTTATCAGCAAAGTTATGCTTCGAACCGTTAGCTGGGTGGTATTTTTATATTAACTAACCACTCTACGCGGATTGGCTAATGGGTAACGTTACTTGTTTATCAAAGTTATTAACGCAACTTAGCTTTTTAAAAAAGTCGTAAATAAAACTCATGGTCTAGCTAGGGGCTAATTATTATTAGCCATAGGTGGTATAGGTGGTGTATGTGGTAGCTGTAAGGCCCAGAGGTCCTAGGTTCGATTTATTTATTTAATCTTTATTGCATAATACAATAAAATAAAGTACATAAGGCGGACTTAATGCCAAATGGCATTCTCTACCAATCGACCTAAGGGCTAGGCAGGAAAAATCCCAGATTCGGTTCCCAGTGGAAGGTACATTATTGTACTCGATTTGGTTGCTGGTAGGGCTTGTTTGCCTGGCTAGCTCCCACCATACCACATAACATCAATGTTTGTAACTATTTAAGGAGCTTGATAGCGCAGTGGTTAACGCGCCCGATGTACACACGCCTGCACATCAACCTACCACAAATTGTCAAACTTTTCCAATAGAATTTGAACTTTATGCATTAGAAATATGGTTGAAAATGTGTTGAAGAAATTTGACAGTTTTGGATAGGTTGATGCGCAGGCGTCTGTACGATTGATGAAGTTAAGAAACTTTCGCAAAGACAACTTGACCAAAAATACCTAAAAATCTCAAGCTCCTTTGGGCCCATCTGCATTAGCAGTCGTTAACAACCACCGCACCGCACTGGGCAGAAAAACATTTGTTAACAATACACACATACATAATATACACAGTCAGGTCATAAATTCTGTCACATGTTTAATATAAAATAATTGAGACAAGTTTATTCATTATGTAACCATTTATATACCAAAATGAACTTAACAAAACATAGATTCTTATGACAATAAAGTTTATTCAAAATGACCTCCGTGATTTTGAATACAGGCCTTCAATCTGCGCGGCCAGTCGTCTATCGCAGCACGAACGAGGTCCATGTCAATGTCGGCGGCTGCCTTAATCAAGGATGTCTTGAGTGACTCCAAATTGGGATGAGGCTTTGAGCACGCCTTTTCCTCCAAGTGTTGCCATATCTTGTAATCTAACGGACTCAAATCTGGACTAAAGTAAACATTTTTATTTTCATGAACAATTCGAAATTCGAATTCAATAAACTTTTTTGTGGCCAGCATTTTAAAAGAAAAGTTTTTACTGTGTGACAATACTTATGACCTGACTGTGTACAAGAAAAATGAGGCAGACAGAACGAAGGAAAAGCTTGTGCTCTTAGGGTGGGATATAGAATGTATAAAAGTTCTCTCGTCTTTACGCAATGGCCGCCCGTATATTTCATCTGCTCGCTTTCGCGGCGCTACATGCATAGTTCATCAGCACGAACCGTTTGAATATTATTACATTACCATCGGCAATGATTTATGCCCGAGTGGATTTTATTTGGCGTGCGAGAATAAGTGGTCGAACGGGCAGACGCGAGTTGAATGCGAGAATCCTTGGTGTAGTATACCGAAGCCGAATATGTCGCCATATTATCAATGTTTGTTGTCAAAGTAAATTGTTTTTGAATCGTCCGTATTTTTTTTACCAGCATTATATTAGCGTAGCATTGTATTATATTATATTGTTGTGTTCCGGCAGCGAGAGGTAGGATTATCTAGGTTATCTGACAGAATAGAATAGAATAATTGTTTATTGTTCACTGTATTATCGCCAATTAAAACAAGCTATATGGGATCGCAGAAAATTCTGTACACTGATCTGCGTAGTGTGTACATATAAGGTCTTAATACTATTTTTGGATGCAAGATGTGACCATTTCGGACATACAATTATTATGAGACATTTACAAGTTAGACATGAATTAACATTACATAAAAGAGTGCACATATATTTTAATTTGACTTCATAACAAAAAAATACCTTAATTTATAATTTTATTTATAAATAAATAATTAATTAATTAACAATATACCTGTTACAATTCAACTACAATCAATGTCCACTATATTCACTCGAATTAATAAATTAATTAATTAATTAATGAACTTACCAAGAAGCCATGATTTTAATTCCCTATTAAAAACATTTTCGTTCAACATCTATATGGAATTCGGCAAGTGATTGAAGTGAGCCCATACAAGAACGTCGACCAGATACAATTATTCTTACGTTTGGGATGGTGGTAGCTCTTCAGGTCACTTCCAGCGCCATTTTTTATACCATCATTGGGTAACACGCTTTGTACGAGCCGGATGTGATGCACAGACAGTCGACGCTATTTTACTGACAACTAGAGCGTGCGTAGGGTTGTCACTTTTTAAGGTAAAAACAGTTATGATTTTTTGGGATTTTTAAAATTTTATAATATATGAATTTAGTGTGTAACGCCTCGGTGGTCGAGTGGCAAAGCACTTGGTCCGACACTCGAAGGCGTGTGGGTTCAATTCGCAGGTCGGACAAAATGTGTTTCGAATTTGGGGATGCATATCCCGGGTTTGTGATCACCAACCCTCAATTGGCAAGCGTGGTGATTAAGGTATTACCCATCAATTGCAGTGACGACTTGACTCCAATGATGGAGGCCTTTGCCCAGCAGTGGGACAGTATATAGACCATTTACTTACTAACTTAATTGTCCCCGCCCGATCCTCTAAATGACAGCACACATTTACAGAATACACCAAACATGCACACCAGTTTAGGCCCAAGACACCGTACTCGTAGAACAAGGGTACGAAGAACCGGTTCACACTCGCTCTACACCAGGTACAGACATGTACCTGGGCGGTTCTCTCCTCCTCCACGGCCCGGTCAACCCGAGCCGAGGTCCGTGCCTTTAGAGGCGCCCTCGGGTTGCTCCGCTCCCCGATCCGATCCGAACCCTTCGGAGAATCTAGTAGGGCACGGGGACGCGCACTTGTGCGCGATGCCGTTCCCTCTAGATAACCTCTGAAGGTGATTCGTTTCACACGGCTTGAGGGACCCTTTACGTTCCTCGCCGCCCCCAACCCCGTTGAAGCTGAAAATGCCGCAGCGGCAATCAGCAATCTCTCTCCAAAAAAAAAAAATAACTTAATTGTACCTGGAGAAGAAGTTCGATGGTGCAATTTTAAACGCGTTCGATTTGCGATTGCTGAGGTTGGGTCAAAGAGATTGGCCAACGGATGCGTGACCCAATATTTATCATCATTTCGAGCTTCTCCGTGCTTCGGAAGCCACTTAAAAGCCGTTAATCCCGCCTGCATTAGCAGTCGTTAACAACCATCATATTGGTTTACTGTCCGTTCTCCCTGTAGTGTATTTCCAGTGTTTAAATGGTTCAAGGTGATAACTACATGATTGTGAAGAGCTCGATGGCGCATTCGGATGGGTGACCACATATTTATCAGCTCGAGTCCCTCCGTGCTTCGGAAGCAACGTAAAGCCGTTGGTCCCGGCTTGGCCAATCCCACCGGCACTGCACCGGACTCGGTGTGGTGGTTTACAGCCCGTTTTTCCTGTGGTGTTTCTGTCCATAGGGACGGCTCGTGCCCCAGCAGTGGGGGCATAAAAATGAGCTGGTGAATAAACCTTACAGAGGAGCAGCCCTGGCCATACAAGCGTAGCAGTTGTCTGCTCAGCTGTCAAAAGAACCGAATATTAACGCCGCGCCCGGCGTTAGAGTGGCGTGCGTCTGACTTTGACGCTTGAAGAGTAACGTCAATTTAGTTTGGTTGAGTGTGGAATAAAACACCAGATTATTATTACCAAATCACTACATAGTAGAGAAGATGGTTGGAATCTACCACCAGCCTGGGATCCCATCATACAAAATATTAAATCCCAGCCCCAACACCATACTGCCAGGCCAAAAGAAACTGTAAGCTCTTTCTGCGTAAAACGGAACGCACCTGATTAAATTTAAATGAGGGTATACAAGCTACTAACTAATTATGAGACGACCAACACCTCAGTCTCCCTGCGACCACGGACCCTGCAAAGGGTTCGAATCGTCAGGATCAACATTAATTAAAACTAATGTGTAAAATAAACGCGAGTAGATCCGTAAAAGTTGTTTGATTTCAATGTGTAGTGTTCGCGTAAACTTAATAAAACAATACACTACATAGTATAAAACAAAGTCGTTTCCCACTGACCCTATGTATGTATGCTTAGATCTTTAAAACTACTATGATGGTGATTCAAGAGGAAGGTTTATATGTATAAATACATGCATAATATAGTAGAGAGACACTGATCATTTTAGAGGTTTCACATTTTTTTGCGCTTACATTGCAAACGCTGGCTGAACCCTACGAGATAGACCAAAATAATGTTCAACAGTATTGTACACATTAAAAAGGTCTACAAATAAGTCCGCGATGGTATATCTCTTAGGGATAACCCATAATAATAATTTTTTTTATTGTGAAGAACGAAGCGATTTTAAACAATACAGCATTAATCTTTATCCAATTAAGTACCTTAATTAAATACATTGTGCATTTAATATAGATCAATGTGGCCCTTTACAGCATGTAATTTAAATGAATATTTTCGAAGATATTATAGATTTAAAATGCATGGACAAAGCGGTTGCGTGTATCAGCATTGCACCCGTGCGAAGCCGGGGCGGATCGCTAGCGTAGTGATATACGATATGAAGGCCTCGCTGATGTAGTGTTAAAGCATTCTGTCCGATATCTGAAGGTCTCGGTTCAATTCCAAAATCGGGTAAAGTGTTTTTCGTATTTTTCGATACATGACCCGGGTTTGTGATCACCAACCTGCATTTTGAAAGAAAGCCTTCATCTGTTAAAAGGCTGAAGGTGGAAGCGCTCTTCACCTGGCTTCCTCAAATACATAGGCACTGGCTATCTTATCTGTGACTGTCGGAACACAACAGCGCTACTTACATTGATGTTGGCTACACATTTAGATAAGAAGTGTTTATGATTGAGAGAGTTGGAGCGAGAGGTGATACATTTTTGGTCACCCACCCGATGACAGGCATTGACGAAAGTTGCTTGACTTCAGCAATTGCAGGCTGCGATTTTAACAAATAATATGTACACTCTTGAACTGTACAGTGAGAACGGCGATCTTTGTATGATAGATGTATCTATGGCAGACAGATAAGTATGTATGTAATTTTATAGTTTTAGCCAACATAGATCGAACCGAAAGCTGCAAGAAGTTTAAAAAAAAAATACATTTTACCCATTCCTTGCGTCTATAATCTTAGAAATTTGTAAATTCATACGTAAACATCCAATCTACTTTACAAGGCGACGAGACATTCCATCGCGATACCATACACATCACGACACTGCCACAAATTGATGATACTAGTAACAGGGCTTTAGTAAAACCTGCTTCCATGGAAAAGTTATTATAGTGTTCCAGAGTTCATACAAGATACTACGAGACAATTAAAAATTTAAAAATGTTTTTGTTTTGTTTATATAATTTTTGTTGCGAAACAAATTACAGAAACACAAATGTTGACAATATTTCCACGAGCAGGATTTGAAGCTGCGCCCTTCTGACATACCGGGTCAGGTGCTCTTCCAATTGAGCTATCGTGGTTCTAACCAGCCCGCCGAAATTATTCAACACTATTGACTTTTTTACTTTAAAAGCCAAAGGTGCATTCAATGTCAACAACTACCGTCATTAACATCTGATCATAATATTTTTACAAATACTAAAGGTCAGTTAAGAAGTAGGCATGTCAGAAGGGTGCAGGTTCAAATCGTGCTCGTGGATATTTTTTCAACATTTGTGTTTTGTAAAAATTTAAAAATTAATATATTATTATTGTAAAAGAGTAAGTCGTTCTCTCATCTCAATATATTATAATGGCTGTGCCCTTTTCAGGGTCTACATGTACTTAATGTTAGCTACCATCTTGTGGAATGCAATAAATTATTGAGTATATATGACCTAGCCTTACCTACTTTATTAAAAATTATTAAAATCCTATGTTTAGGAGCAATTGAACGAACGAATGATGTATGGTGTGTACCAGTAGCCGCATAACTGCGTACCCAGCAGTTAGCACCCTCATCAGGCCACCCCGGCTGTTGAATTTAATTAAAATTAAGGTTTATGGCGCAAGTCCGCGAATAGTTCTGATTTTAGGACTTTGGGAGCTAGACAGTTGACTGCTGCGTGCTCGTGTGTTAGTTTAGCAGCGATTAAGCGTACCCAAGTCCATTTATTCAATAAAAATAGGTACCACACTGAAAGATAACAGTCGATACACGAAAAAAAAATTACTATTTGAAGTAGACTAGACTATAATCTAGAAATAGTATACACAGCATGAATTTTATTATTTTCTACGCAAAAGTATAATAAAATAAACTACATTAACATTAGGTACACAAGCGATAAAAATAAAGAAAATACAAAAAAAAAAACTTAATGAAAATTCGGGAAAACAAGTCAAAATAGTCTACTACGGATTGTAATAAAACACCCAACTATTTTAAATTTGATCTGAAATATTAAAACTGGCATTCACGGGCACTCCCATCACTTCAAATTTAATCATATTGGCCCAAGTTCAAGGGCACTGCACTCTATCTGTTTACTCCATCCCTCTTAAGGCGACACACTGAAAAAATGCACCAACCGTCACCGAATAGTTTAAGTCTATAATATGACTAATGAATCTGAAATCTTGATATAGGTAAATTCATGTGTTTATCTTGAATTTGCTAGTTCAAATACACGATTGTATAATTTTTACTCGATCATAAATAATTCTTTTAAAAAAAAACCCCTATAAAAATCACTATTGTTGAAATTACAAGTAAATTACTTTGAAACGACTCAAATACATTGATAACATCAATTTTCGTAATTTAGCAGGTGCATATTTTAATAACTAAAACCAAATATATGTTTTTTTAAATATTTTTTTTAGATTCTGTTAATTTGCGGGCTCAATTGTCGGGGTCTACGTATTTTCGACATATGACAGCCCCAGTAAGGATCAGCCTTTTCGAATGTTCACAAATGGAGCTGTCGTCTTAACTCCAATCACACACTACTTGGATTGAGTGGTCTCGCTCCGAGCGTTGGATTCCTGAACATTACATAATCTATTTATTTGGAGTGATGGAGTGACGCGAATGGAGTGCCCATAAAATTGGGGCCATAACGTAAACACGCGGTCACATCACTACCACAAACTGTCCAATTTCCATTAACATCTATTGAAGTAATTTGACAGTTTTGGTGTACAGGCGTGTACTGTACCATTCGCGGCGAGCTTGATACGTCATTGCTGATTAACTGATAACAAGGGGGCGATTTTTGAACCGGTGACTCAGTAATCGGTAATAACAACCATAACCGGTAATATTAAGTTAAAACTAAAATTTTATAAGCTAAGTTAGTAAGCTATTTCAAATGTTATTATAGTAACGATAGAGTATGTTAGACATAAGTGGACCGACTTGTTTCTAAAGACTTCAGGCACAATATAAGGGTTTTATACGGAGTACTATAAATATCTCCGCCAATAACCAAACTATCGTCATGTGTAGGGTAGCCATGTGCAAACAAAGAACTGGGACAAGGAGAATGGAAAATGAAATCAAAACATTTATTTGCACATGGAAGGAGGTTTATAACTTAGTTTTTCACAGTAAATAAGTCTTCCACGGCCTTAGTAGATAGAATAGATATCAGTGATAGAAAAACAAGAAAGTGTAACATAAAGGTTGTGTTTTTCTTCTTCTTCAGCCTGCCGCCACCCAATGCTGAGTGTAGGTATCTCCCTTTGCACGCCATCTCTCTCTGTTGACAGCTATTCCAAACCAGTTCTTTCCAGCGACTCTTATATATATCGTCTCTCCATCGAGCCGGTTGCCGTCCTACGTCTCTACTTCCAGTTCTTGGTCGCCACGTTAGAACCGTGTTTTCTATACACAGTCAGGTCATAAGTCAATTCTTATTTTTCTTCGATATGCCCGAAGCCTTAAGTCTTCATTTAACACCTTTTTCACCGTGGTTCTGCTGAACCCCATCTGAAGGGCCAACAGTTTCTGCTTACGTTTGGGATTTCTTTGAATTTGCGCCTTCACAGCTTTTATCACTGCTGGAGTCTTAACAGACCGAGGGCGACCACTTCTTGACCTGTCATCTACACTAGAGTCTTCATTGTATTGTTTGATGGTACGATAAACGAATCTTTTGGTTAAATTCAAACTTTTCAGTATGTCAAAAATTTGAATTGGCGCGTAACCGCAACGATGCAACGCAATAACTGCAACACGGTCTTCTTTAAGCGTCCACTCCATAGTTAAAAATTAGTAAAATTCTAAAAAGATTACATTTTTATTTTCATGAATAATTCGAAATTCGAATTCAATAAACTTTTTTGTGGCCAGCATTCTAAAAGAAAAGTTTTTACTGTGTGAATTGTCAGACCGGGCGCGTTAACCACTGCGCCATCGAGTTCCTCGTAAATCGTGTAGCAAAGGTAAATAATGCCTGAAGGATGTATACATATGTATGTGTATATATGAAATATATATACATATACATTTGCAAACGTTGCAAGCTCTACGTTAGTAGGTGCTCGAACATAATGGATAGCCATCTTTACATGTCTATCAAACTGGAACAAATCCGGGAAATCTCGGACGTGTGGCAACCCTAGCGTGCTGGAGTGTTTTCAGGCGTCGCCAGCCCTGGGGCGTGCTCGTACTTCCTTAATATCCGCCACCGATACGCGCTGTTGACTGTACCGCCCATATTGGCATGTTTGTTGTACTTATGTTAGATATTGATATCTAATAATGAAAAAACATTTCAAATCCAGTCAGTTCTCCTGTAGAACGCGCTGTCTCCCGAAATCAAGATGGCTGCAAGTCGCGACGTTTGTAAAAAGTCCGCATGGAAACCATGACAGAATCATGTCAGTGTAACAACCTGAAAAGTGGAATACCTTTGTACCGAAGGGAATACTATTAGGGTTGAAAATGAATTCAATCAGAATACGAACCGCGCCATCTGGTAATATATATTAGAACTAACATAACATTCGTCTTGAACACAACCGATTAATAAATTATATTATAGTATGTGTATATTTACAAATTGTTAAAAGTATTTTATGTATTTGCCATTGTATATAAGGAGAAGCTTTTTTTGTTATAATGTTTTCCCGGAATCGCACCTGTATACCATGTCATTTCTGCGCCAACCAAACTTTATTATAATTGTTTGGTAGAAAATGCCGCAGGCTTATGTCCGCCATGTAATATTGTTGCAAAAGTACTAAATAAATGGTGAATAAAACACACACTAGACACTCAGGCAGATGATGATTTCGTGCTTCCATATTAAAACTTATTTTATTGTAAAACATAAATGTTGAAAAAAAATTCATCGAGCAGGATTTGAACCTGCACCCTTCTGACGTACCGGGTCAGGTGCTCCCCCAATTGAGCTATCGAGCTGTTTACTTTTTCAACATTTGTAATTTGTGTCGCAACAAAATTTGCGTTAAAATTATATAAACAAAACAAAAACATTTTTTTTAATAGCTTGCCTACTTCTTAACTGATCTTTAGTATTTGTAAAATATTATGATCGGGTGTTGATAACGGTAGTTGTTGACATTGAATGGGCGCCTTTGGCTTTCAAAGTAAACAGTAAATAGTGTTGAATAATATCGGCGGGCTGGTTAGAACCACGATAGCTCCATTGGGAGAGCACCTGACCCGGCATGTCAGAAGGGTGCAGGTTCAAATCCTGCTCGTAGAAAATTTTTTCAACATTTGTGTTTTTGTAATTTGTTTCGCAACAAAGTTTGCGTTAAAATTATATAAACAAAACAAAAACATTTTATTTTGTTGTATCACAAAAGAAATAATACAAGACACAAACTTGACTTACCGCTATATCTCAGCGAAGGACGTGGCCCAGGGCTGTCACTCAAGTCGTTATTCATATCAGAGTCATATCACAGTCCATATCAAAATATGGAGACCTAGAATGTAAGCTTATCTTACACACTTCATTTGCGACAACGTAAGGGTCGCTCGTTTTTTTTAATATAGCCTATGTTTCTAAGCGCTAATATAGCATTCCAATGGTAAATGGATTTTTTAAATCAGTCCAGTAGTTTTTGAGTTTATTCTTTACAAACATACATACAAAAACACAAAGCTTTCCTCTCTATAATATTTGTATAGATAATCATATACATTATACTGTACTGCTTGTTTTGTATTTTTCATCATGTCTATCTCTGTTCCGTTTGTTGATGATAATTATATTGCATGTCGTGTCTAGTATTTTGTAGACAAAAATATTGTATACAAAATACTGTTTTCCACATCTTTAAAAAAGTAAACGTGAAAGGTGTGCGTGCGCGCGGTTAAAATGCTTAACACTACTTGTCCCATCATACAAAATATTAAATCCCAGCCCCAACACCATACTGCCAGACCAAAAGATACTGTAAGCTCTTTCTGCGTAAAACGGAACGCACCTGATTAAATTTAAATGAGGGTATACAAGCCACCAACTAATTATGAGACGACCAACACCTCAGTCTCCCTGTGACCATGGACCCTGCAAAGGGTTCGAAATGTCAAGATAAACATTAATTAAAACTAATGTGTAAAATAAACGCGAGTAGGTCCGTAAAAGTTGTTTCTTTTCAGTTCAACTACTTGCTGAGGTTTCACGGTGCCGCTCGAAAAAAAACACTCTTCATTCTTCTTGAATACTGTTTATTTTTCTTTTCCGACCCTATTATAAAAAAGGTTGCCAACCCCTACTATAACTGACAGTCCAATATAATCTTGCTGCAAACCCTGGCTGGCACATATTCGTCACTTGTATCGGCCGCCATCTCATTCGGGGCACGTAGTGACCAAGCCAAGTTTTAGCATACAGATGTATATCCGGCTTATAACAGTGCGCGGGCGGCAGAGTGAATGCAAATGGCGATACAACTTCTTTTTAGGAGTTCTATATGGGTCAGCGTGGGAAGTTTAAGACTATATTAACCGTCTAGTGGTGGACCCAGAAGTCCTGGGTTCGAGTCCTAACGGAGGGTAAATGTTTGTGTACTCGGTTTGGTTGGTGGTAGCGCTTCGTCCGCCTGGCTAGCAACCACCATCTTACCTAAATATGTCGCCATAACATCAATGTTTGTAAAGATTAAAGCTTTGTATTTTTGTATTTTTGCTTGCGACGAATAAACTCAAAAACTACAGGACCGATTTAATTTTTTTTTTCACCATTAGAATGCTACATTAGCGCTGAGTAACATCAGCATCATCATCATCAGCCTACACACGTCCACTGCTGGGCATAGGCCTCTCCCCTTGTGCACGCCACCTTTTTTTTTTTTTTTTTTTTTTGAGAGAGATTGCTGATTGCCGCTGCGGCATTTTCAGCTTCACCGGGCTTTTTGGGGGCGGCGAGGAACGTAAAGGGTCCCTCAAGCCGTGTGAAACGAATCACCTTCAGAGGTTATCTAGAGGGAACGGCATCGCGCACAAGTGCGCGTCCCCGTGCCTTACTAGATTCTCCGAAGGGTTCGGATCGGATCGGGGAGCGGAGCAATGCACGCCACCGGGCGCGATCCGCGGCTACTCTCACCCAGCTCTTGGCAGCCACCTTGCGGAGATCGTCGCTCCACCTAGTCTGAAGGCGTCCTACACGTTTGCCGATACGCGGTCTCCACTCAAGAACTCGTTTACCCCATCGGTTATCGGTTCTGCGGCTAATTACAAGTAATACATAAATATACAATATTTCCTTTCAGTCAGTATGATGATGATTATTAATGATAAATGATAATAAAAATGGGAAGTGAGAAATGATATACCCCCAACCCCTCGAGTATCTCAGCAAAGATGTGGGGCTTTACTAAGCCCTCACGCAGACTTCTTGTGAGAATTTGAAAAGTGACGTTGCACTGTTTTGTTTCATTTGCCAACACTCATGCGCACTCACGAACAATTAACGGTTAATAATCCACCATTATTTCACATTAATATTCGACATAACACAAATTTTAGAAACTAAAACAAAACCGCAGACATGACTCTTCACTTTCCCGCCAAAAAGTCGACAGTCTCCTTATTTTGTGATACAGACAATTTTTTTTAAAGAGTTTCTTGATTGACCCAAACGGCATTTTCAGCTTCACCGGGCTTGTTTGGGGACGGCGAGAAACTTAAACGTTTTCTCAAGCCGTGTGAAAGGGAATCACTTTCGGAGGTTTCCTAGAGGGATCGGCATCAAGCACTAGTGCGTGTCCCTGCGCCCTACTAGATTCTCCGAGAGGTTCGGATCGGATCGGGGAGCGGAACAACCCGAGGGCGCCTCTAAAGGCTCGGGCCTCGGCTCGGGATGACCGGGCCGTGCGTGGTGTAGGAGAGAAGCGCCCAGGTACATGTCTGTACCTGGTGTAGAGCGCGTGTGAACCGGCTCGTCGTACCCTTGTCCTACGAGTACGGTGTCTTGGGCCTAAACTAGTGTGCATGTGTAGTGTATTCTGTAAATGTGTGGTGGCATTTAGAGGATCGCGCGGGAAGGCTACCGAGGCGTTGTACCAAAGGTCCATCTGTAATTGGCTGGGCAGTGGGACTAATGTTTATGGCCGTACGGTTCCCGCGCTCGGGTTGCGTGTGTCGCTTTGACACACTTGTATGTTACCGTTAAGAGCGCGATTCCATTGTTATGGACGACACGACATTGGGGTACGGGTATTTTAAAAAAACTTCAAAAAATACAGATGCGCCTAATAAAAAAAAAATATGTATATATTTATAGCCTGTATAATACTTAGTGATATTTATTGTGTAGGCTGAAAAAGACTAAATTAACAGTTATATTTCTCAAGTTTTTTAAAAGTCTATAGTTTAAATTATAAAATATCCTATTAAAATAATACTTCATTGTAAGCTAAACATCAAAGAACTAAAAAGATAGCTAGTGTTTGTTAATTTTTTAGTCAGATATTTTCGTCGTCATCATCGTCATCAGCTCATTTTTGTGTCCCCACTGCTGGGGCACGAGCCTTCCCTATGAATAGATAGGGTGAACGGGCGATAAACCACTACGCGGGCCCAGTGTGGATTGGTAGTTGTTAACGACTGATAATGCAGCCGGGACCAACGGCTTGACGTACCTTCCGAAGCTCGGAGGAGCTCAAGATGATAATTAGTTGGTCACTCGCCCGATGACAGGCCTTTACGGAAGCTGCTTAGTGCCGAGGACTGGCAGACTGGGTGCGTTAACCACTGCGCCATCGAGCTCCACATTTTCATTGTACTCCTTACGATGCAGAAACACTTTGCAATCAGTGCAATGGACATGCGCCACACAATACTCCTTACGCACGCCAAACAGAATGCAACCCAGGCGCTCCGTTTCGAGGAACTGGCGACCGCTGGACGCTGCCACTCGCGATACGAACGATTGCCACCCAAGCTGGTAACAGGTAGTGACGTGCTTGTTTACTGCGAAGTTATTCAATGATGCAATGAGCTTGGGAACAATGAAAATAAAAACAATTTACTAGAAAAAAAACCAGCCTCAATAAGCTCGAGTGGGAATCGAACCCACGACTTTTGGATAACTGGTCCTATGCTCTGACCCCTGAGCTACCGAGGCCCCGGGAAGACTCGTTGAATTTTTCTAGTAGTTTGTGGTTTACACTGCAAGCCAGCGGTATTACGTCACTGTGAAATAGTACCCGTACCCTCACAGTCGAAAGAACACTTTTTTTGCAAGTATTTAACAATCGAAAAAGACGTAATTCCTTTTAAATATTAACGGTAAAAAGAAGTAAATAGTTTATTATATTATTGTGAATTCTAATATTAAAAAGAAGTTAATTTTTACTTTATGCAATTATAGATCTCACTATTATAAAACCAATAGTGTTCATTTCACTTCGATACGACACGTATTTACAAAGTTATAATACTTAATTATTATAATTCAGTTTCCTAGCGCTCAAATTAATGATCGCGTACATTCGTGTGACGTCGTCTTTGCCTTGTCGTGTCAAATTGCGCCGCCCGCCAACAACAGCTCCCATTCGCATAACGTCAGTAGCCAACACTTGACTCGAACGACGCTAATGACGTCAAATAAAATGCGCCCGGCTGGCAAGTGTGATTCGGAAAAATCCGAAACACACTTTGGGCCAAGCGCTTTGCCACTTGCCACTGAATCGTTTGATCTTACCATTACCATTAGTTTTCGATGTTTATCACCTTGTTCTAAAGTCACTTCCTTACTACATATAATCACTTCTATGTACTGTGGTAAATTGTAATAGCTGACCCGACCAGTCCGGTGAGAAAGCTAATTCGCTATAAATGGCAAAGCAAGCTGTGAAGACGTTCCCATGAGAGTCGCTAGCTAACGGCAGGCAAACTGAACGATTGAAGTAATTGGTGTAATTGGTGAGGAGCTCGATGGCGCAGTGGTTAACGCGCCCGGCCTGCGAGTTTTGAATTTGAATTTGACCAAAAATTTATCATCTTGAGCTTTCCCGTGCTTCGGATGGCACGTTAAGCCGTTGGTCCCGGCTGCATTAGCAGTCGTTAACAACCACCAATCCGCACTGGGCCCACGTGCTGGTTTACGGCCCGTTCTCCCTGTGGTGTTTCCGTGTGAGGTCCCGGGTTCGATTCCCAGCGGGGGGTACATGTTTGTGTACTCGGTTTGGCTGGTGGTAGGGTTTGTTTGTCCACCTGGCTAGCTACCACCATCTTATCTAAACATAAGTGTTTTTTTTTTTATATATTTTAGCGTTTTATTAACGCTTAAATATACTTAAGTAAAATTTAAACACTGAAAAAAGACGACAACCTCAGGCGGGAATCGAACCACGCACCTTCCGCATTCCGGGCGGCTGCCTTAACCACTTGGCTACCGAGGCCGAGCATCAAGCACTGAAAAATTTCGACGGGTGAAAGCCAGACCTCGGTAGCCAAGTGGTTAAGGCAGCCGCCCGGAATGCGGAAGGTGCGTGGTTCGATTCCCGCCTGAGGTTGTCGTCTTTTTTCAGTATTTAAATTTTACTTATCTAAACATGTCGCCATAACATCAATGTTTGTAGCATTGTTGTGTTCCGGCAGCTAGAGATAAGATAGCCAGTACCTCACTAGTTGAGGATACCGGGTGAAGTGCGCTTCCACCATTGGCCTTATTATCACTTAACATCAGGTGAGATCAAGGCACTGTGCTTACCCGTAAATATTAAAAAAAAAACCATCCCGCAAGGATAAAAAGTTTCATCCAAATCCGTTCAGCCGTTCTCGAGTTTTGTGCTTAGCAACATTCATTTTTATTGTGTAGATAAAAGATTATTAAATTATCGAACATGGTAGTGTTTAATGTTTGAAGCAAAATATTACATTATATTATTTATTTACAAAATGTAATCCACTTTATATGCCGTGACAGTCTCTAACAGAGACGACGACACCCAGCTTTAAGTCTACGATATGCTTTGCGTACTTATTGCTTGTATTTGTGTTTGCCTTGTTTGTCCTTTAAACAAATAAATAAATACTCCATTGGCCCTTCGGAGAGACGTGGCGTCTCTCTGTATATTTTACAGCCATTATCGTGCTCTGAGGAATTGTTCGGTTTGATCCCTGCCGCTGGTTTCCTGCACCGCACTACACGCAATCGACTGTCTTTCCATCCTCACCATCTTGATGGATGGCGGTCTGCTACTGTGCGTTTCTCACGTAATTTTTTACTACGTACTACAGTGCTGTGGAACCAGCTCTCGGCGGCGGTATTTCCGGACCATTACGACGTAGGGATCTTCAAGAAACGAGCCTATTCCTTTCTTAAAGGCCGGCAACGCATCTGCGATTTCTCTGGTTTTGCGGATGTCCATGGGCGGCAGAGATTGCTTTTCATCAGGTGACCCGCCTGCTCGTATGCCTCCTTCAAAAAAAAATGGATCTTTTAATTTTGACCACACCTTTGTGTTACACGTTGTATATAATTACATATTTTTAAACATTTTAAACAAATAAAACTGTTGTTTTTTTTCGATCTATTATTTGGTATACTAATCCATTATGTCCGTAGTTATATACCAAATAAACATTATATCTCTATACGTATTAAACACTATATAAACACTTATATACTTCTATAATTTGTTACATACCAAACAAACATTACTATCTCTATTTACCTACATATAAACATTTCCACTTCGCATCATCGGACCAAACACAAAAATACATGAACAGAGAATCGAACCCCACTCCCGCTTAATACCTTCCTGCGGAAGCAATTGATCTCGCCCCATAAGTCCTTCGTAATTTACGTATGTACAGGCATCGCATCCGGCGTGCGGTGTAGTGGAACGGCCAAGTTCTTGGCCACTCCTTGCATTGTTTCAATACTAATGATCGGAAAGAAAGTAATACAGAAGCTACGTAAGATTTGTTCAATAGATAATTTGATTATATTTGGGTATTACTTTCGTACATTTTATTGTGTATATAAAAGTTAAATTAATGGTTGTATAAATGTACAATCCACGGAGTTATTTGCATATTTAAATGTTTTTGTTTTGTTTATATAATTTTAACGCAAATTTTTGTTGCGAAACAAATTACAAAAACACAAATGTTGAAAAAATTTCCACGAGCAGGATTTGAACCTGCTCCCTTCTGACATTCCGGGTCAGGTACTCTCCCAATTGAACTATCGTGGTAACCAGCCCGCCGAAATTATTCACTTTATTTATGTTGACATTGAATGGGCGCCTTTGGCTTTCAAAGTTAAAAAGTAAATAGTGTTGAATAATTTCGGCGGGCTGGTTACCACGATAGCTCAATTGGGAGAGCACCTGACCCGGTATGTCAGAAGGGTGCAAGTTCAAATCCTGCTCGTGGAAATTTTTTCAACATTTGTGTTTTTGTAATTTATATATAGCATTTTGAAAGCCAAAATCAAAATAATAATAAAAAAATATTTCAAAAGAAATAGTCGTACAAAAATACAAAAAGAACATAACATTACCATTTTCCATGAAACTTGGGATCTTTTTACATTAATATTGGCTTAGGGTATGTGGTAGGAGGAACTGCATTCTCTTGCGTTTTATGGTGTTTCTTTAGCGACTAGGGGGTTTTCGCATCAATTATAATTTATAGCTCAATATAGGGTGGGGCTCTGAGATTTATTTAACTGCCTCTATAGTCTGGTAGTTACACCATCGGTCTCAGACTTAGAGGTCCCAGTTTCGATGTTCAGCAGAGAATTCATGTTAATGGTAAAGTTGGTTTTAGGTCCAAAATTTAAAATGCTAAATATTTAATTCAGTTAAAGCTACAATTAGGCTCTTATAAATGTCAATACGCATTTCGAAACGCTGCCCGATCTAGGAATTGAACCCGGGATACCGAGACGTGGAATAAAGAAAGGGTAAAAGAAATATAGTCCCTGAGTACTCACGCCTGCACATCAACCTATCCAAAACTGTCAAATTTCCTCAATACATTTTAAAGCCTTAAGAATAAGGTTCAAAGTCTATTCAGAAAATTTGTCCAGTTTGTAGTAGTGTTACGTGCAAGAGTGTGTACAAAAAGTTGAACATCAAAAACGTTGGAACCGTTCTTAGCATTCATCTTGGGACGTAAATTAGGATGTATTGACCCCTTAAAAGGCTGCCTTTACACCGAATAAAGTAAAAAATGCAGTTAAAATAAAACTGGGGACATGGATGGAAACACCACAGAGAGAACGGGCGTTAAACTACCTCGCGTGCCCAGTGCGTATCTCCTTATAACTCATGCTAGCCTGGTGCTTCAACCGCCTCACGGCCGCACGCCAGGTATCCTCCTTGTGGGTTATGATAGCCTGGTACTTTGGACTCTCTCTCCGGATCTTTTTAGGTCCCCTTTGCTGGGGAGCCTTCCCTATGTATGGAAACACCACAGGAAAAACGGGCCGTAAACCACCACGCGGACCCAATGCGGAAGGTGGTTACTTAGGACTAATTATATAGCTCTTTATAACTCTTGCTAACCTGGTACTTTGACCACCTCACTGCAGGTAAAGCTCCTAGAATCTTACACTGGGTACAGCTCCTTGTGGCTCATGCTAGCCTGGTACTTTGACTACATCGGCCCAAGTAAGTAGGTCGTTTTTTTTTTTTTTTTTTTTTATACTTAGCACGGCAAATGACTCCACACCACCTGATGTTAAGTGGAAATGGAGTCCAGACGCGAAGACAACTGGTGCAGCGTGAAAACAACGCAGCATCAGTCAACCTCACTCTGCCGGCCCACAAGGTGCTTCTTCACGCCTCGTTTGAAGGACCCCATATCATAGGAAAGAGGGAAAACATGTGCTGGTAGACTATTCCATCTTTTGGAGGTGCGACAAAGAAATGAGTCACCAAATTTCTTTATGCGCGATGGGATATGTGTGACAGTGAAGCGGTGACACCGGAGAGCAGCACGTGTACTCCTATGGAGGAAGGGAGAAGGTGGGATAAGGTCAAAGAGTTCTTCAGAGCACTCGCCGTGATATAAGCGATAGAAGACGCTGAGTGACGCTATATCTCTACGCAATTGCAGGTGTTCGAGAGTATTAGTTACCTCTGCATTGCCGATAATACGTACAGCGCGACGACGCTGCAATCCGTCTAAGGCATCGAGAAGATACTTTGCGGAACCGTCCCAGATGTGCGAGCAATACTCCACGCAAGACCGTACCTGTGTCTTGTACAAAAGACATAACTGGTCAGGCGTAAAGAATCGCCGCACTCTGTTCAGGACACCGAGTTTTCGTGAGGCTGTTTTGATCACGGCTTCGATATAGTCCTTTTGATTCAGATCGCAGCGAATCGTCATACCGAGCATGTTGATATTGTTCTGCAGGCTTAGAGATGTGCCCTGAAGAGTTGGAAGAGGAAGGAATGGTGACTTTTTGGCCGTAAACGCACACACCTGTGTTTTCTTGGCATTGAACTCAACCAGATTATTGGAGCCCCAATTAGATATGAGGTCCAATACCCGATTGAGCTCAATGACAAGATTCACTCGTTTCTCTTCAGTCTCGACTCGCCCAGCCGCAGGGTGACCGTTATACCCACCGTGCACTGTACTATCATCTGCATAGCAATGAATATTTCCAAGTGGAAGCATATCATTGATATGCAGAAGAAACAGCGTGGGGGACAGAACGGAACCTTGAGGGACACCAGCATTTACTGACATGAGCCGTGATGCGCATCCATCAGACAGGACACGGATTCTACGCTCATGCAGGAAGCCAGCGACCCAGTTGCAGAACTGAGCAGGCAGACCGTATGCCGGAAGCTTGGAGAGAAGAGCTTTGTGCCAGACCCGATCAAATGCCTTGGCTATGTCGAGGCTAACAGCCACCGACTCACCACGCTTGTCAATAGCCTCACCCCAGAGATGTGCAACGTACGCTAGAAGATCACCCGTTGACCGCTTCGGCCGAAACCCGTATTGGCGATCGTGAATAATGGAGTGTTCTTCTAGGTAGTGGACAAGTTGTTTATTTAAAATGCGCTCTATGACTTTGCACAAAACTGAAGTTACGGCTATGGGGCGGTAATTCGAAGGATCTGACCGATCTCCTTTTTTGGGGACCGGTTGCACATTGGCCTCTCTCCAAGATTCCGGCACACAACCTGAAGAGAGCGAGAGACGGTATAGGCGCGTTAACACGGGGGACAACTCCGCTGCACACATTTTTAGGACTATTGGTGAGATGCCATCAGGGCCATTAGCTTTCCGGACATCGATTGACTGCAACTCCGCACGGACATCACACTGCCTGATTTTAAAATCGGGCATTGTGTGGCCACAGTGAGAAATTGTAGGTGGCTGTGCATTGCAGTCACCGAATCGATTCGATCGAGTTAGCCGCAAAAAGTTTAGCCAGGAGATCGACCTTCTCTTGCGGCTTCTGAGCTAAAGTTCCGTCAGGACATCTCAGTGGTGGCAGCGAGGGTTGGCAGAAGTTTGACTGCACGGCTTTGGCCAGACGCCAGTAGCTACGGCTGCCCGTAGGATGCGTCAGCAGTTCTTGGCCGACCCGTGCAACGCGCTGGGCATCCGCTCTGATGTAGGCTCTTTTACAGGCCAGGTACACCTCCTTGTGGGTTATAATATCCTGGTACTTTAGACACTTTTTTTTATAGATCGCTCCGCAAGTGACTCCTCCCACCTGATGTTAAGTGGAAATGGAGTCCAGACGCAAAGATAACTGGTGCAGCGTGAAAACAAACGTAGCATCAGCTAACCTCACTCTGCCGGCCCACAAGGCGCTTCTTCACGCCTCTTTTGAAGGACCCCATGTCATAGGAAGGAAGGAAAACGTGTGCTGGTAGACTATTCCATCTTTTGGAGGTGCGACAAAGAAACGAGTCACCAAATTTCTTTGTGCGCGATGGGATATTTGAGACAGTGAAGCGGGGACTCCGAAAGCAGCACGTGTACTTCTATGAAGGAATGGCGAAGGTGGGATGAGGTCAAAGAGCACTTCAGAGCACTCGCCATGCAACATCATCATCAACATCTCTACGCAACTGCAGAGATTCAAGAGAATTTGCCACTTCTGCATCTCCGATAATGCGTGCAGCGCGACGCTGCCAATGCTGCAATCTGTCCAAGGCATCGAGAAGGTACTTTGCGGAACACTCCCAGATGTGCGAGCAAAACTCCACGCAAGACCGTACCTGTGTCTTGTACAAAAGACACTACTGGTCCGGCGTAAAGAATCACCGCACTCTGTAAAACTGTATCTCTCTCTCTCCAGCTCAATTTTATGTCCCCTATGCTGGGGCACTAGCCTTTCCTATGGATGGAAACACCACAGGAAGAACGGACCAAAAACCACCACGCAGCCCAGTGCGGTGCTAACATTTTGGTCCCTCATCTGATGACCGGCCTTTGCGAGCGTTGCTTAACCAGCAATAGACCGAGCGCGCCTTCGAGCTACTTAAAACAACAAAATAAGGATACCCTTACGAATCTTGGATCAGCTAGCAACAGTCCGAACGTAGCTGTTGCTTGCGATGAGAGATAGTGTCCGTGAGAGGTTGTCTATGCGTGCCTTGCTTAAGCGCGTTTTTATAAAGGTTACCTTCTACAGTCTAATTATAACATTAACATTCAAACGTATAACATTATTATAAATTATTTTAAAACTAAGATCGTAAACTTACGGTGTGTGACGCGCCCGCGTTGTAGCGATAAATTATTTCCATTTTCCGGGGGAGAGAGCAAAAAATGAGCGTCATCAATATGTATTATACATATGTATACATCCTTCAGGCATTATTTACCTTTGCTACACGATTTACGAGGAACTCGATTGCGCAATGGTTAACGCGCCCGGTCTGCAAGTACTGAGGTTAAGTAACTTTCGCAAAGGCCGGTCATCGGATGGGTGACCAAAAATGAATCATTTCGAGCTCCTCCGTGCTACGTGCTTCGAAAGGCACGTTAAGCCGTTGGTCCCGGCTGCATTAGCAGTCGTTAACAACCACCGCACCGCACGGGGCCCGCTTGGTGTTTTACGGCCCGTTCCCCGGGTCCTATCCATCCATAGGGAAGGCTTGTGCTCCAGCAGTGGAGACATAAAAAATGAGCTGACGATGACCCGATTTACAAGCGGTATAACATTCAAATGAAAGGTTTAACTAAACGGTTAAGCTAAATGTTTGTTTAAGTTGTAAGCAGTAAGTCGTGTGTTAAGTCGACAAATATTGTTTGTCTCTTTCTATATTATTTATTTGACGTTTTGTTCATTACCTACTTAGTAAAAACCATGTAACTAAAATTTGAAAGAAGCCTTACACTAAAGGTTTATTAGTATCAGGGTCTTAGTGTGCCTATCAACGGTAGAGGGTGCGCCATATTGAGGAAAGATAAAGGCAAGATCTTCCTCCGAGCTGGGTGGTATAGCTCGGGGACCGAGGTCCAACGGATGTTAGTCGGAGGTGCTATATATAGCGAAGGAGATGGTGAAACTTCGCTACCGCGATGCAGGCTTCTCATACTATTTATCGTCTTAGTATGGCGACGTCGTTGGTATGCGTTTGTGGCGCCATCTGTTGACACGGTTGAGAAGGTGTTTGCTTCGTGTCGATAAATGTGTGGCGTATGCGGTAGGTGACGCCGCCACAACGTTAACTTTGTCAGGTAAAATTTTACATTCCTTATTTGTGTTTTTATTTTTTTTATATTAAAATGAGGCAGTATTTAACCGCCGCCCATGGACACCAAAAACCAAAGTAATCGCAGATGCATTGCCGGCCTTGAGGAAGGAGTTGGATCTTGAGGAGGGAGTAGGAATTGGGAGGGGGGAGAGGTGAGAGATGCGCCTCCGGTACTTTCACTCACCGGACGAAACACAACAGCAACGAGTGCCATTGTTTCACGCCGATATTCTGTGAGAGGGTGGTATTACGCCGGACGACCTCTGCCACTCAGACAGCGTCAGTGTCACTCATTTAGCACCACCCAGGGGTCACGTGTAGGGTACATTTACGGACGCGAGTAACTCGTAACCCCCGAAACTTAGTGACGAGTAGACGCATTTCGTTTTCACCAACCTGGGGCCCAACCGCCTAACCGATTGCCTTGGCTACGTGTATAGTTTATGACGCCATCTTGTCATCTAGCTAATAGGTATAGGCATATATCGAAAGCTATAGCCTATACCTTTCGATATTGCTTTCATAGGCGGTACGAAATGGCAAGATGGCTTCATAAACTATACACGTAGCCAAAGCAATCGGTTAGGCGGTCGGGGGGCTGATCGAGTACTGAAAAATAAAACTTGCTCTAGTCAACATAACATGTTTTATTTCAATGTCAAATAAATACTGTAGTTAAAAAAAACCTTTGCGTATGTTGCACGCATCAAATATGTTTCAAACCGATCAAAGGGCGTTAAGCTGCTTCCTTACGAAGGGTGCGGTCAAAAAGGGTTATTCCCATGCGCTCCCAATAGCTTGCTCCCAATAGTAATAATAATCTTCGTTAGCTGACTGGATAGATGCTCGAATTAAATGCGGAAGAACGTGCGTTTAGGATATAATTTTTTTTATCGGAAAAAATTGTTTCTTCACATTTTACTTTGTAAATTATTTATTTTTTGTTCATAGTTATGTTGCAATAAAACAGTGTTGCAATAAAAGTATTATCTGTCCGTCTATCTATCTATCTATAATTGCTAATTGCTCCTAGCATGTTATCTCTGCACCACCCTATGGTTGACTGGTAGAATGCCTCAGGAATTAAGTCCGCCATGTAATATATGTTGCAAGTTTTTAAAATAAAATCCTGTAGATTACTGATGTGAACCCTGTGAAAAAAGGTAATGGCCACTGTCCCACTGTTAAGTAAAGGCCTCCAATTGAAATCAAGTCATCGCTAGATTTTTTTTTCATTCTTAGCACGGCATTGAGACGGCTTACTCTCGAGAATTTGTGTACAAAATTTCATGATGACCGGTTTAATAGTTTACGCGTGAAAGCGTATCAAACAACAAACAAACAAACAAACAAACTCACTTTGGTATTTATAATATTAGTAATTTATTTATTTATTTATAATTTATGTACACACATACAAACAGAAGGGAGAGCATAGTAAGAATATACACTTGTCTAAGTACTTACTTACAAGAGCGCTGCTTATTTCAGATAACAAAAAATAGTGTTTAAGGCTAAACATACAGTCAAATAGTTACGACACAAATTAAACAAAATTATACATACAATAGCGATGACATACTCAAGTGGAAAGATAGTAATCCTTTACGCGCTTCTTAGACTCCCGAATACTGGGTGGTAGGTAATTTATTTAAAAACAAAGACAATATATAATAACAAGTAAATTAAATTACTTAAAATTAAACTTATAGAATAAGTTTAAGCTTATAACTAATTTAAAAAAACTTCTTCTTGATAAAGCTTACTATTCTATAAAGGAATATTTAGAAGTTAATTTAGAAACTTAAATAAGTAAATATAAATATTTATGTTCCTAGTTTAAGGTTTTATGTTACATAAATAAATATAATATACTTAATATAATAATAATAAATATCAGCACCTGTTATAATTAAGTGTAACAATAATAATATGAATAAGTTTAGTAACTAAGTATAGTATATAAGTATTTTGCCGTGCCCTTACAGGGTTCTTGTTTGTGTCAAAAATTTTTGTAACACCTGTATACTTACAACAAGATGCAATAAATGAATATGAATATGAATGCTAACAAAATTGCCCTAATCATCCCCATCAGGTAGAGTGCCCTGTATGCTAGCAGCATTGCCACCTGGATAGCAGTGCTTACACGCTGGCCCAAGTAGCTGCTAGCTCTGGGGTCCCGGGTGGTTTCTACTAATTTTATAGATATATCTTTTAATAGTTTGTGAGCACCCCGCAAAATTAGTTAGGATAATGAATGTGTAGACAAGTTTTAGAGAACAATGACTCGTTAGGCTGATGGGAATAACCCGTCGAAAAAAAACCCTTTCCTCGCAAATCTGGCGTACGAACAGACCCTCATGTCCGTGAAACGTTAATCCAATATTTATTGCAAAAAATATAATCTATTAGACTTGTAAAGAGCGGCTTGCTGCGACACATCTGTTACGCTCCAACCTCAATCGTATTTTTATATGTCCTTTGTGTTTTGTCATTTGAAGTGTATTAAGGATTTATGGTAGGAACGAAGAATAAGTAGCATGAATGAAGGAAGTTTATTGTATTGTTAGGTTAAGTTATTGTTCCAGGCTTGAGGTACCTATTAACTAAAATATCTTGAATCTTAGAAATGTATTTCTTTTTCTTTCTTTTAGTTGATGGCTTCGTGCGATTAGCACATTTAGCCAGTGTCAAAGTAATTTTTCTTACAAGTAATACATAAATATACAATATGATGATGATGAATGATAATAGAAATGAAGTGAGAAATGATATACCCCCAACCCCTCGAGTATCTCAGTAAAGATGTGGGGCTTTACTAAGTCCTCACGCGGACGTCTTGAGAGAATTTGAAAAGTGACGTTGCACTGTTTTGTTTCATTTACCAACACTTATGCACACTCACGAACACTTAACGGTTAATAATCCAGCAATATTTCACATTAATATTCGACATAACACAAATTTTAGAAAATAAAACAAAACCGCAGACATGACTCTTCACTTTCCCGCCAAGAAGTCCAGAAATGTATTTATTAAAGGTTTTTATAACTTATTGTTTTAAAATATAATAAGGTTTTAATGTAAAAAGTACGTATTCAATCGGCGTGTTCTTTCCGCTTCCGGTCTATGGTAGGATTGGTACGCATGGCGGGTAAAGGATAGAAAATATAATTAAAGGATAAACTAAGGATAGGTAAGATTAACATGTGAGGAAATGCTAAAATACTGACTTTATGGATTAAATTATGAAAAGGAAGATTTGTCGAGGTATTCCACGAAGCACACCCATAGGTGTGCTTCAAAAAAGATTTTAAAATTATTAATATTCTATTCCACGAAGCACACCTACGAATACCACTCGCATAGTGCGGGGACTAAGAAATATAAATGTCGACAGAAGAAAATATTTATTATTTAATAAGATCAACCATCAATCCGCTTCATTCATAAAGTGATACATTACTTGGAGATTTGTCTAACGCATTATTGACTGTCGCCAACAGTATGTGATACATTGTAATAGACATTTTCACTTACACACCAAGTGGAGTTGAAGGCATTGACGTGCAATCTATTTAAAAAAACTAGACATAAGACCATCATGTACAACACGGAGCAATCATGGTAATGTCTTCACTGGTCTGGGACGTGAAAATGATGGATCAGCTGCCTAACTTCCCGTGCATGTCGTAACCGACTAAAAGACAAGGGTTCCGAGATGCTCGCACACCAGGCGATCGGCTGCAACCCATCACTGATGTTATCTATCCCACCTCGGAGCGTTACTTTGATTATGTCGTCGTCCTAACGGCGAGTTTACTCAAAATTGGTGATTTTTATGCTCTGTTTACACTTTTTTGAGAGAAGGCCGTGAAGTATGTTGTATGTAATAAATAGTCTCAGTAGGTAACCCTTCGCACGCACACGTATGTGGACGGATCAATCGACCAACGTTCGGGTCTCAAACGCCTATGTCACCGTCAGTATGCAAATAACATGCCAGTTTGCGTTATTTCCGGTTGGTCAGCTCATCACACGCTAGGGGCCGTTTCCAGTTCCACGCCTCGGAGAATCTGGGGGACATGCTTGCGAGACGTAATCCCTTCTAGAAACCCACTGAGGATTTGCATTGAAATTAATCCATTTTTTAACGAGAAAATGTAACAATATTTCCATAACTTTGACACTGGCCAAGTATGCGAATTTTCATTTTCATAATCCATATTTAAATATTGGTTACCCGGTATGAGAAATGCTTACGCGTTTTAAAGATTATTCTGAGGTGACAGATAAAACTTACATTTCATTGGGACATTTAAGCTCACTGTATGTCCCCACTGTTGGGGCACGAGCGTTCCCTATGTATGAATGTCAGTACGGGCCATAAACCACCACGCAGGCACGTTGGTGGTTGTTAACGACTGCTAATGCGGCCGGGACCAGTTTTACATGCCTTCCGGAGCAAGGAGCGAGTGACGATAAATTTTTGGTTACTCATCTTTGACCGGCTAGTTGCAAAGATGCTTAACCTTTGCAATCGTAGACCGCGAGCTCCTATTTTTATATTTTATTTATAATTCAAACACTCAAATACAGATCAAGTGACAAAAAAATATTGACAAATAAGCCACAATTGTATTCATTGAAACCGAAGCTTAAGCAGATGTGGGGTAAGTGGTTATTGTGACACGGGACCAGCGGCCACAATGGCCGCGCGGTCGTATAATCCCGCGGGGACGTGCGACCCTCCTTTTTCGATGCAAACGAGCCCTTTGTGGTTGCTCTTGTACTGTATTAATAGGGCTACTGGTTTTTGGTATAGAATTGAAAATGACTGAAGTTTTTATTTTATTTTATTTGCAACATAAGCAGATAGATTTATTATATATTATATATATCTTACGGGTAAGCACTTGGTCTTCATCTCAGCAGATGTTAAGTGACGATAAGGCCGAAGGTGGAAGCGCACTTCACCCGGGACCCTCAACTAGTGAGGCACTGGGTATCTTATCTCTAGCTGCCGGAACACAACAATGCTACAAACATTGATGTTATGGCGACATATTTAGATAAGATGGTGGTAGCTAGCCAGGCGGACAATCTAGCCCTACCACCAACCAAACCGAGTACACAAACATGTTTTTTTTTTGAGAGAGATCGCTGATTGCCTCTACGGAATTTTCAGCTTCACCGGGCCTTTTTGGGGGCGGCGAGGAACGTAAAGGGTCCCTCAAGCCGTGTGAAACGAATCACCTTCGGAGGTTATCTAGAGGGAACGGCATCGCGCACTAGTGCGCGTCCCCGTGCCCTACTAGATTCTCCGAAGGGTTCGGATCGGATCGGGACACAAACATGTACCCGCTGGGAATCGGACCCGGGACCTCTGGATCTAAACCAGTGGACCACAGAGGCTGTTGAAGTTACACTAACATTCAACAGTTAGGAACTGGATCTAGTTGCGACAGCATGCTCAAATAAAAAGTTGCTTTTGTAGAGGCAGAAGCAGCATCAAGACACCAAGACAGCCAGTACAGTTACTTTAGTTTGACAGGACCTATTCAAAGTGCAGACGGCAGCAGATCAACCTACCACAAAATGTCAAATTTCTTTAGTAAATTTTGAACATTAGCGTTTGGGTATAAAGATCAATATCGATTAGAGAATTTTGACAGTTTTGGATAGGTTGACGTGCAGGCGTGTGTACCTACAATAATAATATAAAAATAAAAACTTTCCTACACTCGCACCAATCATCTAGCCCAAGAGAAGCTTCGTTATGAAACTCGTTAAATGGTTACTTAGACAACGGATAAACATACTTAAAATACATACTTATTATACATAGATCACACCCAGACCGAGACCATGAAAACCGGTGTACAAACCACTCGACCATGGAGGTCGTTCAATAAAAAGAAATTATTAACCATTGCGAAAGTAGCTTAACATTATCTATGTACTTCGCTACTTAAACCCGTAGAAAAAAACAAAATCAAAAATTTATTTGGTCACCCATCCATCACCCGACCATAGCGAAACTAGCTTTACATTTCCGATCGTAATCAAAACCCGAGCTCCACTGGTAATAATAATGAATAATAATACCCTTGTCAATCAGACTGAATGTGTAACAATTGCGTTGCTAATAATAATCGCTTGACTGTCCCCTGGGATCGGGACGAGCCACTGTAATGTATGCAACCCTACTATGTTGCTATGATGCCTGTCGGCTATCGCTGGGGTGACCAACGGCTGTGTGTTTTGTGGGATAACCCAGACCAACCATTTGCACTTCTGCAGCACACACACATGCCACATAATAAAAAATAATAAATAAGCCTTTTATTTCTTGCAATTTATTTACAGGATTTTTCTATTTCTATTAGGTTAGTTTGTTAGTTTGGTTAATTATCTTATATTAGTTGTTAGTTTTTGTTAGATTATGTATGCAAGAACCCCAGATTGGGTGAAGGCCTCCTCCAAAGATACCCACTTGACTTTGTCTTGTGCTATTTGGCCCCGGTTTGGGCCGGCTGTTTTTTTGATGTCGTCTTCCCATCGTGTTAGTGGTCTCACTCTGCCTCTTTTGCCTGGTGGGCCTTTCCACTGTGTTACTTTTATTCTCCATCTCTCGTCTGTAAGCCTCGCTACCTGCCCATGCCACATGTCACACAACGTAGGCTTAATATGTTTGGCTTATATCTTGTGTTTTTATGTGTCTATGGTTTTTGAAATGAATGTGCATTAGGCCTTCATCACACCTTATGTTAAGTGGTGATAAGGTCGAAGGGGAATCGCACTTGACACGGATTCCTCAAACACTGGTTATCTTATCTCTAACAGTCGGAACACAACATTAAATAATAAAATAGCAAAGCTACTAACATTGATGTTATGGCGACATATTTAGACAATATGGTTGTAGCTAACTGGTCTGTATGGTATGTAATCGGTGGTCCTAACCAGAGGCATTTATAATTAAAAATACCTTATAGATTTACATTCATCATCATCTCAGCCAAAAGACGTCCGCTGCTAGACGTCTGCCTTCCCCAAGGATCTCCACCACGACCAGTTTTGCGCTGCTCGCATCCAGCTTCTACCCGCGACCTTCACCAGATTGTCGGTCCACCTTAAACGTTTACATTACACGTCTCTAAGTCGCAAAAAGGCCGACAGCAGTTTTCAATCGAGAGCAAATAAAAACCCATATCCCATACATCAACGAACGTGTTGCCACCCCAATTATAATCTGGGAACCCGTCCCCCCGATCCGAAACGCATAATAATACGACGTTATTTGCCCACAGATTAGCGCCTCGTTGAGTGTATGGCGAGCCCGGTTAGGGCTGTCAATAAACGTAAAAAATAACCATTTGTAGGTAACATAAAAATTAAAACCACCTTTTAGTAGTAACATAAAAAAATAACTAATTTAAGGTGACATTAAAAAGTGAAACCAATTTTAGGTATTATTTTTTATTTTTATAGTTAGTAGTAGTTATAGTTTATAGTTTTTTGTAAGTTTAATTTTAAGTAGTTTAATTATTATCTTGTTTTTGTCTTTGTCCGTAAATAAATACACACACCCCCTCACACATACACTCAATGCTGCCAATAGCGTACCACTACTTACTATTTTCTGTTTTTTATTACTTTTGAATTAACGTCCCTATTGTTGTTATTATTGTGTTTTTCAAATTGTATTTTGACACTTTTAAATTATATTCTATTTTGTTATGTAATCCGTTTAAGCGACTTTATATTGAAAAATTGTTTTAAAAAGTTGGGATCTGTAATCGGTATTAGGATAAGCATACAATGTAATAACTAAATTTATAAAGTGCTGTTGATTCCATTATAATAAATAAATAAATGAAATTTAATTTTAGGTAACATTAAAAAAATATATTTCGTTCTCCCTATCCATCCATAGGGAAGGCTCGTGCCCCAGCAGCGGGGACATAAAATGAGCTGATGACGATGACGATGATGGAAAAATTATAATAGTTTTAGACTTAGGTAACATAAAAACAAACAAATTTTGGGTAAAATGAAACATTTAACCAATTTTAGGTAACATTAAGAAAATAAACTAATTTAAGGTAACAAAAGTTAACCAAGTTTAGGTAACATAACAAAATTAAACCAATTTTGGGAAGCATAAAAAGTAAACTAATTTTGTTATGTAACATAAAACCAGTTTAGTTAGAGAAAATGATTTGCGTTGATTGCTAATATTATTATAATTCAATTCAAATAATAGAATTCGGACCGTAGTCCATATTGAGTTAGTAATCATAATATAAGCCGTTTCACCCCACTGCAGGACGAAGGCCTCTCTTCTTTCTTTCCACTCCTCTCTCTGTCAGAAAATTATTAAAAAATTAAAATCTTAACTTATTGCCTGTGGTATAGATTGCGGATCGGATGGACGGTCCTATTTTGGACACTGGATGTCATTGCATGCATCATTGCTCGGTTATAATTATAAGCACATATTGTTACTAACAAACTTGGATTGATTGTCTGATTTAATGAATTTTATTATTATTATATAGTCACAGCGGTGGCAGCCCTACCAAACCGCCAGGGCTGTGCAAACGAGACCGCGACGCGTGTCCAATTAAGTGATCACTTTGCCCCACCCCACTCTCGAACTGTTGCGGCTCCTTTGTGGCCATTATGTTTATAGAAATCCTAACTGACATTACGAATGCTGGAGTTGAGCATTTTTTATAGCCGTTGCGAATGCATAAAAAAATACGGGAGCAAAACATTAAGCAATACTTTATGGTATAAGCGCACGCACGCACATCAGACTACCACAAACTGTCAAAATTTCCTCAATAGCCTTTGAACTTTATGTATATGGCATATGGTTTATCATTTATTGAAGAAATTCAGTTATGGATAGGTTGATGTACAGGCGTCTTCTGTAGAAGTATAGAAGTCGATGAGATAGCCAGTGCCAGTAGTTGAGGATCCGGGGTGTAGTGCGCTTCCAGCTTCGGCCTTATCATCACTTAACATCAGGTGAGGGCAAGGAACTGTGCTAACTCGTATATCAATCCCAAAAACTAAGATTATTGAGATATAAAATTGCTCAAAATTAAAATGGCCCAAAGATCTATGGAGCGCGCCATGCTAGGCATCCGTTTAATAGATCGAGTCTGAAATATCAACCGTACAAAAGTTACGGACGTCGGTGAACGGATCACACGACTCAAGTGGAGGAGGGCAGCACACGTGGCTAGACGGGAACACGGCAGATGGTCCCGGTCGGTAACAGAGTGGTGGCCAAGAGATGCTCGTCGATCGGTAGGCAGACCTTCAGTTCGGTGGTCGGACGACCTAGTCCGGGTTGCGAGCAGGGGTTGGACGAGGATGGCGCAGGACCGTAAAGAGTGGTGCGCGAGGAAAGAGGTCTATGCCCTGCAGTGGGTGGATGTTTTTTCTTTTTTTTTTTTTACATTAACGGGTAAGCACAGTGCCTTGATCTCACCTGATTTTAAGTGATGATAAGGCCAATGATGGAAGCGCACTTCACCCGGGATCCTCAACTAGTGAGGTACTGGCTATCTTATCTCTAGCTGCCGGAACAGAACAATGCTACAAACATTTATGTTATGGCGACATATTTAGATAAGATGGTGGTAGCTAGCCAGGCGGACAAACAAGCCCTACCACCAACCAAACCGAGTACACAAACATGTACCCCCCGCTGGGAATCGAACCCGGTCTGGGTCTAAACCGGTGGTCTTAGCCACTAGACCACAGAGGTGGAGAGTGGGCTGATGATGATGATGATGATGAGTGAGATATTAATTATAATGGAACAACAACAAAAAAATAGAAATATCGAAAGGGAGCGTAAATAATAAATATTAAATAAATAAATATGAGACAACTTCACATACATTGCTCTGATCCCAAGGTAAGTAGCTAAAGCACTCGTTTCATGGAAATCAGAAACAACGAGGCACCACAACCGCCCAGACCCGACACAATATCGAAAAGTTCGTTTTCGACGTTGACCCGACCGGGAATCGAACCCGGGACCTCAGGAGTTAGCGCCGCCCAAAGTCTAGCGTGCAAGCCACTCGGCCACGGAGGTCGTCCAGGAGCGTGGTCGTTAAGATCATCACCACCAGTCAATTTTATATCCCTGCTGCTGGGCCCTGATCCACAAGCCTTCCCTGGGGATGTTTACAGGAAGAACGGGCCATGTACCACCACGCGGGCCCAGTGCGGATTGGTGGTTGTTACCGACTGCTCATGCAGCCGGGACCAACGGCTTTACGTGCCTTTCAAAGCCCGGTTTTAATCTTTATATATATAAATCTTATGCGCGTGTGTATGTCACTGAACTCCTTCAAAACGGCTGGACTGACTTGGATGAAATGTTCTGTGTGTGTTCAAGTGGATTCGAGAATGGTTTAGAAATCTAAACTTTAGATTTACAATTGGAGCCGGTAGGTGGCGCTACTATAGGGGTCCATCATGGGATACGGGTGTTCTAAAGCGGACGAATGATTTGTTTGTCTTGTTGTCAGAGAAACTGTCAAAGAGGTACGAAGTCCGCCGGTAAGCTAGAACTATAATAATAATTTGAAGTACCAAAGGAACTGCAGACACAACTTATAAACGTGGACGCCTGTGGTGTAACTTACAATGACTTGCGGTGACTGCTCCCCAACAGTTTGCCTGTTAATCAGCTCAGTAGGTATAATAAAAAAAACTCCCAATAAATAATTACACTCATAAAATATCACATACCATTGTACAAACCCAATTATTAGCAGCTACAAATCATTAATTCTCAGCCGGCTTACCCCATATTTAACGCAGCGATCATACAATACTGTGTTGTGTTCAGAATTTCGGATCCACATGAATTGCTCCGAAAATAATGGAACAACGACATATTGCATCTGAATGGAAGCTCTGTTCAACGAAGTGGTAGTAATTGGCCTGTATCACAGCTGGTTCAACCTTCATGAATGAAATCGAGTCGTCGCTACATTTGATGAGTAGGCTATTAAGACTGGTGATTACACCACGCTTGCCAATGATGGTTCGTGATCACAAACGCACCGAATATCAGAAACACACTCATAATACAAAAACACAAATGTTGAAAAAATTTCCACGAGCAGGATTTGAACCTGCACCCTTCTGACATACCGGGTCAGGTGCTCTTCCAATTGAGCTATCGTGATTCTAACCAGCCCGCCGAAATTATTCAACACTATTTAGTTTTTACTTTGAAAGCCAAAGGCGCCCATTCAATGTCAACAACTACCGTCATTAACATCTGATCATAATATTTTTACAAATACTAAATATCAGTTAAGAAGTAGGCAAGCTATTTATAAAATTGTTTTTGTTTTGTTTATATAATTTTAACGCAAATTTTGTTGCGAAACAAATTACAAAAACACAAATGATTAAAAGATTTCCACGAGCAGGATTCATAATACATTATACATCATCAGCTCATTTAATGTCCCCACTGCTGGGGCACGAGCCTTACCTATGGACGGAGACACCTCAGGGAGAACGGGCCGTAACACCACGCGGGCCCAGTGCGGACGATGGTTGTTAACGACTGCTAATGCAGCCGGGACCAACGGCTTTACGTGCCTTTCTAAGCACGGAACGGTTTAAGAACAATTTAAGACATAAAAAAAGAAACAGAAAATTTAAATACCTATAAATAAAAGATGTCCTCTTTGTGTGCCTTGAAGTGCCTATCTTTACGTACTTAAACTGTAAGTGTATCAAAATAATAAAGAAATAACGTTGTATACAGCTTTTCTAGTCAGAATTGACACTTTGTAAGCACGTAAGCCAATACAAACTCCCCTAGCCGGTGATGAGGCTGCGTTCGTGGTCCGACACCCTTTGTGTCCATTTTTTATTGCGGACGAAGCGATGGGGCTAATACCGTGCTTGTAGTGAAAGCGTTAATGTATTTTGTTTATTTATGATTTAAGTAAAAATTACATAACTTAACTAAAGACAAAATAAAAACTATAAATAAAAAATGTCCTCCAGCTCATGGTGACGGTCCCAAGAACGCTGGTGGCAACATTATCTCTTTGGATTGCCAAGCTTATACGTTGGCAAAGATAGCTGCCAGCCTTCTTGTCACCGGAGGCTAGCACGCAACTCTTTAACGAGCTGCTTGGCCTCCGGCCCCCATGGACACAATGTCTCCACCGCAAATGGAACAAATATGGCCGGTTCTTCTCAGTACAAGATCTCTCGCCCAGAGTAGACTTACGAACCGATGGCATAGTGACATTCACAAGAGCTACTTGTAGCCTAAACTGAATAAATGATTTTGAATTATGAATTTTGAATAAATATTTCGACCCAGGTTTGCGTATTTGCGTTTGCGTTTCTTTATTATACTCGTAAATAAAAGTAATTGTGATAATAAAAACTTTTTGTTTATCTGTTAAAATAGTCATAATACTTGCAAGTTAACAATTTTTTTTTTAAATATTATTTTAGCGTATCGTATTGGCATCAGGGTACCAAGTGCGAGTTTCATTCGCCATTCGATCATGTTAACGAAAACGAGAATTTGTATGGCAAAATGTTAAAACACTTCTCGTATGCCGCCAGTGGTCGCTGCTTCAATGCCATACTAATTTTCGTTTTCGTTAACGTAATCGAATGATAGTAACCATAACTCACACTGGGCACCCTGTGTACGACACTTTACGGCCATCGTTCTACACAGTTATTGTCTCCAAAAATAAATAACATATAACATTTTAATTTCATGTTTACGAGATGACAGCTAGCCTAGGAAACAGGTGGTATTCAATTGTTGCTAAAGACTACCACTACAAATACTAGTATTTCTCAAAGCTTGTTTTATCCCAAAGTTATGATAAACTTACTTCAGATTTAAGTCCAGCAAATATACTGCATTAACTACTGATAAAATATGCGAGATGAAGCGATATCCTAAGGAACTGAAGACCACTCTTAGTGCTATATTCTAAACTTTTACTAAGCTTTACAAACGCTAGCAAAAAATCCAAAACTGTTTTTATCGTAATTCTCGGTATTAGATTACAGAAATAGCTCTTACTATACTGGAATGTCACCCTTAAAGCTAATCGTGGGGCTCCACTTAATAAAATCAGTTGGGACCTCCCTCGCAGTACACGAATGCCGCAGGGCTCTTACTTCGGTCCGCTACTTTATTGTATATAGATTGATTGTTACAGTGCCGTGTATATTAAATTTACCATTCTTTTCGTTACAGGTAATTCATGTGGAGATTCAGGAGATTTGCAGCGGCTGTTTAAGTAAATATATTTAGTAAGGGCAAAGGTGCACAATGGATGGAGGTTAGTTAAGTGCCATCGGTTTTACAGAAGCGTTTTACAAAGTGGCTTATTGTAATGATGGCGATGGTGTTAATGTATTTACATGTTTGGTAATAAACACACTAACAGTACATAATGTACACACCATTTTAAAGCAGTTACATTTTAGGGTTTAACCTATAAAAGGTGCATATTTACATAGAAACGAGCAACAATAATTATATAAAATGTTTTTGTTTTGTTTATATAATTTTAACGCAAATTTTGTTGCGAAACAAATTACAAAAACACGAATGTTGAAAAAATTTCCACGAGCAGGATTTGAACCTGCACCCTTCTGACATACCGGGTCAGGTGCTCATCCAAAGTAAATAGTGTTGAATAATTTCGGCGGGCTGGTTAGAACCACGATAGCTCAATTGGAAGAGCACCTGACCCGGTATATCAGAAGGGTGCAGGTTCAAATCCTGCTCGTGGAATTTTTTTCAACATTTGTGTTTTTGTAATAATTATATAACTTATTAAATAAATATTATTACACATTACGTTACTTAACACTATTATATGTGTAGCTTGTGTTAAGTTCTAAACGGTCTCGCACCCGTTCGCCCCTCATCACACCTATGCATTTACTCATACACGATACATGTATATAAATACAAAAACAAACATACTATACATGTTCAAAGTCCCCAATGGAAAGTTTCAAACCTCATTAACGGTGTAAAACAAACGTTTTGAAATGTTTTCTGCAAAGAAAGTTTAATTAAAACTGGCTTATTGGTTTGAAAACATTGGAAATTGGAGGTTTTTATGGGATACCGAAAATAAGAAAGCTTTTATTAATTTCAAGTACCAATGTGGTGGTACTTAGCGCAATAAAAAAAGCCCTTCTCATATTTCAAAGGTAAAGGCTCTAAATCTGATTGGCCAATCAACCGCCTTGGTGGTCAGACCACCGGTCACAGGCCCAGAGGTCCTGGGTTCGATTCCCATGGTACATGTACTCGGTTTGGTTGGTGGTAGGGCTTGTTTTAAGTCCGCCTGGCTAGCCACCACCATTTTATCTAAATGTGTCGCCGTGTATGTCGCAAAAGCCGACTAAGGAACAAGTGTATCACGATGTCCGCACATCAGGCCATCGGCGGCAACCCATCACTGAAGATATCTATTCCACCTCGGAGCCCTACTTTGATTATGCTAAATGCGGCGTTCGGGCCACTAACGGCGAGTTTACTCAACATTGGTGATTTTGCTACAACTGCTTAGTTTAGGGAAAAGGACTTTAATTCAATTCAACTTTATTTATTCACAAGGAACATGGTAATTACATAGACTTGAGAGTATGTGGGTATGTTGTATGTCGCCATAACAAATTTACGTAAAGTAAAGTAATTTTTTTTATTCAAATAAACTTTTTTTAAAGTGCTTTGAATCGTCCAAACATTTTTTTACCTACTACCAAGACGCCTATTTTTTAGCTGTGGAGAAGAATGGGCGTAATCACTACTTTTATTGACAAATTAGAGATAGAAAAAGTACTTCGTTATTTATATTGCATGGAAAAAAAATCCCTCTTCATATTTCAAAGTTAAAAGCTCCAAATCTGATTATCATTTATTGGCCGATCGAGACTAGTCTCCCTCGGGCAGCGTAACAATATTAAACGCGTTTCTGAATCACCCTGTACGATTTGTTTTTATTACGTGGCAACCCTCTATAAGGTTATTGATACCTAGGGTTAGCAAAACGCAATTTTTATATATTTTTTTTAATTTATCATATTACTTAGGTTAGGTACACACGAATCAGCTCATTTTATGTTCCCACTGCTGGGGCACGAGCCTTCCCTATGGGTGGAAACATCACAGGGAGAACGGGCCGTACACCACCACAGCACGGTCCCAGGTTGAATAAAGAATAACAATAAAAGACATTTATTGGAATCACATAACAAAACACACAATTAAACATGCAACATGTAATAAAAAGAATTTAAAAAAATAACAATTGACATTGTGGATTGACAGTGTGGTTTTGAAGTGCACGCTGAAATAAACGAACACAAGACATTTAGACATCACAAAACAGTACAAAACATACAGCGACTACATAACAACCCTCTGGAACTGGTGATAAATGATATTTACTTTTTCTTGTCGTAAACAAAGATTTTGCAATCAGAAGTTTTGATAAATTGCTCCAGTTGATAAAGTGACTGATTTTTTTTCTACTCTTCAAAATACGTGAAAATAATTCTAAAGAACATTCTATACAAAAGGGCCTCTTCTACTATGGCAAATTTATTCATCTTTATAAATATCTTACAGGTAAGGTAAGCACTTGGCCTTGATCTCACCTGATGTTAAGTGATGATAAGGCCGAAGGTAGAAGCGCACTTTACCGGCATCCTAACTACTGAGTCACTGGCTATCTTATCCCTGACTGTCGGAGCACAACAATGCTACCTACAAACATTGATGTTTAGGCGACTGGATAAGATGGTGGTAGCTAGCCAGGTGGACAAACAAGCGTTATCACTAACCAAACACTACCCGCTGGGAATGGAACCCGGGAGCGTTAGGTCCGAAACCGATGGTATTAACCACTAGACGACAGGTAGTCAAACAGATATAGACCTTCCCACAAGCACAACAGTACAAGTCACATCCGACGCACGGAGATGCTCAAAACATTTGTAATTTGCTCACACACCCATGTTTTTAATTACCATATTCCTTTTATTTGTCATCAGTACAATATATCTGAAGCCTTACCCTATTTGTAGAGGGACAAAAAACCTTTTTTTTATTAAACATCTAGGGGTGACAACCCTAATAACAATGTCCTTTATCTCGCCGCAAGTGAAGCTACCACAAGGAGGGTGCCGCGGCAGCGCGGCCATTTGTAATAATTGTCATTTGTGAGATTGGCTAGGGTTGGCACGCCGAGGGAATTCAATAGGTAATTAATATTAATTGTTGGTAAAGTTTTTTGTGTTGGAGAATTGTCTACTCCAATATTGGAAGAGGTAAAGTTTATAGGGCTATTCTCTGGAAGTAGTTTAATAAATACGAAAGATTCATGGTGAAGGGAATTCGGTAAGTAGCCATCTTGGCGAGTGGGTCTAGGCTGATGATTACTGAAAGAATAATTTGAAAACAAGTTTAAAGAAGCCTGTCGCGACGTCGTTTCTGAAATTAAGTAATTTAATAATAAATAATTATCTAAATCATAAATACTTAAACTTTTATATACGATAATATAACATCAGTATATAATTGAAATGAAACAACTTTTACAGATCTACTCGCGTTTATTTTACACATTAGTTTTAATTAATGTTTATCCTGACGTTTCGAACCCTTTGCAGGGTCCGTGGTCACAGGGAGACTGTCTCCCTTTCATTTCAATGTGTAGTGTTCGCGTAAACTTTAGAAAACAATCAGTATATAACGTATGCGTATTTATTTTATTACATACTTAGAGTATATACAAGGTTAAATATGTGTGTTACTTTGGTAATTGTGCGTTTATACAGTTTATATACACCAAAGAGTTGAAACGGGGTTTAACGCAAACTAATTAGAAAAGGTATCATACCTTCTTTATACCCGACGTTTACACCGGTCGCGGTCACGGGCTGACGGGATCCTTTCGAATTATTTGATAACGATTGAACGCGAAAGTTTACTAGTGTTTTTATATAGAAGCCGGCTGCAGACTTCGTTCGCTTTTGCTATAGCTATTATCCAATTGTGAATCGTAACTAGATTCGATCCCAAGGTAAACGGCCAAAGCGCACTCGTTTTTTATGGAAACCAGAAACAACGACACGGTACCACAACCACCCAGACCCGACACAATATCGAAAAGTTTGTTTTCGACATTGACCCGACCGGCGTGCAAGCCACTCGGCCACGTAACTTACTGCCTGGAAAAACAACAATAAAAAGTCGGCAAACGCTCTCAATTCGGCTGGAACAGCAGCTACAGTCTACAAGGTTCCCCTCTCAACGCCCGCCTTGATCCCGGCTTTCCCGCGCTTTCCATCTGGAATTATCGTAGGCGTAGCCTGCGACTTTGTTTATCTGAAACAACGCTGATAGATTTAAAAATATATAGAGCTTTTAAACTATTTTATAGTTAATAGTAATTTACTTAAAGTTAGGGAGATGCAAAAAAGATTTAAGTGAAGTGAGGAACTCGATAGGGCAGTAGTTAACGTGCCCGGTCTGCGATTGCTAAGGTAAATCAACTTTCGCAAAGGCCGGTCATCGGATGGTTGACCAAAAACTTATCGTCTCAAGCTCCTCTGCTTGTGAAGGCAACCAACAACTTTATTCGACAACATTTTTTTTTTAAGTGTAGTTCGTTCCTTGAGGAACCGGCTAAGGTCATAGACCATGCTGCCATGTCATTAGTTTCTTAATTCTATTCGTTCGTTCTATCTTCTTAGGTAATACATACATAAAGAATATTGATGATGATGAATGATAATGGAAATGGGAAGTGAGAAATAATATACCCCCCTAACCCCTCGAGTATCTCAGTAAAGATGTGGGGCTTTACTTAGTCCTCACGCAGACTTCTTGAGAGAATTTGTGAAGTGACGTTGCACTGTTTTGTTTCATTTGCCAACACTCATGCACACTCACGAACACTTAACGGTTAATAATCCACCATTATTTCACATTAACATTCGACATAACACAAATTTTAGAAAATAAAACCAAACCGCAGACATGACTCTTCACTTTCCCTCCAAGAAGTCCCTATTCGACAACTTTTATATTCATAATGCCAAATATCTGTCAATGACAGTGTTACCAGTCGCCTAAATCACTTGATATAAAGGAACTAGTATTGTACGCGTTTCAGTATAATGTCAATAACAGATACTTGTAACTAAATACACATTACAAATGGTTACCTTCGAACGTTATACAAATTAATAACAATAATGACAATGACATCATAGCTTGAATCTTAAATTACCAACAGACAGACAGACAAGTCTACAAAACGTTTACCATCCACGACCCAATTCTGTAATTCGTTAAATACCTTCAAAAAGTCGCCGAAATCGTGACATCGCCAGAACTTTGTCTTTATTAGTAATGCCAAGTGAAATTAAGCGTTGTCTCCTAATGTTTAGAGTGAATAATAGTTTGGAGTAGGAGGTGACGTGACTGATAGATTAATAAGACTTGTGAGTCGTAGATTGTAATAAAACGGCCATTTTTGTTGAACGCAGGCGCAGAGGAGAGGAACGACATGTGTTTTGCGTTTTAAAAAAAATATTGTTTTTTTGACATGTAATGAAATATTTATTTGCTAATTATAGAGATTTTTCAGCATGCGAAAACTTTAAAATTAAATCTATACAAAACAGCCATGACAATAATTATTTATTGTCTTATTAAGACAATAAATCATAATACTAAAAAATAAAATAAAAACCAAATAGAATTCAAAATATCATTGGAAAGATTATATTAAAATAGTAAGCACATTAATTCATTTAACAGTTTTTGTTTTGGTTATATTTCTTATGAATTCTGGTCGATCCAGCGGTCGGTTATACCAAAATTTTTTTTTCGCTTATAATTCGGGGCAAAACCAGTGACTTAACTAATTCTGTAACCCGAAGGCCCCGGGTTCAATTCCCAGGTCGGGCAAAGTGTGTACGGATTTATCGATGCATAGCTCGGGTTTGTGATCGCCGACCCACATTTGGCAAGCGTGGTGATTAACCCACTACCCATCAATTGTAGCGAAGACTTGATTTCAATGATGGAGGCCTTTGTCCAGCTGTGGGACAGTTATATGCTATTTACTTACATATATATTATATGCAATCTACTCTATAGCTTGCTGTTCGTCTGGCAGTTGATTAGTGTGAAGTCATACGAAGAATGTCGGACGGACTCAATTGGGGGCGACAGTCCTCTCTAGATTAGTCTAGCCGTCCACACAAGAACACGCTGCATTTAACATATAATTAATGATATCATCAGCTCATTTAATGCCCCCACTGCTGGGGCACGAGCCTTACCTATGGACGGATACACCACAGGGAGAACCAACCAACCAGGGGGACCAACGGCTACCTTCAGCATAAAGCCAATCATAACTTTAACCACATCTGTGGTCTAGTGGTTAAGTAAGACCAGCAGTTTCAGATCCAGAAGTCTCAGGTTCGATTTCCAGCGGGGAGTACATGTTTGTTTACTCGGTTTGGTTGGTAACAGGGCTCGTTTATCCGCCTGGCTAGCTACCACCGTCTTATCTAAATATGTCGCCATACCATCAATGTTTGTAGTATTGTGTTCCGGCAGCTAGAGATACGATAGCCAGTGCCTCATTAGTTGAGAATTCCGGGTGAAGTGCGCTTCCACCTTCGGCCTTATCATCACTTAACATCAGATAAGACGAAGGCCAAGTGTTTACTCGTAAAAAAAAACCTAATTAAGCGATCAATTAAATAAATTAATCAATGCAATTGACGGATGGATGGATAAAAGTTAACAAATGCATTGGTACAAGAAAGTGGTTTAAATGTCCAGTAATTTTCGTTGAAAATTTAAAATTCAAAATCATTTATTCAGTTTAGGCTACAAATAGCTCTTATGAACGTCATTATGCCATCGGTTCGTAAGTCTACTCTGGGCGGGAGATCTTGTACTGAGAAGGACCGGCAAGAAACTCGGCAAGTGTCCAGCTCTTTTCTCCCTTGCAGCGTCAAAAATATTGGAAAATGCCGTATCATAGAAGCACGACGTTGCCGACTGTACCAGCCGAGAACTAAACAGTATTTGCTCATTGTCCGGAATGTTTGCAACAAATTTCTGGCCGAAAGCAAATATGTATTGCGGGGATATGCGTATAAAGTGCATTTTATTGCAGCGCCGCCCGGCTAGGGTTGTCGACTTGCGCAGCTCACGTGTCCGGAAATTTAATTTAATTTATATTTTGGTCGAATGAATATTGATGTTTTGTATGGAACAGCTGAATTTTATTTTCGAGTTAGGGAGTTGGTCCAGTAGTAAAAGTTGTTCGTTTGTATCACGGGAGTCATATCGGAAGGTTTAGACGATTTACCATTCATTTAACATTAAATTGTCAGTAGGTAAATCGCCTCGGTGGCCGAGTGGCAAAGCGCTCGGCCCGATACCCAAAGGTCCCGGGTTCAATTCCCGGTTCGGGCAAAAGTGTGATTTCGAATTTTTCTATACATAGCCCGGGTTTGTGATCACCAACCCGCATTTGGCAAGCGTGGTGTTTAAGCCATTACCCATCTATTGTAGTGATGACTTGATTTCAATGATTCCTTTGCCCTGCAGTGGGATAGTTGTAGGCTGTTTACTAGGTAAATCATTAATTACCGAATACTTTAAAAAAAATATCATTTTTTTTATAGAAGGTTAGGCAAATGACTCTGCTCAGCCTGATGTTAAGCAGGAGCAGTGTGGATGCGAGTACAGCTGGTGGAACAGAAAATTAATTTCATCATTATCAGCTCATTTTTATGTCCCCACTGCTGGAGCACAAGCTTTTGTTGGAATAAAAAGATCAGCCCGCCTCTGCGAGTTTCCATCTCGGTAATAGCGCCAGAGGCTATGCCAGCCAACTTTCTGTAAGTTTGTTACTATTCGAGATGATTGAAATTTATAACTTTGATCATATACCTATTTAAATTTTCATGGTAATTTCATTATCAGCCCATTTTATGTGCCCACTGCTGGGCCACGAGCCTTCCCTATGGATGGACAGGGAGAACGGGCCATAAACCACCACGCGGGCCCAGTGCAGGTTGGTGGTAATTAATATAAATTTACTAACGTTATGTTACTTACTACTGGGCCAAAGTCACAAATATATTTTTATGCGCCTCGCTCTTCATTGAAATTATATATTTATGATTACAGTACTTGTAGTTTATTAGGTACTTATTAAACTGTTTAAAGAGAAATCTTGCATCTGAAAATTTTTAAAGGGTTGTCAGAATCGGATGTCCGGAAATGTACGGTAATTTCCGGACATCTGACAACCCTGTGTGGACTTAGCAGAAGCTTGCCGGTCGACGCGCACAATATTAAATGGTTTTAGTATATATTTACTTTAGAAAATGTGTGTGTTGCCGCTTATCGAACGGATATAGTTATAGCTGATTTAGTACTTCCCTGTAAGCAGTATATTATGTATGGCATAGTATCAACTCCATGAGAGCGTATAGAAGAGTTTGTATTGTTATTATGAAGTTTGAGACGAACTGAAATACAGTTATCCCATGCTGGACTGGGACGTGAAAATAATTTATCAGCTGCCTAATTTCCCGTGGATGTCGTAACCGACTAAGGGACAAGGGTTGATGCATGCCAAGATGCTCGCACACCAGGCGACCGGCTGCAACCCATCACTGATGTTATCTATCCCACCTCGGAGCGCTACTTTGATTAATGATTTATGTGGTGTACTAATAGCGAGTATACTTTAAATTGGTGATTTTGATGCTTTGCCTATCCTTTTTTGGGAGAAGGATGTATGTATGTATGTATGTATGTATGCATGTATGTATGTATGTATGTATGTATGTATGTATGTATATATGTATGTATGTATGTATGTATTTATGTATATATGTATATGTATGTGTGTATGTATGTATATATGTATATATGTATGTATGAACGTATGCATGTATGTATGTATGTATGTCCGCTTGAGTGAATTTTTGATTTGATTTGACAACAGGCATGTGTTAAATAATTAAAATATAAATATTAGACAACATCACCTACACTCGTAAAGCACTCGTTTCATGGAAATCAGATACAACGACAGAGTTAGCGCCGCTTAAAGTCCGGCGTGCAAGCCACTCGGTTACGGAGGTCGTCAAACGGTGTTGTCAGTTGTGATATTCCAAATAATGGTCAGCTACTTTCGCTGCTAACTGTACTTTGTACTAAATGAACGTTCGTTCGGTTCCCGGCTGAAGTTTAACGTCCCAACACTGCAGGCGTTTCGAGTTGGTTCGAACGTCCGGTGTGTCCCGAACTGTGTTCTACAAGATCTCGCAAACTTCTTGCGGTAGTACAATGCACAATAAACGGATACCCAGAATGTAAGCTTCATACATACCGCGCTCGAGCAACGCACACATAGACCCTCTTATCTTATCTTAGTGGGGCCTGCTGAGGTTTCCCTCTCGCAGTAACACTTCGACCCATCGGGATCTTTTGTGCAACCCCATCCTTTCACTCTTCTCCCTCTGTAAAGATAGATGCCATAAGTTTAGCAACGTCCTTAAGGCGACACTTGAAAAATATACATATAAAAATATACATCAACGTAGCGCCTGCGACAATTGAGACCGCAAAGACCGCAGAATCTAAAAAAATATTTTTATAAAATTACTGGTTTTAGTTATCAATATGTTTGGGTGATTTCAAAACATATAAGTAATTTCATTGTAATTTTAGCATTATTGATTTTTTAGAAGTGTTTTCGTAAAGAATTACTATAATTATGAATCAAAATTGCATAATCGTGTTTATGAGCAATGTTAACGACTGCTAATGCCGAGACGGCGTTAAACTTAACATCCAACGCTCGCACTGAGCCCGCGCGGTGGTTTACGGCCCGTTCTCCCTGTGGTGTTTACATCCATAGGGGAAGGCTCGTGCCCCAGCAGTGGGGACATAAAATGAGCTGGTGATGATGATGATGATGAAACAGTAGAACAGGCGGACTTAATGCCTCCATTTACCATACCAGTCCTCTAAAGAAATAATGATGCCGGTGTACGTAGTTGTCGACCTTGAATACGGCTCCTTCCTTGACTTAGAAATAAAGATTTCCATGATTAATTCTGGCGGGTCGGACAGAGCTATGATAGCATAGTTGGTAGTGCCTTTGACCCGTCATGTCAAGGGGTCCGCTTGTGGATATTTTTCAACATTGTTTTAAAGAAATATGTTTTTCTTTTCAATAAAACAATTTTTTTTTTGTTTCCAGGTCAAGTGGTTGAGATCACGCCCAGGGAGGCTGTTCTGCGCGTCGGAGATGAGCTCAACGTGCTGTGCAAAGTCAACTACCCCATCGATTCGTGTCGGTAAGTCGCACTCAAAGTTAAGGTCAAATAGTTTATCCTGATAAACTATAGAAAAATCCAATTAAAGTAAATGTCAATAGCCTATATACTGTCCCACTGCTGGAAAAAGGCCTCCATCATTGAAATCAAGTCATCGCTACAATTGATGGGAATTGGCTTAATCACCACGCTTGCCAAATGCGGGTTGGTGATCGCAAACCCGGGCTATGCACCGAATAAATATGAAACACACAATCCTTCGGAGAATCTAGTAGGGCACGGGGACGCGCACTAGTGCGCGATGCCGTTCCCTCTAGAAAACCTCCGACGGTGATTCGTTTCACACGGCTTGAGGAACCCTTTACGTTCCTCGCCGCCCCCAAACAAGCCCGGTGAAGCTGAAAATGCCGTCTGAGGCAATCAGCAATCTCTCCATAAAAAAGGGGGAATTGAACCCGGGACTTTCGGGTATCGGGCCGTGCGCGAGAAAAAGATACTGTGCCGCGAGATATATTTAAAAAAAACCAGTACAAACATTTTTTTGGGGAGCCGGGAACGTCAGCCTTCCCGGTAGCATAACGGTCAGTGCAGCCGCCCGGATTGCGGAAGACCCAGGTTCGTTTCCTGGCTGGGTCGGGTAGGCATTTAATTTTTTCACTGTATTTTTAAAAATATTGAGTACAAACATGTATGTACTCTTGGGAATCGCACCCGGGACGTATACCTTTGGGTCTGTAACCGGCGCCGGTGGTTCAACTACTACACAACAAGACTCGGCACGCTTTAAATAAATAATAGTAATTAAAATAATATATCAGGAAAGTTAGTATAGATTTATATAATTATCATTTTATTTTATTTATTTTTTAAATTGCAATGGATACCACCAATTATTTATAGTATTATTATTATTATTATTATTATTTTATTTATTATTTATTATTTATTATTTTAAGTATTGTTTTGTAAAAATAAATTTTATTTTATTACCGATCAATAATCCACTTTGGTTTATGTAACTTACATAGATTATATTTTTAATGTTTTAATTTTGCCAATTGTTACCTGCTAAGTAATTTTAATAATTTTATTAATTTATATTATAGTATCATTTTTAAATTAGTTTTAATGTATTTTTAAAAAAGTGTTATTTATAATGGTGTATCATGGACTTGCCATGTATAACGTTCCGAGTTATATGGTTAATAAATCATTCTATTCTATTCTATTCTAAATAAATTACTTATACGAATTCTTTGTTCCAATAGCTTTTGGCAAATAAAACACTCAATAATATTGTCAGGGACAGTTGTGTGAACTTTTGTTGGAACAATAAGATCAGCCCGCCTCTGCGAGTTTCCATCTCGGTATAAGCGCCAGAGGCTATGCCAGCCAACTTAAGTTTGTACTATTCGAGATGTTTGAAATTGATAACTTTGACTATATCTATAACTATAACTATGTAAACTTTCATGGTCACATCATCATCAGACCATTTTATGTCCCGAGCCTTCCCTATGGATGGATAGGGAGAACGGGCCGTAAACCACCACGCGGGCCCAGTGCAAATCGGTGGTTGTTAATAACTGCTAATGCAGCCGGGACCGACGGCTTTACGTGCCTTCCGAAGCACGGAGGAGCTCGAGATGATAAATTTGTGGCCACCCATCCGATGACCGGCCTTTGCGAAAGTTGCTTAACCTCAGCATCGCCATAGTCACTTTCATAAGAGAGTAATTATTTACGGGATTCTTGTGAGTATTTGACATTTCGGCACAGCTGAATACGCCATGACATTAATATTAAACATGGTAAGAATCCCGTTAATAATTACTCTAATGTTACTATATGTTACTGTATGTTTCAGAATGACAGTGGGCACGACTTCCTACCGGCTGATACCGAGCAACCAGGATGGAGAAGTGGTGTACGCGGGACAGGGCCTGCAGGTAATATACATTTACATATGCTTTGGCTTACAAAGTAAGAGTAGATAGTGTCATATAGGTACTATAACTCTTATATTCTTGGGGCCTCTTTCACCATCTACAAGTTAGTTCCCATTAGAATAGAATAGAATAGAAAAGTTTTTATTAACACACACACTTAATTATAACAATTGTACAACAATAAACGAAAAAAAATATTAAAACAGGCAGTTTAAAAAGAACAGAAGATGAAATAGGTAGGCAGTGTGAAGTTAAAGGGCCCTGTCTCAGCATAAGCGGCTGTGCCATTCATGGATGTTCAGAATGACACAGTAGCGCTGTTATTCTGACAGGGCCTGAATATTTATGGCTAGTACAGTTGAACAGACAAAAGAAAAAAAATTAAAGAACAAAAAATAATAATTTCATTAAAGAAAAACACAAACAAATGAACATGAACATGACTTAAATAATGCAGACAAAAAACAAATAAAATATAAATAATAAATAATAATAAAAAAATTATAATAATAAGCAAGGCTCCAGAGAGCACGACTCCTTACTAACATTAGCGTTTACTAGACAGATAGTCCATACAAAACTGTCACTTTAACTGCCAATTATCTCTTAATCAGACATGGCCATGGACATGGACATGCCTTCTTATTAAGAAGGCGAATAATAGAGCTTTTGTCTTTACTTCTGCTATACATAGCATCAACATGTATTTTGATCATTATTATTATTATATTATTATATCAGTCATAGCTGTCCCACTCCTGGGCAAAGAGCTCCCCACACTTTCCGGTCCCCTGCAACATCACGCCATTCCTTCATGAACCCATCAAGGTCGTCCCGCCATCTTCGTCTTGGTCTACCTGGTCGCCTTTTCGCATTTTGTGGGGTCCACTCCGTTGTGATCCGCGCCGCCCTCTCGTTCGGCATGCGGTAGACATGACCAGCCCAGTCCTTCAGCCCGGCGGCGGCCCTTCGAGTAACATCAGCAATTTTCGTGCAAGACCGCAGCTCTGTGTTTCGATCGCGGCTACGCTCTATTGCTCGTTGGCACACCCTGAGCCTAGACTTCGAAGCTTAAGATAGTTAATAAATAGATTACGAGTCTAACTGCGTTTTATAAGTACATCTCGCAGTTCCACGGACCGGCGAGTTGTGCTTATGGTGCAACGAGAAGTGAGCGAGCTTACAGCTCCGGTAACCTATCTGGATATTAGGTAGTGGACTATACGTGTCCACGGAGCAACTCGCTCAAGACACTTGTCTTAAAAGTACCGGATGAAGAATGCGCTTCGACGCGTCCTGATCCGGCGTTATGACTTGACGCAGATGGTCCCTTGTGCTTGTGCAACGATTTCTGACACCTAACTTTATAACCGTAAGGTTGGTGGGGGGTGTCAGTATAAGCTTTAAAGTCGTGTGTATCCCATAACAGTTGCGAACGCCCCCCCGCCCGATCCTCTAAATGTCACTACACATTTACAGAATACACTAAACATGCACACTAGTTTAGGCACAAGACACCGTACTCGTAGAACGAGGGTACGAAGAACCGGTTCACACGCGCTCTACACCAGGTACAGACAGTAACTGGGCGCTTCTCTCCACCACGGGCCGGTCAACCCGAGCCGAGGTCCAAGCCTTTAGAGGCGCCCTCGGGTTGCTCCGCTCCCCGATCAGATCCGAACCCTTCGGAGAATCTAGTAGGGCCTCTAGAAAACCTCCAAAGGTGATTCGTTTCACACGGCTTGAGGAACCCTTTAAGTTTCTCGCCGCCCCCAAACAGGCCCGGTGAAGCTGAAAATGCCGTTTAAGGCAATCAGCAATCTCTCTCATAAAAAAAACTTAAAAGGTGCCTGCTCAGCATGATGTCAGGCATTCTTGGCTTAAGGGAAACCTGACGCTGCTAGGCGTTATAGTAACAACACAAACACACGGGAGCAAGAACAATACACATATTTTTTATAATTCTTATTCACCATCATCATCATCAGCTCATTTATATGAGCACCCGGGCCCAGTGCGGTTGTTAACGACTGCTATTGCAGCCAGGACCAACGGCTTTACGTGCCTTCCGAAGCACGGATGAGCTCGACATGATAAATTTTTTCGTCACCCATCCGATGAACGGCCTTTGCGAAAGTTGCTTAACCTCAGGACTCGCACGCCGGGCGCGTTAACCACTGGCCATCGAACTCCTCGGGTTATTATTAACTGTTTTTAATCGTTATCTTCCAGTTCGGCGAGTGCGGCGCCCGCATCAAGCACGTCAGGGAAGAGTGGAACGGCAACATCTCGTGCCTGCTGCCGCCGCAGTCCGGCAGCATCGAAGAGCTCGCCACCATGCGTCTGCTCGTTGCAAGTGAGTAGCTTCTATTTATTATAGTCTGGCGGCTGCGAGGGGCGTGCGTTCCGGCAGCCTTTTTTAGAAAAAGGACAAGGCAATCCCCGGATCCAAGGAATCTGCGAGCAGATTTTTTCCTGGGTAAACAAAAAAAAAAAGAAAAACTTATTTCCTAATTTCAACCTGTATAAAGACACCTTTCAAAGGTATTTACGCTTGTCATTTTGCATAGACGATTCCAAATAAATGTGAAATTGACAATGTCGCTCACTCGACATCATTCAAAAACGCGTCACGATCGCAATCACTGACACTTGTGAATTAGTTTGAAATTCTAGAATAGCTTTCAAATGTCAAATTCTATTGTACCTATAGCTCTTTCAAATTAGGCGCTTCGTGTCGGACCGCTGCCGTGCATTTTCATATTAAACGCCAGCCGCAACAACTGTTTTAATATGGAACGCAGTGCAAACGCACGGCAGCGGTCCGACACGAAACGCCTAATTTGAAAGAGCCCTTAGAGTTAGACAATCAGCTTATATTATAATCAAGTACATAATTGAGGCGTGGAACAACATCTCGTGCCTGCACCATGCGCTTGCTGGTTGCAAGTCAGTAAATTTTGTGTCATAATCACCATTACTAGCTCATTTTATGACCCCACTGCTGGGACACGAGCCTTCCCTACGGTTGGAAAAATATCAGGGAGAACCGGCCCTAAACCACCACGCGGGCCCAGTGCCGTTTGGTGGTTGTGAACGACTGCTAATGCAGCCGGAACCAGGCTTTGCGTGCCTACCGAAGCTTTTTTTTTCATTCACAGGGCATTTTCTAATATTTTGACGGTGTAACGGAGAAAAGAAATACCCTTGCCAAGTTTGCTGCCGGTTCTTCCTCAGTACAAGGTTTTTTTTTATATACTTAGCACGGCAAATGACTCCACACCACCTGATGTTAAGTGGAAATGGAGTCCAGACGCGAAGACAACTGGTGCAGCGTTGAAACAACGCAGCATCAGTTTCACACCTCGTTTGAAGGACCCCATATCATAGGAAAGAGGGAAAACGTGTGCTGGTAGACTATTCCATCTTTTGGAGGTGCGACAAAGAAACGAGTCACCAAATTTCTTTGTGCGCGATGGGATATGTGTCACAAGGTGTCCCGCCCTGTGCAGACTTACGAACCGATGGCATAGTGCCATTTATAACAGCTATTTGTAGCCTAAACTGAATAAATGATTTAAAATTTTAAGGATTTAGTTAGAGAGTATTGACCTGGTAATCCAAGTGCCGTGGGTTCGATCCCCACTCGAGCATCCTGAGACTTTGCCTTGTGTTAAATACAGCATTGTGAACGCTAAAATTAAAATTTCAAAGATAGCCTATCCGTCGGTTTCCTAACCTTTTACCATTCACAACCTTTTAAATATGCGGCCATAACATCAATGTTTGTAGCATTGTTGTGTTCCGGCAGCTACAGATAAGATAGCCAGTACCTCACTAGTTGAGGATCCCGGGTGAAGTGCGCTTCCACCATTGGCCTTATCATCACTTAACATCAGGTGAGATCGAGGCACTATGATTACCCGTAAAATATAAAAAAAAAAATGGCTATTAGTGTTTAGAAAGTAAGAGCAGCCCAACATTTTAAATAGAGAATAGTTCCATCCGCGCGTCACTAGATGGCGCTGTTCATGTTGTGCCTGAATCGCGCTATAGAGATTTTCTGTGAAATTGTATAAAGATTTGAGTTTTCCGCTGAGACCATATGCCTTATTCCCTAACGCCGAAACAATGTGTAAGTAATTAATGTCATAATCCAGAGCCCCCGGGCGAGCCCCAGCTTCGAAGCCCACCGCAGCCCGCGTTCCGGGAGGGAGACGAGTTACGAGCGCAGTGCGTGGTGCCCGACGGCAGACCAGCCGCCAGGATCACTTGGTTCATGAGTGAGTGACTTATATATTTTATTTTACTTATTTATCAAGGCTTATTTATTTATATATTGCGCTTATGTATACCATCACGCGGGCCCAGTGCGGATTGGTGGTCGTTAACGACTGCTAATGCAGCCAGAACCAACGGCTTAACGTGCCTTCTGAAACTCGGAGGAGCTCGAGATGATAAATTTTTGGTCACCCATCCGATGACCGGCTTTTACGAAATATGCTTAACATCAGATATCACAGCGGCATCGAACCCATAATTACCTATATATTTTTCGTAATTAATTTATTTTAAATTATTTTAATGATAAAGGTTTTAAACACATTCATTAGACAACATCACATACATTGTTCTGATCCCAAGGTAAGTAGCTACAGCACTTGTTTCATGGAAATTAGAAACAACGACGGCACCACAACCACCCAGACCCGAGTCAATATCGAAAAGGTCATTTGTGACATTGACCCGACCGGGAATCGAACCAGGATCGAAACCTCAGAGTTAGCGCTGCCCAAAGTTCGGCGTGCGAGCCTGACTAGGCTACGAAGTCGTCAAACTATATATTATTAGTATTGTTTAATGATCTGACTGTCCACCTTTCAGATGAGGAGCAGATCCTCCGCGGTACCCATCAGCCCGTCATCACCACAGAAGGCGATCTTCAGACCATCAGTCAGAACATTAGCATTCCTCTGACGGCTGACGAGGCTGGCAAGACCCTGGTCTGTAGAGCTGAACACGAGGCCTTGGAACAGCCAAGGGAAGCGAAGAGACAGCTGATTGTGCACTGTAAGTATTTAACAATTCAATTCTTATGTCTTGTAAATAATTATAAAAGGGAAATAATATATATATGAGACAACATCACATACATTGTTCTGATCCCAAGGTAAGTAGCTAAAGCACTTGTTTCATGGAAATCAGAAACAACGACGGTACCACAACCACCCAGACCCGACACAATATCGAAAAGTTCGTTTTCGACATTGACCCGACCGGGAATCGATCCCGGGACCTCAGTGTTAGCGCCGCCCAAAGTCCGGCGTGCAAGCCACTCGGCTACGGAGGTCGTCATTGATTAATTTATTTGTATTACAAAATAAAAATTTGGTCAGCAAAATTATTATTTGGTCAGCAGAATTATACAATCGGTCAGCATAAGAAATTCTTACTGTTGGTTAGGTTAAGTTAAAATTCTTTTTTTAGCCAGGAGCCAATTTGACCAGGCACGGAAGGGGGGAGCGGCATAAGACTGCTGTTCAGAATGATATAAGTTGCAGACTGATTTAGAAATATTTGCAGACCATAAGTTGCTGCCCAACTAGCTTTTTTGCTGCCCAACTAGTATTTTTTTGCTAACAAAAATACAAATACTTTGCTAACCGTTTAAATAACACCCATTATAAAATACAGTGAAAAAATTCAGCCAGGAATCGAACCTGGGTCTTCCGCAATCCGGGCGGCTGCACTGACCATTATGCTATCGGGAAGACTGACGTAAGCACTGAATTTTTTCACTACTTTTGACTGCTTTTTAGCGGCAGCAGTCTATCCAATCTATCTATCCATCTATTTATCACTTTTAACACTTAAAAATAAAAATAACAAAATCGTTCATAGAATAAAGCTAGCAAGCAAAGAATCAAATTATACTATGAGAAAATGAACTTTTTTTTCATAATGAAAGGTTCATTATAAAAAAAAACTTCATTTACAATTTAATAAAAAATAAAAACAATATTTAACTTCGAAATGGTACTATACACTTGACGAAGTTCTTGCTGATAAATTTTAAATATAACTTTAGCTCTGTTTTTGTGTTATCGTCAAAACTACCCATTATTATTGTAAAAAAACCTATAAAATACAACTAAGTTGTAAGCACTAAATACTTTTAAGACCTTAATGTACTCACGCTTGCACATCGACCTATCCAAAACTGTCAAATTTCTTCAATACATTTTCAATCATATGTCTTACGAATAAAGTTCAAAGTCTATTGAGGAAATTTGACAGTTTGTTACCACAAACTACCGTCTAATCAACCTACGAGTAACTGTCAAAAGACAAAAGTCAAAAGACTTTGAACTTTATGTAAATGTCTTAAGGTTGAATATTTATTGAGGAAATTTGACAGTTTTGGATAGGTCGATGTGCAGGCAGTTATGTACAGTCGCGAGCATAATACACTTTCTTCTAGTTTTGTCATTTAATCGATTGTATTTAATGTAACATTGCTTACATCTTAATGCTCGTGATTTTACAGTTTGCAATCATCGTCAGCTCATTGTGTGTCCCCACTGCTGGGGCACGAGCCTTCCCTATGGATGTATAAGGAGAATAGGCCATAAACCACCACGCGGACCCAGAGCGGATTGGTGGTTGATAACGACTGCTAATGCAGCCGGGACCGACGGCTTTACGCGCCTTCCAAATCACGGAGGAGCTCGAAATAATATCAAAAGTCGCTTAACCCCAGCACTGGCAGGCCGTGCGTTAACCACTGCGCCGTCGAGCTCCACAGTTTTTGCAATAAGTTCCTTTGAGTTTGACATTGTCAATTTCCCCCCAGACCCTCCCAAGCGTCTAGAACCCGGCACCATCACAATCTTCGGCCTCAAACTGTCCTCCGAGGGCCGCCTCAACGTCACCGTGCGCGCCAACCCGCCGCCGCGCCTCGAGTGGCGCTACGGAGACGTTACGCTACAACCGCTCAATTCCAACGATATGGGAACCGTTGCTGCCTTGGAACCGGTGCACTTGGTAAGAAGACCCAATTGTTAACACACATAGACGACATAATCATGCACACTCGTATAGGCCCAAGACACTAAAACAAGAGCATGCAGCGTTTCACACGCGTTTTATACCAGGGGGCCTACCGCCTAACTTTATCGCCATCGCTCTCGACATCGCGCTCTATAGTTTATGGCGTCACTTGTCATTTCAAAAGCGATAAGAAAGCAATATGAAATCAATATCGAAAGCTATAGCCTATTGCTTTCGATATTGCTTTCATATCGCTTTCGAAATGACAAGATGACGCCATAAACTATAGAGCGCGATAGCGAGGGCGATGGCGATAGAGTTAGGCGGTAGGCCCCCTGGTACAGGTACAGACACCTCTCCGGTTACTCCGCTCTGATTCCCCTCGGAGTATCTAGGTAGGTAAAGGCACGCGCATATTCACCATATTCGGCCTCAAGCTGGCGATCCGCCGCCGCGCGTCGAGTGGCGCTTTGGAGACGTTACCCTACAACCACTCAATTCTAATGACATGGGGACCGTTGCTGCCTTGGAGCCTGTGTATTTGCTAAGAATAAAGTAAATAACCTATAACTGTCCCACTGCTGGGCCAAAGCCTCCATCGTTAAAATCAAGTTATCTCTACAATTAATGGGTGATGGCTTAATCACCACGCTGGCCAAATGCGGGTTGGTGATCACAAACACGGGCTGTTTCGTAGTGATCCGAAACGCAAATTGCCAGACCTGGGAATTGAACCAAGGACCTTCGGGTTTCGGGCCGAGCACTTTGCCACTCGGCCACAGGCGATTTGGTGCAAAGCGAGCCGAGTATTTTCAATTCTTGCCTTTCTATATGTTCTTTCTCTACGCATCTAGATTTTATGTAATGTACCAGGACGAGAGTAAAAGTCAGAATCTGTGAATTTGGTAACGTTTGGACCATACCATCCCTACTCAAGAAGCTTAAAGAGTTCCACTATCCTACTATTTCAATTCCACTACACACCTAGATTTTAGTAAGGTCCAGGAACATAGAAAGGCGGTATAGAGACAGCCGCTGCATGCGAACGATGAAGGGACGGTGGCTGCCTCGGCACCCACCGGTGCATTTGGTACCCAAATTTTGGCACACACTCACATAAACTATTTAATTATGCACACTATTCTATACTAGTGTGCATAATTAAATAGTTTATGTGGACTTCTTGGCGGGAAAGTGAAGAGTCCCTCCTGCTTTTTTTTGTTTTATTTTCTAAAATTTGTGTTTTAACGAATATTAATGTGAAATAATGGTGGATTATTAACCGTTAATTGTTCGTGAGCGCGCATGAGTGTTGGCAAATGAAACAAAACAGTGCAACGTCACTTTTCAAATTCTCTCAAGAAGTCCGCGTGAGGACTTAGTAAAGCCCCACATCTTTACCGAGATACTCGAGGGGTCATATAGTATAACATTTCTCACTTCTCATTTCTATTCTATTCATCATCATCATACTGGAAGGAAATATTGTATATTTATGTATTACTTTGACACTGGCTAAATCAACTAAAGGAAAAAAAATAGTTTATTAGTTAGAATAGTTAAATACTTTACGAAGACCCGGTTCACACGCTACAGGTACAGACACCTCTCCAGTTACTCCGCTCTGATTCTCTTCGGAGAATCTAGGTAGGTGAAGGGACTGACTCTCGGCACAAAAGGGGACTGTCGAAGGTAGGCTTCATACAAACGCGCTCGAGCAACGCACGCATAGACCTCCTTGAGCCTTGCCAGCCATTATGCTTAGCTCAGAACGATGTTGGTAGATGAGGTGACGAAGCAATTTTTGGCTGGCCTGTTGTAAGATCTTGGCGCTCCCGCGTATATCTTTCTTGGGCGATATCTTGACACACGCTGGGATGAGACCACGGAGAGATGGTCGCGACATCTCTTCAAGAAATTCAAAGATGTAACTTTCCTTGCGCGCTTTGTTTTCAGATCTTCCAACCGACGCACTTTGTTGGCTATTTCCAGTCCGTATTGGATCACATATTGTTTTCTAAAGTTTACGCGAACACTACACATTGAAATGAAACAACTTTTACGGATCTACTCGCGTTTATTTTACACATTAGTTTTAATTAATGTTTATCCTGCTGGGGAACGAGCTGGATGGATAGGGAGAACAGGCCATAAACCACCACGCGGACCCAGTGCAGATTGGTGGTTGTTAACGACTGCTAATGCAGCCGGGACCAACGGCTTTACGTGCCGACGAAGCACGGAGGAGCTCAAGGTAAAGATCTCTCGCGGACACGGAGCCTCGCAACCGCTGCGCGCGGTCTGTTGTCTGGGTTGCCCTGTTGCGGTAGCCAAAGTAACATTATCAAACCGCGCTACATCACGTGGTCAATCTTATGTCAATCCCATACGTTTTATTCTTTTCGAACTTCGCTATCGTTTTCTTAATGTTACTTTGGTTTAGCCTACTGGGTCTCTTCAAGGCAAGTGTGAATAGGCGTTTCTTGTGTAAGCGTGTAGTACCTTTGTCATCGTATATTTTATGGGGTTTTAATGCAAACTTTTTCTCCCTTTAAAGGGTGGTGGCTACTACAACGCGACTCTGCTCATATCCCGCATCGCTAAAGAAGACGTTGAGCGCAAATATTACCTGCGCGTTAGCAACGAGCTCGGCGAGGAAGACTTCACAGTACTCATCAGCACCATGGACGAACCCGCCGGTGCGTAAACATATATATTTATTATCTATTTATTTAGTTGTTTAAAAAAAACCAACAGCTAATAAACAAAATAGAAACTTAAAACTAGCAACGAAAAACCAATAAGAAGTCCTTGCACGTAAGCAAAAAATTAAAAGTAAGGTTATACATTTACAAGCGTAGCACACATCTGTGCTAATATTACAAAGAGGAAAGTTTTGTATTTTTGTTTGCAACAAATAAACTCAAAGACTACTGGACCGATTTCAAAAATTCCTTCCTCATTAGAATGCTACATTAGCGCTGAGTAACATAGGCTATATAAAAAAAGAAATGTCCACCCGTGCGAAGCCGGGACGGGCCGCTAGTTTTACAATAAAAACAAGACATTAATAGCACAATAATTGCAGCACAATTTGCAAAAAAAGACCGGCTCACAAGACCAGTTCAAGTTGGAAATTGAAAGTACGGCGGCGAATAAAATTTTATTATTTTTTTATTAATTAAAATTGTAAATGTTGTAATAATTTATTAATTGATTTCTGTAATTTATTAAATTATAACAATTAGTTGAGGTCTATTAACAATTCTGTATTTGACAGTTCGACTATTCTAGTTAAAGGTGAATTTATTTAACACACAAGTCTAACTCTATCCAGTAATACATATTCTTGCTACAATTTGTTAAACTGTTAATTGACTTAATTTTAATTATCTGTGAATAAGTGATTGAAATCAATTCATGATTTCATAAGAATTTTCATTACACGATTTGACTAGGCACTATTTGAACTGTCCGTATGTTATATTTTATGCCCTTATTAATAAGTTCAAAACTTACATCGATATTAATATTTTAATCATCCTCATCATCGTCATCATCATCAGCTACTAATAACCATCGGTTTCCAATTTTGCTTTTCTTTTTAAACTCCTGCTAAATCTCTGATAGACTATCTAGGACGCTATTAGCACTCAAAAAATATTAAAAAGCAGTGACAAAATTCAACGCTTACGTCAACCTTCCCGGTAGCATAGCGGTCAGTGCAGCCGTCCGGATTGCGGAAGAGCCAGGTTCAATTTCTGGCTGGGTCGGGTGGGCATTTAATTTTTTTCACTGTATTTTATAAATTTTATAAATATTTAAGTAATTAAGCTTCAGTGCAGCAAACACTTAAAAAATAAAAAGTATAAATTTATAATTAATGAATTAACCTTATTGACATGTTTAACTTCGACATTTTAAATTAACATTTGCATGCCGTTTTATAATGGCAAAACATATGCGCATTGTAAATTTTACTCCACCCGTAAATTACCATGTTTTTTGGCAAATAAATGATTATCTTATCTCATCTTATCTTATCTTAATCAATGTTAATATTTGGCGACGAAAATTGTGTTGAGCACTGGATTTAAAGTGTCGAACATTGGTGCCAATACAATGAACTTGAAAAAACTGAACTTTTTTGAGGCTTGCATAGAAAGAGTAGATTGTGTCTACGATAGCATAGTTGGTAGTGCACCTGACCCGGTATGTCATGGGGTGCATTCGTATTTTTTTTAAACTTTTTTTTTTTGCAAATTATGACTTTTTGACTTTAATAAACATTAAAATACCTGTTTTCTACAGCGCGCAAAGCAAAGTCGTCGTTTTTGACATTCGACATGTACGGTAAGAGAAATAATGTTTTTAGGAACGATATTTTGTGGAAAAGCCTGATTTTTTGTATTGAATGCATAATTTTAAAATTAATTTTAATTTTTTATCGCTTGACTCGTTTTGGATTTTGATTTACAAAGGAGAATTGATTTGCACGTTATTAGGACAAAATGTAGTTATTCGGTTGCATTAATATTAACAGAATAATGAAAAAAATATTTAAAAAAAAAAACAAAATATATTTATATTTATTTTTACATAATATCTAAATTTAATAATTTTTTTTTTTTTGTTTCTATCTTGTTTTAATTAAGATTTATCCTGTATTTATAATTATTAAAAAAAGATGTTTATTTTGTAATTTACACAGTGGATCACGGAAAATATAATCAAATGGTGCTTTAATTATATCCATCCTATCATAACAAATTATACTCAAAATTCAAATAATCTGTCAAATCTAGTATTTGTGTACGTGTATGTAACACGTTTCCTATCTCCTTTGTAAAGCATTTTTCTTTTTGTAAGCTTAGTTCTTGAGTATGATCACGGTTTAAGAGAATTAAAAGATATGAGTTGAAGATATGAAGTTGTGTAAGATGTGTTCATTTGATAAATATCAGATAATTAAACTACTCGATTATAAGTAGGCTAGGAATGTTTGTGAAACTATATTGTGGCAGAAACATTATTATGAAAAATCTTTGATAGCATGTTTTCCGTCAAATCTGATGGTAGCAACTAGGCTTTTTAGTTAGTAATCAATCAATATGTCATGATTAATATTTTGCATTTTCATTTAATATATTTAATTCATTAATTTTAAGGCAATATAGTTACATACTTACCTTTAAAGCATGGTACTTAAAACAATGTCATGTTTGTTTGTAACTTTTTTTATAAATTTACTTTTTCCAATCCTTTACAGAATGCTACTTAAATTTTTTTTATTTATATAATTAATCGCATGTAAAATCAATGAAAAAAAATTCAACATTTCCAAATCATTTTAATACCTATATATTTTTTTCAGTCTTTTTTTGTATTGGATCTTTTTTTTAAAGTTATTAAAAAAGCGACTATTTCTTTCATTGACTGCATGAGCATATCACAATTTATTCATAACTGTATTAATTCTATTTATTCTCTAAGTGGGCCAAAATATTTCCTTATAAATAAAATATTGAGATATACACACACTAACTAGAATTAACTTGTGATCAAGGCTTTGAATCTACTTTTTTGAAGTTGGTTGAATATTGAAATTATAATAATATTATTATTATAATGTATACTATTACCGAAGTGTAAACGTTGGCTTATCGAGCATACGTTTTACAGTTTCAATTAGTTTTTACTCAATAATAATAATTCATTTTTATTAAACACTAGTTGATCCGACAGACGTTGTGTGCCACGAACGCCATCTATTATGAGTAATTCAAAGTGGCGATTCCCACACAAAATTACCAATTTTTTACTTTTCGATTGCTCAGCCGTTTTTTTTGTTTTATTCCATTTTGTTTTCTTTTAAATGAATGAATGAAGAAGTAGATCCGTAAAAGTTGTTTCATTTCAATGTGTAGTGTTCGCGTAAACTTTAGAAAACAATTATAAACAATTGTCATTTGTTTTCATAATATTTTGTTTGCATTGTTAACATTTAGTTATTGTAATTTATTTATTATTAATATTATTAATTATTAAATTTATACGTGCGATGTATTGTACCAAATAAAGATTTTTATATTCCCATTTCTATAAATATATCTACATTATTTCCACTATTAATTTCTTACATTTTTTTAAACCATGAACCATGAATGAGCTTTAAATATGATTTTTTACCAATAAAAAAATAATATGTTGTTATCACCAGGCGTGGAGTTAGACACAGGCGCAGTGGTGGGGATCGTGATAGGCGTGCTGGCGCTTCTGGTGGCGGTGTCACTTGCCGTGTTCGCCAAAGCCACTGACCGGTGGTGCTTCGCCGGTGAGTACCTCAATACCTAACGCTTAACTACTAAAGTGGAGAGCTGACTTGTGATTGTGAGTGTGATAATATTGTAATTGTATGACATAAATACACTAATAATACAAAATGACCAAATGACACTGTGACTTAATTACCTTATGACCAAATTACACTATGCGTATGACCAAAGTAAACTTTGACTAAATTACGTTATAAACAAACTAAATACCAACCCTAATAACGCAAATACCAAATGACACTGTGACTGAATTACACTTATTATAATACTTTATTATGACCAAATTACACTGTGACCAGATAACACTGAATAAAATACATTATTACTCAACAAAATTATGACCTAAGTAACTATTATTACACAATGATTTAATTTAACTTAATTACACTATGACCAAAGAACACTGATCAAACTACATTATGTATAGCCAAACTACATAATGATCAAACTCATTTCAATATATACAGTCACTAGTTGTCACCCGCGACTTCGATCGCGAAGACTATCCCACAGGAACCTGTTACCGGGATAAAAACTATCCTATGTGTTAATCCAGGTTATAAACCATCTGTATGCTGAATTTCATTTAAATCCATCCATCCGTTGCAGCGTGAAGAAGCAACAAATATACACACATACACACAAACTTTCACATTTATAATATTAGTGTGATTGAGCATGAAAAGACGACAAAAATTTATTAAACCTATGAAAATAATGAATTGTGTTGATATATTATACACATAATACATCGTGAGCTTTTATAAAAAAAAACATTAATTATAAGCATCACAAGTCGGCCCTTCGATTTATTATTTATTTTATATTGTTATGTTATTATGTTATGTGAATGAAATCATGTTTGTTTTTTTTGTCAATTCTCATTTACTATTTCAGAAACTATCTTTGATTGTGTCGCGACAAATTAAAAACAATAATTCCTATCTTTATTCTTGATTTCTTTCTTAGTTGTCACACATTTTTGGCGCTAGAATTACAAGAATTATATGCAATCATGTACTCAAAAAGTTTTTTCAAACTTTTCTAGTACGGATATAGTTGTCCATGTAGTAATTTTATAGTGTTTTTAATAACATACGAAGAGCCCAGCAGTGGCACGTTTTAAGCTTTTAATGATTATAAGGACAATAGTTAAATCTTTTTAATATTTGTCGCCACACAATTGTTTCATATTTCGGTAATGTCATTCGATAAATTAAAATATTTGACGTGTAACGTGTAAAAAGTTTATTGAAGAAAATTATACTTAATTCAGAAAAAAACAGATAATTGGAAACAAACAACAATTTATCATCGCTTTTATCTGAATTCAAATAAGTATATTGAAGTATTCAAAATGTAAATGCATTTTCAAGTTTCACTTTGAAATCCGTTTGAATTAAATTGATAATCGTTTATTACACGCAAATATTTTATTAAAAATTACTTACAACTCTATGTTTTGAAGTCCATGCTTATGACCGCTTTTACAACCTGTTTGAAAGTAAATCTAGGCATGCTGTTACAGTCCCAAGTATAATAATATATAATAAATTAATAGTGAGTAATTTCTAACAGGATCTCGAGGTGATAATCGATAGGTAAATCCAAATATATAGATTTGATTGTAGTGAGAATCACAAATTCACCTAATCACGCACAAAAAAAAGAAGAAAAATATTTGTATTTTATAAAAAAAAAGTTTTTGTCTATGGTCCGTAGTAGTAAAATCCTTGGAAGCGTATTTATGGCAGTGTTTGTTGAATTTGCTTGTCTTTATGTGTATTTTTTTAAATATATTTTTAAGTATAGTACCCTAATATAAGTATGAAAATGTAATGTGCCCGCCCATACAATGAATTAAGCGATCAAGAACTATGAAGTTTTTAATTAAAAAATGCATGTAAACTTTTTGGTTATGAAAAACAAAATGGCGCATGTGCCTTTTAACTGTTTCTTTCTATCTTCGTTATCTTTATAACAGCATGACAATATTACCTAATTTTCTCTTTTCTGCATGAACTAATTTTAAATATTTTTTTCTAAAATGTCCGCGAACACAAAACATTGAAATTAAACACTATCCCTTGTATTAAAAAACAGTGTTAAAGTTAAACAATGGCTAAATACGTGTTTATAATATTGTGTCTCTGTCTTAAAGTATAGCTAAAAAGTGAGCATCTGATTAAAGCATTGTTTAACTTTAGCCATCGTTTTGTAGTGAAGCATTTTTTTCCCCTATTCTAACGAGTATCTGTAATTTGTGTGAAAGAAAATTTAGTTAACACTAACTCGGTCATATACATACATATGGTAAATAAAATTTGCATTAGGCTCTCTGATCTACCTACTCGTGTTTATTTTTCATTTATATAACCTTGCAAAGGGTCGGTATGTCAGAATAATATAATAATAATAATGTAAAATTAATGCGAGTTGGTATATTAGGTACATAGTGTTTCAATTTAATGTTGACTGAGATTTCACATTTGCTATTTGTTTTTTTATTGTAGATCGAAAGAAATAATGTTTTTTTTTATTATGATGGTGGATTGTAGGAAAAAGTCACTTCTCTTTAAAATTTAGTAAGTACTTAATGCAGAATACCCAATGTCGTGATTTCCCGCCCGGGTATTTTGGCATTTTAAATCAATACAGAACTTATCTAGTTTTCGGAAAAAAAAATTGAACTTAAATTCATATTTTTTTATTTCCGAATTTCAGAAATAATTTATTACTTTTTGTGTTTTCTTATGTATGGTGTTGGGTTATTTAAGTTAAAAGATGCACTTCTCAATTTAGTAAAGGTGATGGTTTTAACATTTTTTTAATATGTGGTGTCCTAATAAGTAGGAAAACTTAAAATTAAGTTAAATAAAAAGCATCTATATACATAGCTAATAGACAAATGAGTGCCGGTAACCGAACGGACAGATGATCGAGTTGAATGCGAGCTATGGCGGTTTAATCCTCATAGCTCCGTTACACTGACGTGGACCCATGCCTGACACAAGTGTATTAGCTTTATATGTTGGTTGACATGACTGTTTTATATTAATGTGTTAATGGCGCATTAATAATACTTTTTTTTACACAAGTTGTTTTCACATGTTCGCCAATAGGCGGCGCTATCAAGTTTCAATAACACGATGAAATGGAAAATAAAAACCTCAAGCACTCTACTAAAACCCATTAAAAATAAATGAAACAAAAATGCTAAATAGAATTGAAAACCGTAGAGAATATATGCGACCTTCATAAACACTTGTGTAACCAACTTGTCTTTAAATGCTGCTTCGATCCTGTACAGATTATAGTTTTGTGTTGTTTGGTAGACATTCGATAATACCAAAAACTGATGTTAATATGATAAAATCACTTCACATATAAAATAATAAGAATAATATAAGTTTTATTTGTTACACGTAAAAACAGATACAGATAAATTGGCAAGAGACAAAGTACAAAATTGGCGGCCTTATTGCTAACAAGCAATCTCGTTCAGGCAATGTAGGTGATAATATATATTTTTTTTAATTATAAAAATATTCTGGAAGTTTTCAAATATATAAAAATTGTACCAAACATTGATCAGAAAGATGACGAAAATAGATAGAGCTTATCATGTGTCTCAAAAAGTGCTTACTCATCCAAAGCACTCGTTTCGCAATGTTAGCGTCAACACAACCACACAAGCTACGTATAGCTAGTCAAACTCTGAGTGAGTTTTATTTACTTTTAGATCAAGTTAACAAAAACGAGAATTGATATGCCAAAACGCCATACAAATTCTCGTTTTCGTTAACGTGATCAAATAGTGATCGAATCGCACTCAAAATAAAAGAGTTTTTATTTAGTTAAAAAGCATCAAGACACCAGCATACAGAGCAAGACCAGCTATTTAAAATATATTACAATCATAAGAATACGTAAATGTTGACGGGATTATAACGCATGATCAGTGATGACATCCTTGAACATGGCGCCATTTCTAAATAAACTCAAAAATGAGTAAGTGCACTTTGGTCACGAAAATAATATGTATCATTTGGTCATAATAATAATTTAATATCATAAATAGGCATTTAAAATCGTGTAATATGGTCACAAACTCATTCAATTGTAATTTAAAAATACAAATTAGTCACACACAACACAACAAAGAACTAATTACCAACACAAAAACAACAAAAACAAAAACATGTTAATAATTCCGTTAATAATTACTCTAATGTAAAAAAATATATATAGTTCTGCAAAAACTGCAAATGTCAACCACAACCGGCTAAAACACAGCTAACTGCTTACTCGCCCTCACCACACTGCTACTCAAAAAGCAATAATTAAAGCAACACGTTCGGCAATGTGAGACACAATCCCGCTCCACTAGCTGTCTCCGCATTGCCTACTCTTTTGGTAATATATGTAGGTATAATCCTGAATATGGCAGATACAGTACCGACCATAAAAGCACTGTATGAAAAGCACTATATGACCAAAAAGATTCAGGTTGTTTGTCACTAAAGAAAATTGCAAAGTGACAACCTTAGATCACAAAATAAGGAGACGCAGAAGATGAGATGCAGAAGGTGAGCTTCATACAAATGCGCTCGAGCAACGCACACATAGACAACTTCTCACGGACACGGAATCTCGCAATAGCTGCGTTCGGATTGATTCGAGCTGTTCCGAAATCCGTGTCCATGCAAACTGTCTATGTGTGCGTTGCTCGAGCGTGGTATGTATTAAGCTTACCTTCTGGGTCTCCTTATTTTGTACTTAGGTTCAGCTGATACATTGTTCTCGGTCATAAACCTCATGGTCTGAAAAGAACAAAAGTGTTGCACAAGAATTTTTGGATGGAAAGTGAATCTACGATAATATGATTTTGTTCTATTTACTCGGTTGCATGGTTTCGGGATTATACACCAATCACCAAACATGTTGTAGACAAAAAATATAGTTAAGTGCACTTGTTTAGCTAACACCACACCGCTAGCTAAAACCCACCACAGAGTATATAAACAAAAAAAGGGCCAGTTCTTGATCGCTTAACGTGTTGTAGGGCGCTCCCACCGGACGGACATACCGGACGGCGCGGATTCCGAGGCCCCGCTGCCGCCCCACGAAGACGTGAAGGGTGCGGAGAACCCGTCCCACGACCACGGCGAGTACATAAGCAACGGCGACACCAAGCACCCGGAGAAAAAGCCGGACACCGCCGTATAAGCTGTATGTAAGTCGCGCTGTCACTCGGTCCACACTTCGGTCACACTTTGGTCACACTCGATTAGTCGGCTTAAACTCGACTCGAGTTTTAAATAATCTATTTCGAAAAGTCAATCGGCACGTTAAAACGAATTTTAAAATGTCAATCTGTAATTAGTTTTTCGATTTATATTACGAGTTTACTTATAATTATACTCGATCCTTGAAATGGCATTTATCTAAATTTAAACTTTAATAATAAAGTCGCGAATTTGAACTTAAAAGTCGGGGTAGTAGTCGATCTACAATAGATTTTGCATTAAAAATAAATATGTAATAAAGTTAATCTATATTATCTAAATGTCGTTATTTTAACTATTATGAGACCTCTACTCGACTAGTTAAAGTTATCACAAACTTACTCGAATTGGATTGGTAAGTTAACTTTAACTCGCTTAATTTGCCTTTAAGCTTGGGTTGACTTGAACTCTTATAAGAACCACAACTTATTGAACTCAATTTTACAATAAACTCGCTTATAGTAACTTAAACGTAAAGTAGACTAACCACAATTAATTGATTGACGAAAACTTGTTTAAAATTGGATTTTAAAAGTTTAATTACTTAAGTTACCTAGTTGAAGACGACACAAAGATCAGAGCGTCTGCTTACTTAATGTAATTTTCCCCAAATGGATTGGACAATTATTAAAGCATTTCGTATGACCAGTGATTTGATTGTCAAATTCAAATTTCTAATAAACGTGACTTGTAACTATTAATGTTAATAAACATTTTTAATGAGACTATTTTTTAATACTTTTCGTTCCGTAAAAGCCGAGTGACCGCTGCTAAGCAATGCTTTAAGGATATTTCGTTTAGTTACATTAAGTGCCAGATTATGTCATGGAATATTGTTACTTTATTACATTTATACAATAGTGTTTTGTATAAATAATTGTGCAAAGTGTTTTCCCAAAAGAGATTATGCAAGTTAATCGATACCACTAACTTATATGATTTGGTTTATTGTAAAACTTTAAGGTACGTTTTGAAATTGCCATTTCTTTAATACTTAGCTAAGTAAATCTTTTCTAATGTTGTCCATCAATCTTGTATCTTTACCACACAATCGGGTTAAATACTACATTCAAGGTCTTCTCAATTTCCCCCTTTTTACATCAGAAATAAAAATAATGTATAGTATTTTTCCTGATTGTGAAATAATAGTCTAAAAATTAAAATACTTGTAGTGAAATTATATAAGAATCTCATGTAAAAATGTCTTTTTGATGTAATATTGCATATTACAACGAATCCCAACGTATTTAAAACATATATCATATAAGCTGTCGCCTGTAAAGTCAGCAAAGAACATCACTGAACACTTCATTGTTCGGCTACTTCCGTTGCTGATTGAACCACGTTTTAGGAATAAGTAGTTGACACTGTTTGTTTGTCAAATTGGTGACCGGTATCTGTAAGTCCAACAACCTTTTTTTTTCCAAAAAAAAACCGATACTACTGTTTGTTATACAACGTGTAACAATAAGGTGTGGTCAAAATGAAAAGATCCAAAGTGTATCCCATCTAGAACTTGTATGTGTTGTTATATAGACATATTCATTAACTTTGATTTGTCATACAATGGTTAATGAGATATTAATATTAATAAATAACTGCCGTACTCAGAGACGTCAATTGAGTTTAATGACAATTAAACGTCTTTCCTTCTCTATTTAGCACTATACATAAGAAAGTGACAGCAAGAGACTTAATTATCATTAAAATTTAATTGACGTCTCTGAGTACGGCAGTTAATGATTTATATAATGATTTATATGTATGTTCTGTTACACGTTGTATATAACGGAAAGATATAATAGATGTACCTATTCCAACCACTGGTTATTATGAAGGTACCGGACACCACTTCGATAAATAAACACATAAAACTATAATTTGCGGCTTACTTTGCTTTAAATTTTTATAAGAACTTTTTTAAGAATTTTTAATATGCAATTTACTGTACCGTCAAATCTCTTACCTTATATCACAAATACTTAAACATCTTAATTTAAGATATGCGACTTATTTGTTAGTTTCTAAGATTTGTTCATGTAATATAAGATATTGTGTTGCATAAGTGAAAATATTTTATTGAAAATAAATTTCCTTTTGCCAAGCATTTCTCTATAACTCCTCTATATTTTATAAATAATCTTAAGTTTAGTTACGTTATTAGAAATATGTGTTTGTACCACCACTCTTATTATATTATATATTTTTTTGTATATAAAATGCCTGTAATGACACAAAAAAAGTATTTTTATTAAGCATTTTACAGTTATTTGCACTATTTTTAAAGATGAAAATAGTTGTAGTGTAAGCAACCAACTGACAAGCCCTAAAGAGAAAAAAAACAATTTTGAAATATGTCAAAGGGCTGTTGTAAAAAAAATAGAAGTTTTTTTGTAAGTCTAGCTATTTAAGTCACCATTGTGATTTTTTTTAGTATTTGTAACAAATTAGGTACACATAATTATACTGTTAAGGTTTTATTTTTGTACCGAGACTTAGTGATTATTTTAGTTCGCATAAGCTTATCATAAATTCGGGGTCAATTATTAAGAGTTTTGACACTGCCATTTCGCACATCGCCAAATACTAAGGCTTATATAAATTTACGCTCAAAATAATTTTAGCTTAAAAGACAATTTTCTACTCTACCAAGGTTTTTACTGTAAATTATACAGCATGTCAAATAGAAAACTTATTCCATAATAAATTAGTTATTAATGTTAAAACTAATTGGTTTATGATATCTATAAGTATATATATATATATATAGTATATTTGGCTTAATGTGACTTTTTAGTCAAATACTTGGCATAGCTCAATTTATAAGTCGAACATTTGACTTTATGTGACTTTTAAGTTGAGCATTTGACTTAAAATTGGTTATAAAATATATAAAATAATACATTTCTTATGAAATTAGTAACTACATAAATATTAAATCTAAATTCGTACCAATTATTTACAATATGTTAAAATATATGTAAACCATAATTTATTAATAGTTTTCTTGTCTGGCATGTTGTATAGATGTTGTTCAAAGATTTTATAACAATATTACCGATTAGACGGACCCAATATAACTTCGATGTTTAAAATCACTACGTTAAATGGATATAATTGAATATAAAGTATTTATTAAATAACAATACTATTGTTTGATTTGACCACGAACAACTACATTTTTATTCTATTAGGTCAATAACTATGAAATTGGCGTTTTGTATGAAGATTTTTTATAAAATTATATTTTTCATACTAACGTTTTTTTTTTAATTTTCTTAGTATCTATTTATGTTATTATCACTATAAAAATTGTAGAGTAGTGTGTTTGTTACACTAGCTAAATATAGCAGACATTAAAAAGAAAAAAAATCAAGTCCCTTCAAAGCTACAATAAAACAAAAGGTCAAATTCTGGGAACAAAAAAAGAAGTAAATTTAAAAAAATGGACGATAAAGACGCAAAACGAATAATCATTGTTATTACTGAAGCCAAAGTATCATAGCCAATTAAAGGTGTATAATAATATTAACTTTTAGAAGTAACATCAATTTCATAAGTAAGGACCCAATATGATAGAAATAGGAGAACGTAACTCATGTTACGACACATTTAATAAATACCTATAGGCTTTTTGTGTTTGACAGGACCCAGTATCGACATTTTCCTTTTTTTTCTGTCTTTTTGATGGCTTCGTGCGATTAGCACATTTATCCAGTGTCAAAGTAATTTTTCTTACAAGTAATACATAAATATACAATAATATGATGATGATGAATGATAATAGAAATGGGAAGTGAGAAATGATATACCCCCAACCCCTCGAGTATCTCAGTAAAGATGTGGGGCTTTACTAAGTCCTCACGCAGACTTCTTGGGAGAATTTGAAAAGTGACGTTGCACTGTTTTGTTGCATTTACCAACACTTATGCACACTCACGAACACTTAACGGTTAATAATCCACCAATATTTCACATTAATATTCGACATAACACAAATTTTAGAAAATAAAACAAAACCGTAGACATGACTCTTCACTTTCCCGCCAAGAAGTCTGTCATTCAGTCAAATTTCAATGAAATTCTTTTTTTTTAAATTAATTTCAATGAAATTTTTTTAATTATTTTTTGCAACACTGGACTTAAAAGTATTGAACAATGGTGCCAAAAAAACACTTTTTTTTAAATGGAATTTTACATATTATTATATTATTATATACTCTTTATTTATTTTCTTTCTTAAAACTAGGATTTTTACAATATTTTAATATAAAAACAATAAAACATTATAAAAATCTAATTCTAGAGCAGATTCCACCAGCAGCGGGGCAGGGCACAAGTTACCGGTGGTCTGGGCTGCAGAGTGAGGAACCTCCTGACAATACGTGCCGTGTCAAGGAGTACTGCTTTCTGAATCTGACCCTTGATCCAACCATCAAGCGAGAGCCTCTTAAGATGTTGGTCGAGGCTCTTCGCTATCAGACCGTTCGCTGAAACGACTATCGGGACAATAATGGTTGAATCAACATCCCACATGGCGGTCACCTCGTGAGCTAAGTCAAGGTACTTACTGAGCTTGTCCTTCTCGGCTTTCACGAGGTTCTCATCATGAGGTATGGTGATACCAACCAGTATTGCCCGGCGCTGGGATCGGTCAACCACCACGATATCAGGCTTATTGGCGACAATAGTCCTATCCGTAATGATAGAGCGATAATTATTGTTATTATTATTAATATTTTATTCCGACATATATAACCTTTTGTCAGGTGTGTGAAACCGGTAGTATCTACATTTAAGTATATGAGCCATCGTTAAATAAAGTGTTCATAAAAGCCCTCTTCTCAGAGTCCGCTTGATTGAGATGGGCTACGGAACCCTACACTGCGCGTAGCCCGACACGCACTTGGCCGGTTTTTTATATCATTGACTTTGACTCATGGTCAGGGGCAGCTCATTGAAAAGCTTTTACAATAATAAAGAAATATCTATCGCCATATTTTACAGGAGGCAACAGAGGCCGTGACCACGCCAAATCCTCCGGAGAATCGTGAGTATTGCCTTATTAATAAATATTATGTATAAAAATGATTAATAATGTATGTCTTATTTTGTTGTAAAGAAAAACTTTTAATAGGTTTTAAACCGTTTTAAAACTAACTGGAATTCTACTATACCTATTACAAAACAATTTGATTGAGTTCTGTGTTACCTGTGGTATAATAAGTAATTAGTGATCGGACAGTTGTTAAACTATATTTCAACAAAACTTCACGATGTGACATAAAATGCAGCTGTTGATACCACCAAATTAAATACCGAAAATTATTTTAATTCAGTTCGCGTTCATTCGCAAAAGATGTCGTAAAATTATACACGCAAGCCCAGGCTTATTACCGAAAAAAGCAACTAGTAGCTAATTGTACAGTTGCAACGCGACTGCTCTAGTTGCGGCGATAAATTACGGACACAAATCGCTCAATGATCGCTCGTTTAGTGGTGAATTTGCGATAAAAATGTATTGAAATGAAACAACTTTTACGGATCTACTCGCGTTTATTTTACTAATTATGAGACGCGAGTAGATCCGTAAAAGTTGTTTCATTTCAATGTGTAGTGTTCGCGTAAACTTTAGAAAACAATATTAAAATGTATGTTATAGTTTACATACATTGAGCGTAATACCTACCAATTTATCAACTGCAACTAAGTACTTAGGGGCCATCCATAAATTACGTCACACCTTAAAGTGGTTGAGGGTATCACCAGAATGTGACATGGGGGGGGGGGGTCAAAAGCTTTGTGACGTCACATGTTAAAAGTCGAAATGATTTCATAATGCGATCCTCCTGTATTAATAACTGACATTTTATGAAATTGCTGGCGTAATAAGCTTCTGACAACCTACATATCTGTTGCTATGGTCGTCATCGATATGTCGTGGTAATAACTAATAACATATTAATAACATCAACTGGCACATTTATTATCTAAATATAAAAAAATATGAAAATAACTGTTTTCTTTGCATTATTTTTAAATAAGTACATGCATAAAATTGGAAAATGTGTGACGTCACATCAGGGGGGGAGGGGGGGTTTCTAAAAATGTGACAACCTGTAACAAGGACGGGGGAGGGGTTAAAAAGTCCTGAAATTCGTGTGACGTTAATAATGGATGGCCCCTTATTATAAGTCGCGTTGCCATTGTGCAATTAGCAATTGGTTGCTTTTTTCGGTAATAATCAAATCATTTTACTTTGTAACTTACATGCACTCAAGTAACTATTTAGAGCGTTCTTCATTCTTCGTCCTTGAAGATGAAACATAGAGCGTTGATGATTAACCATCACTCTCTGCTATTTCACAATTTTATTGGTTTGAAATAGTCGAATTAAATTTGTTCATTGAATATTATCTTTTATTAATATTACACATTCAATCGTGGGACAAAAAATATATTTTGGGAAATACTAGTATCAAATTCGGTGGTAATAACAGCTCCATTTTATCTATCACCAAGTTAAGGTAAATATAGTCTATTATACACCGATCACTAATAATATAAACATCGTATGGTATAAGTGGCACCAGCGTTCGACAGGAACCAGCTATCGACCGTTTTTTCTTATAACTATTTATTTTTTCTAATAACTATTCTTATAAGTATTTAAAATAACGGGTTATCAACCGTTTTTTAACTTTAGTCACAATAGGCATGATGACAAGTTTTAGAATCCTGCTCTATATCGTAGGTCCACCAATTATTTCAGCAATAAACTTAGTTTTAAAGCAATTTAATGCAATTTTTTCTACATACTTTGAATTATGCGCGAAAACGCTACCGTCATGGCGTCCGCTTTACTGAGGCGTGACGTCACACGCTTCAATAAACATCTATGCTCAACGAAGAAAATCAACAGAATATTGACACAGCACAATGACGTTTACTGAGGCGTGACGTCATTCAGACTCAGGGTGCCAAGTGCGAGTCTCATTCACTATTCGATCACGTTAACGAAAACGAGAATTTGTATTACAAAATGTTAACTCTTCTCGTATGCCGCCAGGAGGCGCTGCTTCAATGCCATACTCATTTTCGTTTTGGTAAACGTAATCGAATGAATAACTACGGATAGTAAACAAAGCTCACACTTGGCATTGGCGTTTCAGTTAACTTGGCCGATGGCAGTATTTTATAGTGTATTTTATTGAAAATCTTATATCTCATTGGTTATATTAAAACTGAGTAATTTTTTTAAATTTATATAATATATTTTTTCTGCAAAATCATTTATGTTTTGATCTCTTAACACTGTTATAATGCCTATGGAATACAGACCATCTGCTTCCTAGCTATCATCCAGTAAAATGGAAATTTCAAATAATTTCTGGCGACAAAAACTGTTGCCCAACGCTGGGTATGTGTGTCGATCACTGTTGTTACTACGATAAACTTTGAACTCTACGCTTATGTAAATAACGCCCTTTTCTGTTAAGGACGCCGGCGGGCGATGTGCTTTTAGAATCAGGGCTGGCGCTTGCCGCTGCAACGTACGTGACCTCTTACCTGATGCATGCCGCTTGTTCCACTTGCTTTTGGTTCACCTTTGTGCATATGCTGACACTACTTATAGTATAAAACTTTTAAATACTTGTTAAAAGGTTACAACTTTTGTGTAAGAGATGCAACTTTGTTGTAAACAGGATGAAACTTTGTTGTAAGCAGGATACATTTTTGTTGTATTTGGAATGCAACTTTGTTGTGTACGGGATGCAACTTTGTTGTAAACATGATGCGACTTTGTTGTGTACGGGATGTAACTTTGTCGTATACGGGACGCAACTTTGTTGTATCCGGTTGTAACTTTGTTGTAAACATGATGCAACTTTGGTGTATCCTAGTGGATTCTATCGTAATCGCTTTCTGTGATTACCGCGCCACCTATGTGGCGTAGTTAAACTGTTTTTTTTAAAGAAAACCATTCTTATAACTAATTTTATGTGCATTTTCTTTGATGATCTGCTATATTTAAGTTTCATGCTTTTTCGCTAATAAAGTTAACATGACAAGAACTTATTAACCCTTCACGTCACGTCCCTTCAGGTTAAGATTTATTGTACATTAAGCATTTTATTCAACGGAGTTCATACGATTTAAAGTCCATTGTGGAAAGTTTATAATTTCACCGTTTGAATAACTATTTAAAATCATTAAATCATAAATTTAATGAACACAGTTGACAATTAACCGATAATCCGTCCATCATACAAAAGTACATCATCATCAGCTCATTTTATGTCCCCACTGCTGGGGCACGAGCCTTCCCTATGGATGGGAGAACATTCCATAAACCACCACGCGGGCCCAGTGCGGATTGATGGTTGTTAACGACTGCTAATTCAACCGGGACCAACGGCTTAACGTGCCTTACGAAGCACGGAGGAGCTCGAGATGATAAATTTTTGGTCACCCATCCGATGACCGGCCTTTGCGAAAGTGGCTTAACCTCAGCACTCGCATAATCGAGCTCCTCACAATGTCGGATAATTATCAAGCTGTGTTATTTATTACTCATTACCCTGATAATTTTGGACCTGGTTGTATCGCTAGTAGCGACACGGAGAGCGCAGTGGGGGGCAAGGAGCGATCGCGGCTGGCGGGGCTGAGCGCGCGCGTGCGAGCCGTACTACCGCGCGCCAAGGACAAAGTGCAGGCCGCGGACAAGGACAAGGACAAAGAGGACAAGGTAAGACATTAGTAACGTCTGGTCGTCTTTGCGCCTACTGTTAATCCTCGTTATACGTCTTTAAGGACAAGGTGGGAGGACATTACTAACATTTGGTCTCCAAACAGAGAATTTAGTACATTGTCCTTTGAGACTACTGGTAATCCCTGTTATAAGTCTTTGATTAAGGACAAGGACAAAAAGGACAAGGTGGGGAGTTATTACTAACATCTGGTCTCTTTTATTTACAAGTACAAGGATTCTAGATACAGACGAGTGCGAGTCAGGTAAGGAGGCACGGTAGGGAAGATAAGGCGAGGCCGCCATTCCGGTCGTCAAACAGAGAATTTCGTACATTGACCTTTGCGCTTATTGCCACTTGTCGTTTTTTTATTCCACAGGTAAGGGTAAGCACTTGGCCTTCATTTCATGTTAAGATGATATTAACAACCTGATGTTAAGGGATGATAAGGCCGAAGGCGGAAGCGAACTTCTATCTTATCTTATCTCTATCTATCTATCTCTATCTGCCAGAACATAACAGTGCTAGTTGCTACTCACATTGATGTTATGGCGACATATTTTAAAAAAATGGTGGTAGCTAGCCAGGCGGACTTAAAACAAGCCATACCACCAACCAAACCGAGTACACACTTGTACCCCCTCTGAACTTAAAAAACCACAAAGCACTCTCTGTCTTTTTTTCAGCCTAGTAAGAAGTACTATGGAATATTGTTGTCCTGTCTGGTCTCCTCACTATAAAGTCCATGTTGACAATCTAGAAAGGGTTCAGAGGCGGTGTTTGAAAATACTTTCGTACAGATGTAACCTTGGTCGAACTCTCGGAGACTACAATCAAAGGCTGTCTAGGTTTGGAGTTATTTCATTAGAAGCCCGGCGCAAAAGATACGATCTCCTTTGTTTGCATAAGGTGCTCCATGCAAGTATTGATGCTCCTAATCTGCTTGCGTCATTGAACATTAACACAAGACACAAATCACGATCTCCTAACACTTTCGCAATACATACCTACAAAAACAACAAGTCTTATTTTAGCCCACTGGTAAGAATGTGCCGTTGTTATAATGAAATGGCGCGTAGTAGCAAAGACATTGATATTTATAACGCCAGTTTTATACGATACAAAAAGTTTGTATCGGACGTCTTTAAAAATGAGCAATCCTCTTCTTCTCCTTAAACTCATAATCATTGTTCCAAATCTTTTGTTGTGTATTTTATTAGTGTTTAAGTACTTAATAATTTTATATTTTTTTCAATCATGTTGTGTACACTCTTTTGGATTATTGTCTAGCCCTCTCAACTTATTAGCTTTACTAACTAAAATTGTATTGATGGTAATCTGTCTGTGTACCTATAAAAAAATAAAATAAATAAATAAATAAACTCAACCCGGGACCTCTAGGTCTAAGACCAGTGGTCTTAACCACTTGACCACAGAGGCGGTTCCGTAAAGGATGATTGTTATTTATTGTCGTTATTTTAATTATTGTATTTGGTGTGTCCGTAAAAACTAATGTTAATAATTAATTAATTAATTAATTAAATTTTACTTTACAGCCCCTATCTGAAGACAAGAAAGGCGTAGTATACGCAGAGCTACAGCTCGGCGAGCAGACTGCAGAGAAGCCCCCCCCACCGTCCACAGAGTACGCAGAGATTGTGTACACGGACCAACCGCCAAACGAGGCAAAGGAATAAAAACTAGATCACCTTAAACTATTTACTGCCTTTAGTACGCCGCGCTAGCACTAAAAACTCATTGCTATGTATCTATGATAGGGCTTGATACGGTTACCGAATTCCCGCTATAAGTATCGGTAACTAACGTTATTTCTATAAAGTAAAAAGTATCGTAACTTTTTAAAAAATACCACCCAAGTAACGATACCAAGCATAACGTTACTTTGTTTTAACGGTGTCTCGTTTGACAGAAGTATCGTTACCCCAAATCTTAGACAGTATTCAAAGCCCTGGTTTACGTTAACTTCAACAACGAAGTCGGATTGCCAAGTGCGATTTTAATTCACCATTCGTTCGAGATTTTTTATGGCATCGAAGTAATGAAATAACTTTGTACTTAATATAAACCAAAAACAAGGTAGTTTTTTATTTTTATTTTTATTTGGTTCACATAACTGGTTATACACGCAAAAAATGATATCGTAAAAAAATATATAATGTAGAACCTTCTTGGAGTGAACACTGCATTCAATAAGTAATAACACTCCTCCTAAACCAACACTAATCATAATTGAACATATAAAACGCCTGCACAACAACCTACCACAAACTATCCTTTTCCTCAATAGACCTTGAACTTTATGATTAAGTTATATGGTTGAAAATGTATTGAAGAAATTTGACAGTTTTAGATAAGTACAAAGTATTTTTAGAACGTCAATAACCAAGCTTTAGCTTTATGAATTTCTTTGAACTAAAGCTTAGTAAGCTTGAGGGTCCTGTAGCGAGAAAAGCCGCAAGAAATAAAAAAGAAAAAAAAAAAACAAGTTTTAAAACAAAAGACAAGTTGCTTACACAACAATGTTACTAGATGGCGCTACTTTGATATCGTACAAATTGAAGTTTGACTTTATACGTTCGAATAGTAAGTGAAAATCGCATTTGCACAGTGCCTTAGCGAGGCAAAGGAATGTATGTAGCACAAAGCACGCCCACATATTTAAGAGTATAAGACGATAATAAACTCGGTAAGAAACATATAAATATTGCGCACAAATATCGTTGCGAACATAGCCTTGGGTAATGGTGGCATCAGTGATCGACACAGACGCTTTCCTTTAATCATGAAAAATAGGGGTCAGCAACTGATTTTTTACTATAGCAACAATTGAATACAGGGTGTATAGTGCGAGTTTCATTCGCCATTCGATCACGTTAACGAAAACGAGAATTTGTATGGCGCAAAATGTTAACTCCTTTCGTATGCCGCCAGGAGGCGCTGCTTCAATGCCATACTAATTTTCATTTTCGTAAACGTAATCGAATGAATACGGATAGTGCTTGCTTTTTAGGTGTCGTCCCGTAAAAATTCAATGAAATTTTATGTAAATTTTTGGCGGCGAAAAGCAAGTGTCTATAATTGGTACCTGTGCCGAATACTAAGTAGTATCACTAGATTAATTATATATTTTTTAAAAGCTTTCCATAAAATATACTTAAGTCGCTATATTGTCGATGGCGTAGTGACATTCACAAGAGCTACTTGTAGCCTGTAAACTGAATAAATGATTTTGAATTTTGAATTTTTGAATTTATTGCAGACGAATCGGGAACTTGATTTGGTGTTGCCAATTTGTAAAGAAAACATACCATTTTATACAGGTTGTAAAGTATTTTTCTTATCGAGTTTATAGACATATTCATTACGTAACGAGTCATTGATAATGAATTTAATTACGATTGAATCATTATGGAATATCAAAAGATTCAAAAAAATAAAAGTCTTAAAGTACAGACGCATTCAAAAGTGTTATGACAAAAATATATTAAAACAAGTTTTATTTATTTAACAATCTCTCTGGCACGTTACGTAGTGGTTGAAATGATATTATTAAAAATAAGATATGATAGGAAGCAAGTATTGTACGGTACCTGCGCATAGGCCATTTCTGTTGCTCATAGCACAGACAGCGAACGCACAAGATTTTATTTAAACCGTTCAATTGAATTAGCTAAGTTTGTGTAGTTTTATACCTTTTAATAAATATTGTATTCAATATTTCATTAGTAGATATATAAAAGCACTGCTACAGTTTGATGTTTATACAAACGTATGGATAACAATATATACAAAATCACGTTTTTATTCTTAAATTTGAAATTTTTAGGTTATCTATTAAACGCTCGTATTTTTTAATTCAGTAAAGTATATTGGCCGTTGAAACAAATTTAAAGTGTGAAAGTTAAAGCTAAGTATATTATTATCATCACAAATTGATTGAATTGGAAATCCACCGAAAGAGAAATATAATTAATTATATTGTATTGTAGTGAAAATGTAGCTTTTATCGCTTTAGACTATGAATTTTAAATAAAGATTTTCTATTATAATAATGATGAATGAGAAAAAATACTTTGTTGAAATCGATAATATGACTAATGTGCTACCAACATATTTTTCGCAACAGCCCGTACTCGAAGTACTTAATATTCATTTCTTCTGTTAAGTGTTGATAGTAAATCCGAGGATAGAAACGCACCTCATGCGAAGTCTTCAGTTACTGAGGAAGTAGATATCTTATGACTGACTGTTGAAACCACAGTAATGTTGTCGTTATAGCGACGTACTTAGATAATATGGCGGTAACTTGGCACGCAGGCTTTCAACGAAAGCCGCCACCAACTAATACATAAGAAGACATATAAATATTTATTGAATAGTATTTTTTCTTGTTCACTATGCCTTCAATCTCATTTATTCATAGTTAAGTGTAACGTTAAGAAATCTATTTGTGTGCTTTTGAATTGATATTATTGTAAGTGTATAATTTTTTATACGTAAGGACTAGATTTTGGAATGTAATGGCTAATGGCTGAATTGTTTTACATTCAACAATAAAAAATAAAAAAGCTTTTAGCACTTCATTTCGTGCTTTATTAGATTCTGCAATGATTACAATTTTTAATATAAGTTGTTTCAAAACTTTTTTTGTATATAAAAGAAAACATTATTTTCTGTTTAACTTTTTTATACATATTTTATAAATTTTTACCACTTTTGTTGTTGAATGTACAAAACAATTTTTTATTAATTTATTTTTGACAACAATCAGGGTGAATCATGGAGGCTCTTCGCTATATTTGGGAGATCCATTTTGCTGCTGTATCCATATTAAGGTACAAAATATTTTTTATTTTAATTATTTAATTATTTAAAGTATTTTTGCAAAGGTGCGTCATTATTTTATTCCGTCCATTAAATTACTTATTAAATACTTAATATAAGTTAACGTTACCATTATCTACACAGTAATGGATTTACTTAATTCAGGTATGCATATGTATTGTCAAATAGTTTTTTTAGTTTGTTCGTCAAAGAAAATATATTTTTAATAATTAAACATTCAATTCAGTTTCTTTTTAAGTTCAAATGAGACTAATTGATTTGTATACCACTTTTGTTACTTAAATGTTTTATACATTTTTTATTATAATTACCTATCCATTTTGTTTACAATAAGTATTAAGAATTTATTACAGCTATCTGAAATTTATACATACAGATATGGCAACTGTATTTTTTAAAATTAAATTTAAGAACGCTTTTTACAAATATATTATAAATACTATGTAAAATAGAACTGCCGGAGTACCTTTTTAACTCGTATCTTGGTGCTTGAGCCTGCACATAATTTATTGAATAATTATTTTAAGTAAAAAAAATAATTTACGCAAAACTGCATATTTAAAATATTATTTTGTAAAATCATTCTAATTTTAGATGTGTTTGTGCTGCAAAAAATAACTTTTCAATAATGGTAAAATGGTAAAAACAAATATAGGTTTGTTGACAATACTACTTTTATATTGGTTCCAGTTTCATTGATAAATAAATGTTTAGAATAAAGGTAATTCAAAAATTTCGCTATTCACAGCCTGCACGTCAGACTACTAAACTGTCAAATTTCCTCAATTTTATGACTTAGTCATATGGTTAGAAATGTATTGAAAAATATTTGTCAGTTTTGGATAGTTTGACGTGAAGGCGTCTGTGCATAAATATGTTTATATGACTTTGCAAAAGCACTGCGGTACTTAAAAAGCCCAAAATTTAAATAATGTATTATGTGTTATTAAAATAAAATCGTCCTGTCATCATTAAAAGAGGTGTTTTATTTTCGGCGTAATTTAGGTTTATTTATGTAACTATCAAATCTCGGTGGCCGAGTGGCAGAGCGCTCGGCCCGATACCCGAAGGCCCCGGGTTCAATTCCCAGATCGGGCAAAGTATGTTTCGGATTTTTCGATGCGATCGGTTTTGCGATCACCAACCCGCATTTGGCAATTGGTGGTGATTAAGCCATTACTCAACAAGTAGTGATGGTTTGATTTCAATGATGGAAAACCACTTTCCCACTGCAGGCCTTTGCCCAGCAGTGGGACAGTTATAGGCTATTTACTACTACTATACAACTATCGCCCAAACGAGCAAATTGAGCAACTTTAAGAGAATGGGTGACTTCATTTTGTTTTTACCAGCGCTGGGCTTTCATCTCATTGTCCCGGGTTCGATTCCCAGCAGGGGGTAAAGGTTTGTGTATACGGTTTGGTAGGACTTGTCTAGCTAGCTGCCAGTCTTATCCAAATGTCGCCATAACATCAATGTTGTAGTATTGTTGTGTTCCGGCAGCTAGAGGTAAGAAAGCCAGCTGCACAAATACTCGTATAAGAAACAACAAATTCAGTCACTTCAATATAATTTGAAAAAGTATTGAAAAAAATCCACGAGCGGGATTTGAACCCGCACCCGCACATACCGGCACATTACACATACATAAATATTTTATTTTGGCGGGCTGGAGCAACTTTGATAGGTAGTATAGTTGGTAGTGCACCTGACCCGGTATAATAATGGGGTGCGGATTCGAACCCTGCTCGTAGAATTTATTGCGTAATTTGCGTAAAACTATATATGACTAAAAACACTTCAATATAGTTTAGTTTAAATGTTGTTTATTACATACATTTTGAAAAAAGTTTATTTAATTTTTACTGAGGAGTTTGTTTTAAGCCTCGTTAAACATTAATTAATTAATTTGGGAGTACGCCGCTTACCTTAATATATAAACAATGAGACCTTAAGCTGCTGCTAAATGTAAACAAGTAGAAACTCTAGTAGTTAGCCTACTTGGGTTCGAGTTGCATTAGTTGCATATCATCATCATCATCATCATCATCATCATCATCATCATCATCATCATCATCATCATCATCATCATCATCATCAGCCTAAATTAGTCCACTGCTGGACATAGGCCTCTACTTGTGCACACCACTGAGCACGATCCGCGGCTACTCTCATCCAGCTCTCGCCAGCCAATTGCGAAGATCGTCGCTTCACTTAGTATAAAGTATTGCTGTTGTTTCATATCACCTAATTTCAAATTTTATGACCCATCATCACTATTTTCCACTTTCTCCAATTTAACCTTGCCTACAGATGTGCTATCCAACGTGCTGTCCGGTAAGATATATTCAGTATCTTCGTTCATTCCGAATTCAAATGCTTCCGCGTTTTTAATAGGTATACAAACAGCATCCTCCGGTAGCTTATCCAATTTTCTAATCTTTTTATTGACAACTTCATCCCAAACTTTCAATGCCACACTGGCGTCAGTGTCATTAGACTCGTATTTAGCGTCCGGATGCTTCTTGCTGTAATGCCTCAAAATATTCTGTTTATGAGCAAACTTTTTAGGGCACAAGACGCATGCGAAATGCTTCTCAGAAGTATGAATCCTTAAATGGTATTTCAGTCTGCTTTCTTTAGGAAACTTCTTGTTACAAATGTCGCATGTCAGCTTTTTCACTTTCTCATGTCGCAACGCGTGCCTTTCCATGTTGTGTTTGTGAGAGAAATCTTTCCTACATATTGGACATGAAAAAGGCTTTTCACCAGTATGCATTCGCATGTGAGGCTTCATCAAACCGGAATGTGTGAACCTTTTTCCACATATATTACAAGAGAACGGCTTGATACCGGAATGTAGTTGGATGTGACGGATCAACGTGGCTTTGTGTTTAAAACTCATATGGCAAACGTCACATGTGTACGGTTTCTCGGTGGTGTGTTTGCGCAGATGACTTTTTAATAGGGTCTGAAGTTTGAAAACTTTATTGCATATAGTACAGATTATGGGCTCGTTAATTGGTTTTAAACATCGTTTTTTCTCTATATGTTTAATGAACGTAGCTTCCACGCCAAATGTTCTATGGCATATGTCACAGGAAAACGGTTTTACATGCACGCGCTGGTGTTGAAGTAAGTTCCACGGAGTCATGAACGATTTGTCACAATTTTGACATTGGTATGCTCTCCGCCCGTGTTTTTTCATGTGGCTAGTCAATAGTTTAGGGTTAGTAAACTTTTTTGAGCATACTTCACACTGGTATACCAGTTTGTTATGTATGTCGTAATGACGGCGTAAGTTGCTTTTGTTAGAGAATACTTTGTTGCAAATAGAGCAGGAAAGTGTGGAGTCTTCTGCAAAAAAATATCCATTTTACAACTTAACTTATAGCAAGACTAAAGAGGGCTATCATTCCACATCCAGGCGGCCTTAAAACAGTGTTAACATAAACCGAACCAAATTTGTACTCCAGCTAGGAATCGAACTTTGGATTTAAATATCTATAATTTGAACAATACTGCTCAGCATTAGTTAAGTATAATTATCTTAGTTAGGGTGTTTTGACAGAATTAAGAACAGCTACCCCAAAGACGCCTCTATACTCCCAGAACTCAGTTCTTTGTGCAATACACTTTCACTGCATGTATGGAACAATAATGTTGCGCATCCAGTTTATTTGCTTCAACACCAGCTCATTGCTGGGGCACGAGCCTTCCCTAGATGGAAGCACCAAAGGGAGAACGGGCCGTAAAACACCACGCGGGTCCAGTGCGGTAGGTTGTTAACGTCTGCTTATGCTGGCGGGACCAACGGCTTTACGTGCCTTCCGAAGCAACAGCTAATATGAAGTGGGTACAGCGAGCTGAGGCTACGATTTGGACAATGCAATTTAGTTTCAGTGATTTTTTATATCCTCAGCATTAAAACCCAAAACATAGTTTAGTAATAAAGCAAGTTACCTGATACATAATGTGAAATCTCCTCATGAATATAATCTTTTTCTTCTATACCACCACAATGAGACTCCTGGCAAAAATTAAAATTGTTAAGTATGACATAAAAAAATATATACTTAGGTAGCGCCGAGGCTAGCGTGTTTGGTTTGCTATTTTCAGTAATATCGGATCACGAATGGTGGCCAAATTAAAATATGTTCATTTCGTCCATGTTTCTCGGACCACAATAAGCCATTGGTACATACAAGATGGTAATTTTTTAGCAATATTTTTTATAAAAACATATTTACAATATAAAATATTATACCTGACCCGGTATGACCCGGTATGTCAGAAGGGTGCAGGTTCAAATCCTGCTTGTAGAAATTTTTTCAACATTTGTGTTTTTGTAATTTGTTTCGCAACAGAATTTGCGTTAAAATTATATAAACAAAACAAAAACATTTTAACACATACTCTTAAAATGACTATTACTGTATCTCAAATGCACCTAATTTGAAGTTACAATGTTTTTCCTTGCAAGTGTTGTTACTCAGAATAATTGTATTTTATTTTAATTATTTATCATATTAGGTACAATTGTTTTTTATACTCACTGTGGAGTTTTCTTCCCTTTCCAATGGTTCTATTTTAACTGAAACAAGTGTGGATGCTTGTTTCGAGACAGCAGTTTGATCATACTCAATTGAGACATGCTCATACCGGTCATCAGTTTCAGTTTTGACTACACTTGAGTTTGTTACTGGCAAAGAGGTTTCATCTTGTATTTCAACCTTTACACTGAAATCAACATACAGAAGATAAGTTGTAGAGAGAGTTACTTGTATTGTATGAGTGATATTATATGGAGTGATAAGAAAAATTAACTTAAGTGATTAATAGGTATTGGGCTGACCAGAGATATGAAAAAGTACAAAAAAGGTACAAGATAAAATTTTCACTACAAAATATCAGCCAGTCTCAAGAAGCTTTATTGGGAATAGAACCCAAGACCCTTGGATTACACCCGTCCAATGTTCTGACCGCTGAGCTACCAAGACCCCAGACGAAGACTTGTAAACATTTTCTAGTACTCTGTGATTTGAGCTGTAAAATTTTATCTTGTAACTACATATACATATAGAATTGTGAATGCAAAAATTAAAACAATAAAAATACAATAAGGTTTACTTAAGACGGAATCAGCCTTAGTTTCGTATTTTATTCAAACGCACATAGTGTACTGGGTTTGATTGGTGGTAAGGCTTGTTTTAAGTCAACCTGGATAGATACCACTGTCATATACTTACGTTTCTCTTCATGTCAACAGTGTCTGAAGCATTGCATTTCAGTTCAGATTTTTAACTTTAAATTTAGATTAAATAGTGTTTGTTACCTTACATTAGTGTGGTCTAGCGTCGCTTCTTGTTTTACATTCACGAATACAGGTACAGCTTCTGTAACCGGCCGCCTATTTTTTATTTTATATTTATCTTTTGGTGTCGGCGAAGGGTTACCGGGCTCCCGTTTTATATAGCGACATTCTGTAGACATTTTGCCTTTTGAAGTCTTCTAGTATGTTAATATTTAATTTATAATCATAGTTTTGAGAAATAAATTGAAAACTTAGATTTTTCTTCTTTTTCGGGTCGATACATTTAGAAGAGTACTCAACGATACAAACCAGTAATTTTTTTTTATTTGACATATTGACATTTAGTTTTTTTTTTATTTATTTATTGTTTTACGGCTCCGGATGAAATCTATCAAGCCTATTCGTCCGTTCTATCATCTTAAGTAATACATAAATAAAAAATATTGACGATTATGAATGATAATAGAAATGGGAAGTGAGATTGATATTACTCCCCAACCCCTCGAGTATCTCAGTAAAAATGAGGGGCTTTACTAAGTCCTCACGCAGACTTCTTGAGAACTTCCTCAAGAAGTCTTATTGACATTTGAACAGATGAAAGTGACAGGTCGTGCTGTCCGAGACACTGAATGAGAGTTGTAGTGATTTAATTTACCTACTTACTGACTTACTGCAACTAACACCATATAGGCAACAAATGATACTTGAAACTACTTAACACTTAAAGGACATTAGTCTAGTATAACGTTTTGTTAAACCTATTAGGTATGTATTTATAACTTTGTTAAGATTAATGTCTGTTGTTTAACCTGATAAATCCAACTAATATTATAAACGCGAAAGTTTGTAAGTATGGATGGATGTTTGTTACTCTTTCACGTAAAAACTACTAAATGGATTTTAATTAAACTTTCCTCATATAGGTACAGACCATGACCCAGACCGATAGTGTAGTCTTCGCGAACGAAGTCGCGGGCAACAACTAGTAAATAAATAAATAAATAAATGCCGCCAGACCCAATCAGCACACTCTCTCCAAAAAAAAAATAATGGAAATAAAATGAACAATGTAGGTACCTACTTATCTAGTTTTCAATTACAAAGCGCAGTTTGCGATTTCTTTTACTATTATTTATATAGGATTGCCAACAGGATTTACATAATCACAAAATGAATACTAATGAAGGTAAACATGGATTTGATTAGAGCCCCAATGAAAGGAAGGAACCGCAGCATGACTTACCATACAATTAAATTATTTAAAAAAAATGTATAAGCCATTATAAAAGATAACTTTAATGAAAACAATAGTAATAATAAAATTTTAACTACAATTAATTCAAGGTATTTTGGATGTTGCCAACATTAAAAATATGTTTATTTGTCACTCATTGTAATGGCAACGATTGCGCTCTCTCTCTCTGCGAATATGGGAGAATCGGAACCCACCTGCCCCTTGAGTCCTGACTATTGTGAAAACGAGACGCGTGTAGCGGCGAATATATTCGCGTCTCTTTTCCACAACTTCAATAATACTGCTATAAGAGCTCGTGGTTACCCCCCCAATCCAGCAACCTATCGGCTAAACACAGAAGCCGCTACAAGGTTGAAACAGCGTAAATGGCGCGTTTAAATTAAGTGTAGGTCACACTATGTTTCCAATTTTAACTTTATCGAATAAAAATACATTTTCATTGAATTACTAGGTACACTAACTAACTTACCTTATAGTAGTAAGTAGCTATATCTTAGCTAAGTATTTGGTCAATCAACATCTGAAAATGACCGTGAAATAACGGAAACTTTGTGATTTCAATTTCTGGTGAGTCGCGAATGGATTTTTCAGTGTTGTGGATATTGTTGCTTTGTAAGTTTGCTTCTTAGAACACAAAAAAAATATCTTAAAACAAATTTGTGCAGTACTGCTATCGCAAGCGTCTGTTCCTCCGTCCGCAGCATTCTATCTCTGACGACGTTATCCGCCACTCCGTAGACGACGCGATCTCTGATTAGACCTTCAACGAGATACTTGAACTCGTAGCCTTGACTGAGCAGTTTTAACGCAGTCACGTATTGATTGGTCGTCTCACTCGTGTTCTGGTCAACACCGACAACAATTTCCACCATTTTCGCCACGAGTTAGCACGCGTGGCTGGACTGCCTTCCACAGATAGCATAGTTCCGAAGGCGGTCATGCATGTTCCATTAAACCGATATCACTTATGCGTATAAATAATAAAACTGAACAATAATATTAAAATTTTTGCAGTAAAAGTGCACTGTTTTTATCACACCGCTGGCTTTCACCATGTAATGAAAGACGGCTAGCTAGTTGAATAGGCACTGATCTTTATTAGTTTTTGAGTGACTGCCTTCATACTAATCTACCCTACCTTAACGTTATACAGGCTACAAGGATATTAAATGGCTACCTTTCTTAGCTACCTTTGCGACTATTCAAATATAAATTAAAAAATTTGCTATAGTCGAAAATTCACTTACTTAGCTAGTTTAATTTAAATGTTGCATGCCAGCTTCTGGTAAATTGTGTGAAACCTTTTTTTTTTGTCACATTATAGTTATGCAAAATAAATTTTATTTCATTATTTTATAAAAATACTGCAAAGGTAAGCTTCATACAAGCGCGCTCGAGCAACGTACACATAGACAACTCTCACGGGCATGGAACCTCGCAACACCTGCGCTCGTACTGTCGCGAGCTGTTTGTATGAAGCTTAAACCTTCTGCAGTTTCCATATTTTGAGGTTATTGGCTATTCACTATAGTTACTCATTCTTCTTTCTATATTGAATTGAAAGGCCGGCAACGCATCTGCGATTCCTCTGGTTTGCGGATGTCCATGGGCGGCGGTGATTGCTTCCCATCAGGTGACCCGCCTGCTCGTTAGCAGCCTTCTTATATTAGCCTTCTAATATAAAAAAAAAAAATAAGTAATAATTCTGTAAGGACATACTTTTTTTTAAATTTCGTTGCTCCTATTAAAGCTGTGGAGTTTCTTGCGCCCATTCAAGTATTCGGTAGTAGGTAAAAAAATATGGACGATTCAAAAGCACTTTTCGTAAAATGTTTTTGTTTTGTATACTTATATAATGTTAATGCAATTTTTTTTTTGCGAAACAAAATTTCAATAAAACAAATGTTGAAAAAATTCCACGAGCAGGATTTGAACCTGCACCCTCCTGACATACCGGGTCAGGTGCTCTCCCAATTGAGCTATCGTGGTTCTAACCAGCCTGCCGAAATTATTCAACACTATTTACTTTTTACAAGCTTTTATTTACTTTGAAAGCCAAAGGCGCCCATTTAATGTTCTTGTGTATGTATAGTGGGTACATTAAATATTATTTCTAACGAAGGGTAAATGTGAAATATCTTGGTGGTCTTTGTCTCGCAATATACTCGATACAGAACGGACGCTTACTCTCCTTCAGAAAACACTAAGGCCACACTAACACTAGCTCGTCGTAATGATTTATTTCACTCAAAATATTTTCAATATCCATTTTATTAGACAGAAACAACACAGAACTCTGACTTAAGATTATTAAGTGACAATATCTTAAGTCAAGGTTCGACGCCACTCATGAAATGAGCTCTTAAGATGCATCTTGAGAGCTCTCTCAAGTGCCGAGTTAGATTTATTAATATGGGCGTCACTCAGTTGATACGATTTACTCAAGACCGTACTCAAGTTTGCTATATTAATTAGAACAGCATCTCAAGTTCGCTCTCAAGATCGAACTCAGAGTTGAGAGCGGTTTATTAATACGGGCCTAAATGTCAACAACTACCGTCATTAACATCCGATCATGATCACATTTCGTAAGTTAATTAATTATCTTAATTAATGGCTTCGCGTTTAGCATTTAGCCAATTTCAAGTATTTTTTATTATTAGTAAGGGTACTATTGTAGGATAGACAGAAATGAAAATGGAGTCTCACAACAAGTGTTATTACGGGGAGAACTCGGGTGAAACTCCTTTTTCGTTAGTTTATTTGAATAAAAAAAATTGACTTTGACATTAAACATCTCTGTGTACCTCTGTGTGTATCTCTGTGTAGCAAGCACTTAAAAAAATAAAAAGTAAAAATTTACTATAGCGTTGTGTTATCAAATTTGTGGTATTCATCTGCAAAGATGAATCTGCATAGCCATCGGTTGCAATAACCGTTGGATAGATGGCGCACTGTCCCGCTATTACCACTCAAAAATATTAAAAAGCAGTGACAAAATTCAGCGCTTACGTCAACCTTCCCGGTAGCATAGTGGTCAGTACAGCCGCCCGGATGCAGAAGACCAAGGTTCAATTCCTGGCTGGGTCGGGTGGGCGTTTAATTTTTTCACTCTATTTTATAAATTTTATAAATATTTTATCTCTCTGTACCAGTTGGAGATGCCGGCCCTACCACGATACGCTACGATAAATTCAGGAGTATGTCGGCGTCGCCGCTGCCAACGCAGATCGAAGCCACCGTCAGCGTCGTGGCCTCGGCGCAGACGTTAGAGCAGTCTCACGAGGCCACCGCTGGGTAAAAACTTGCTGATGACCTTATACGGCCTACAGCGTAATTAAACTTTTTTGGGGGCAGCGAGAAACTTAAGGGTTCCTGAAGCCGTGTGATGGAAATGACGTCAGAATGTTTCTAGAGGGAACGGCATCGCGTAACCGTGTCCCCGTTCCCTACTATATTCCTCGAAGGATTTTTTTTATTGTAAGATGAGCTCCTACTCTGTGCTTCGGACGGCACGTAAAGCCGTTGGTCCCGGCTGCATTAGCAGTCGTTAACAACCACCAATCTGCACTGGACCCGCGTGGTGGTTTATGGCCCGTTCTCCCCATCCATCCATAGGGAAGGCTCGTGCCCCAGCAGTGGGAACATAAAATGAGCTGGTTATGAAGATGGGCTTGCTCTTGGCTTCATTCGAATCCCTACGGCTAAGAAGAGGCCGACGTTGGAACGAGCTTGCCCAGACACAGCCTATTCACTGGAGCTTTAAAAACCTTGGGGTTATAAAATTCAAAATTCAAAATTCAAAATCGAGTAATAAGTAATCGAGGTTGAAATTAGACAATAAGATAAGCCCTAGCCCTGGTTGACTACGCTACGCTCCATCGAGGCTTCTTTGCGTGTTATGTGCCCAAAGAACTTTAGTATTCGTACGTAAACAGTCGACAATCTTTCTTGGATGTGGAGTTCTTTAATTACATTTCAACTTTATATAATTCTGAAGAAATCTTGATAGCGCGACTCAGTCTCATACAGCACAGCGCCATCTGTGATTATTAAACTGAACTACTCGTTGTATGAAGAAGTTTTTTTTGTTCTATATTATGCTTGAGCACGTATATAAATATAATTATAATTAATTTATATGTATTTAGGTACTTTTGTGTACTATATTTCTTTTTACAGGATGCTGATAAAAAGACGGCAGAAAGATTCCGCTCTTAACAAACTACTGAGCAAAATGGATTCCGAAATAAATGAAAGAGAAAGGAGAAAGAAAAAGAATGAAACTCTGTTCGAAATTTATTGGCCGGGCGGCGATTGGGTGTACAAGAGGTGATCGAAGCGAGTTCTTATTTACCTTTTGACCGCCATTATAATATTGGGCTATAATCACAAAATGAGGAGACCCAGCAGGTATGCTTCATACGAACGCGCTCGAGCAACGCACACATAGACAACCTCTCACGGACACGGAATCCCGCAACAGCTGCGCTCGGACCATGAACTATATATACTTGAGAGCAAAAATATATCGCACAGTCGTCTTTTAAGGTTTGTTTTAGTTTTAACGTAAAAATATGCTAGAAATACTCATTTTTTCCGTATTTCTGGGTATCAATCTGTTACGTTATAAAGCAAGGTTTTCAGATAATGTTATACTTAAATATGCCTAGAACTTAGAAAATAAGATTTTATTAAAAAATATCAGGGTTGTGCGATATTTTTGCTCTCAAAGTTTTATATTCTCGGACTGTTGGGAGCAGGGTGAACTAGACTGATTGAAATGACAGCTGTCTTAACTAATGTGACTACTAGTGCTGAGACAGTATCGATATTCGTACCTTGTACTTAATTGTTAATAAAGATAAACAGTAAAATAACAGATTACAGCCTAGAAGAATAAATACACAATGTTAACTGGCTTTAAACTATATTTGATTCCAAAAATACAATGTTGAAAAAATTTCCACGGGCAGGGTTTGAACCTGCACCCTTCTGACATACCGGGTCAGGTGCTCTTCCAATTGAGCTATCGTGTTTCTAACCAGCCCACCGAAATTATTCAACACTATTTACTTTTTACTTTGAAAGCCAAAGGCACCCATTCAATGTCAACAACTACCGTCATTAACACCCGATCATAATATTTTTACAAATACTAAAGATCAGTTAGTCAGTAAAGAAAGAACCCTGCTCGTGGAATTTTTTTCAACATTGTGTTTTTGTAATTTGTTTCGCAACAAAATTTGCGTTTGTTTTGCGAAACACGCAACAAAATTTGCGTTAAAATTATATAAACAAAAGAAAAACATTTTATATTTGATTAAATGTTTATCCTGACGTTTCGAACCCTTTGCAGGGTCCGTTTAAACAGGGAGACTCATTTAATCAAACTAATGTGTAAAATAAACCAGGAGATCCATAAAAGTACTTTTATAATGTATAATATGTTTGAAAAAAGACAAAGTATTGAAAAAAAAAATCCACGAGCGGGATTCGAGCCCGTGTCATGATGCCGGGTCAGGTGCACTACCAACTATGCTATCGTGGCTCATCCTTTGGCGTACAGAGTAAGAGTGGATTTGGATAATGTTAATTGATTTCGGCGAGTTGGATTGAGCCACGATACCATAGGGTAGTGCACCTGACCCGGCATGTCACTGGTTGCTGGTTCGAAACCCACTCGTGGATTTTTTTCAACACTGTTTTTTTTTTTCAAATTGTAATTTGTTTGCAACAATATTTGCGTAAAATTATATATTTATAGCCATAGAGTAATTAATTATTGACGGGATTCTTACAATGTTTATTTATTTATTTTATCATCTTAGGAAAACCAAGGTTAACAAAATTTAAATAGGGTCATTATTTGTGAGTATTCGACATTCCGGCACGGTTGTATGCGCCTTGATCACGGATGTACTGAAAATATTGCGGGTGGGTTTTCATGAGCGGACAAAACGGCATACAGAGGGTATACCGTCCTTAGTCGTTTTTTTGCGCTCGATGTCCGTACCACCGGTTTCTAAGTCACTATTCACACGAAATTGCTCACGACACACTACACTCACAGTAGGTATCGGAACGCGAAACGGCTTATTGTTGTTTTTGCGGTAACAATAATCGTTTAATATGTTTTTTTTAACCAAATATACAGGATCCAAAGGACTCGCCGGAAGAAAAGGACAAGGCCGGCTACCGAGGCCACCACGATCAACGGCACCACCGCGTCCCGCACCACCACCACGACAGCCAGCACCGTCGAGGGTCAAAACACCACCACTGAAGGTAACAATGACAATCATTTAATTTTTTTATTTAATAAATACCCTCTATAACAACAACATCATCAAATACAGTAAAAAAAAACCCTGTCCGATCGCAAAGGGGTACATATGTGTACACAATGAATAATAATAAAAATAAATAACATAAAAATATTATTCATGAAAAAGAGTTATCGTAAATTTAAAACGCAAGTTTTTTTTACCGAAATTGCTCGAATTCCTCCAAAATCTAGCTAATTTTATAAATGTGAATGTGACACTTTCCATCAATGGCGGCCGGCCGGCGCCAAAGCTGTCCCACCTACCATAGTGCCGACAAAAGTATTGCCATGTAATTTTGTCATTTAACAACATTTTTTATGGGGTAAATTTTTTCTACATAATATTTTAAAATAATTACGAAAATAGAACTGAATCTCGATACCTAATAACACCTATATGGATAAGACAGGGTTTTTTTTACATCACGAAGCACGGACGAGCTCAAGATAATTAATTGTTGGTCACCCATCCTATGACCGGCCTTTGCGAAAGTTGCTTAACATTAACAATCGCAGACCAAGTGCGTTCACCACTGCGCCATCGAGCTTGCTACTAGGAGCAACCAATAATAATTAGATGTTCCCAGAAGTATATTATTGTTATTTATAATTACATTTTTTTTAATGGTTACAGCCTCGACGTACATAAACTTTGTTTGCCAACACCCCTGTCCCGAGCTCTTTGAAAAGTAAGTAATTTAGAAGTTATTAAATTGATGAGTTATTCAATCTATACTACATATATACATCTAATAAAGCTAAAGAGGGTCGAAAGTCTGTACATGGAAGATATACGAAAAAAAGTTGGCTGGAGATACTTAGAATCGATGTACGATCTAAACATCGAACATTTGTCTATTCAGCACTTTGTTAATAAGTAAATAATTATTAATTTTTGCATTGTAAACATAATTTTCATAATTTACCTACTTTTAAGTAAGTTCGCGATCAATCGTACTCCTAGCTAGTATCATCTATACCTTGGTTCATATCAATAAACAGTTATCAGTTATATCAGTGTTTCTATCAAGATAATTGTCATATCAATCCATCATCATCATCATCGTTCGGTGTACAGCCCGTACATCAATTTGGTCCTTCGAGCCGGATGTTGAGTTTTCGTGAATTGTTGTGGTAGCGAATCGGTTTAGTTGGCCTCCCAGAAGCGGGTCGTAACAGAACACGTTCCAACAGTTTTTAGAATTTTTGTCTGTTTGTCTTATACAACTGCTTCTCGTTGGCTGAGGTATTTGTATGACGACGAGAAACCTCTCGTCGATTAACTAATATAGTACTAATAATTACTTGATGAGGTTGGTTATAGGAACAACGGATAATATTATGACTGCGTGTATTGTTGCTTGTTTCACAGCTGTACAGAGAGTGTTACACAAGATTTATATCGAAATAAAGAAACTGCGTTATTATGATTAAAGTATTACAAATTAGGGAATGGTGCGGAGTGCAAATAATGATGCAATACATTAGTAAGATTAATATTGACCTAAATATTTGATACACGTAAAACATGAGCCTAATGCAATAAAGGATGATGCAATAATAAGATCTAGTACATGTAGGCACAGTCTGTTTATTTCACCACACACCACGTGAAAATGGCTGAACGAATTTTTATGCAAACTTTGCACATAGACAGACCATGACCCGGACTAGGAATTATGATACTTTTTATCCCGGTTAGGATTCTTCTTCGCGAACGAAGTCGCGGGCGACAACTAGTTTAGAATAAGTGAAGCATGTATTTTTGCTAGGTAGTAGGTAAAAAAATTATGCTCGATTCAAAAGCACTTTTCTTATCTTATCTTAGTGGGGCCTGCCGAGGTTTCCCTCTCGCAGTAACACTTCGACCCATCGGGATCTATTGTGCTACCCCATCCTTTCACTCTTCCTCCTCTGTAAAGATAGATGACATAAGTTTGGCAACGTCCTTAAGAGCGAAGAGCCTGAAGTCCTCCGGTTTTGGATTGGCCGACCCCAGGAGTCCTATTATTTTCCTAGCCAGAGAGTGGCAGTGACACAGTAGGTGCTGCATCGATGGTTGGTTGGTTGGTTGGTTGGCACCGATGGTTAAACGGGCCTGCCTTCTACTGCCTCCGCATATGAACTTACTCCGTCCTAAGGCGCTTCCACTTAGGAAGGATTTGGAGCGTTTCATACCCGGCTGCACCTTCCATTCGATGCTGTGCCTGTTTACGATGTGATCTTTTAAGGCCTTGTTAATGGTACTTGGTGCAAGTGCCACGAACGGCTCAGGACCAATAATGAGCTGGGTCTCCGAGCCCTCCCTGGCAAATGCATCATGCCATGGATTCCCATATGGCCTAGGACCCAGATCAATATCACCTTGTTATGTCCACCTATCTTGTTTAGAGCTTTGGTGGTTTCTAGAACAAGGTCAGAGTCGATCCGGGGCGATATGAGTGACTTGAACGCAGCTTGGCGGTCACACTTGGCTACGGTCGTGTCCGTATGCTGTTTCCAAGTAAGTTCCCTATCCAGCGTTAAGCCTAGATATTTCACTTCTTTACACGATATAGTAGGTTACCCAGTCCCGTAGTGTTTCTCATTCTTGTAAAGGGGATGGCTGTTGTTTTCCCCGGGTTTACAGAGATGTGATGGGCATTGCACCATTCCTCCAGCAAACCCAGGGCACGTTGCATTAACCCCGATATCGTTGAGGGAAACTTTACGTACCGCACTACTCTACCGTGTTAAGGCCTCCTTGTAATCGCTAAAGTCGTTCCTCGCTTTCGCTTCGTTGAACGCCTGTCGTGTAGCTCTTCTAATTCGAGCCAGTTCCGGGTTTCACTATGGCACCCTCATTGCTACTGATTTCAGTCATTAGTGCTTCTGTAATTCTGTCAGCTTCAAACTCTATGTCCAAGGCTAAGTTTAGTACAGCTATGACCATCCAACTCCATTCTGAGGTCCTTTTTGAAGCCCTCCCAGTTAGTGTTCCTGAGGATCTTTCTTCCTACGCACAGTTTCTATAGTTACACCTAGTCTGTACCTAAAGCAAATATAGTTATGATCAGAAAGGGAGACCTCATCCGACACATGCCAGTTTGTGTTTCCTTACCGCTCTATTGTTAGCAATGGTTACGTCGATCACCTGTGCCCTGCGGGCGTTGAAAAAAGTAGGCTTGCTACCTTTGTTAAGTAATTGCATGGGTGAACTTACCAGATATTCCAGAAGTTTCTCCCCCCTTTTCATTGGTGTCTGAGCTGCCCCAGACGACATGATGCGCGTTCGCGTCGCAGCCGATAATGACATCTAAGTTTTCTCGGCTACCGTAGGTTACTAGTTCCCGTATCTGTGGTGATACTGGGTCTGCCTTCTCGTAAGGGAGATAAGCTGGCGATAAGATTACCGTTCGCTTAGTCCCCCCCCCCCCCCCTCCCTGTGTGGATCCTGACAACTGTCAGATCCCTGCAACAGAACTTGATTAAAGGCATTGCATGTACCTATGTAATTTCTGACATAAATGCAAGTAATTTTATTTGTTTACGTGCTTGCTGCGCTGAAGCTAAATTACTTATTTATGAAATTTATAAAATACAGTGAAAAAATTAAACGCCCACCCGACCTATCCAAGAATCGAACCTGGGTCTTTCGCAATCCGGGCGGCACTGACCGCTAAACCCGGGAAGGCTAGCCTTCCCGGGCGTTTAATTTTTCACTGTATTTTATAAATTTTATAAACAAATGCGAGTCCTTTTATAAACAAATGCAAGTCCTTATGCCATCTTCAATTCTTGTTCTTCTAATAACTCTTCTTAATTCTTCAAATTCTTCATCAAAGCACTTTTCTTAATTTGATTATTTTATTATTTTGAATTTTTGCATTCACAATGTCGTATGTAGTTACAAGATAAAATTTTACTAGGAAAAATTAACCAACCTCAGAAAGCTCGAGTGGGATCGAACCCGCAGAGCTACCGATGCCCCAGAAGACTATAGTTGAATGTTTCTAGTGGTTTCTGATTTACGCTGCATGTCAGCGGTAAGCACTTATTTTAAGTTAATTTAAGTAAACAATTTTGACTTTGACTTTGACTTTGACATTGGCTATGTCATCGGTTTGACATTGGATAATGTTTGCCGATTGTTTCAGACGGCATTTTCAGTGTCACCCGACTTTTTTGGGGGCGGCGAGATACTTAGTGGGTTCCTCATGTTGTGTGATCGAAACACTATCAGAGGTTTTCTAGAGGGAACGGCATCACGCACTAGTGCGTGTCCCGTACCCTACTAGAGTCTCCGAGGGGTTGGATCGGATCGGTCTGCAGACGTGCTTCAGTGATCCAGACAGACGTTAAAATAAGTCACAACGAAATTACTGGCACCCAACGCTTTCTTTATCAGGGCTTTGTCACCGGCTCATTTTGTTATGTATGTATGTTTCGGCTCAAATTTTCGTTTTCGTTTTCGTAATCGAATGAAACAAAACGCACACTAGGCCCTGGTGTGTAGCAGCTCTTGCGCTACATCAATAGCATTGTTACGTCTTCAATAATTTGTGTCTTTGTCTATAGTACTGCGTTCTGTTCATACCTTACTCTTATTTTTAACTTAACCATGCATATATGTAAGGCTATGGCAGAACGGTTTGTGGGTCTCCTGCAGTCACTGAGCCATAGGCCCTTTTGTCTCCAATCTGTGCTCTGCTTGGATGTACCCCCCCTTCTGTATACTGTGTTTTTGTTAGAGGCAAATAAAGTTAGTTATTATTATTAGGTATAGGCTATTCACTTCAGTGCATATTTTAATTCAGTGCTTACGTCAGCCTTCGAGGTAGCATAATGGTCAGTGCAGCCGGAAGATTGCGGAATACCAAGGTTCGATTCCTGGCTGGGTCGGGTAGGCATTTAATTTTTACACAATATTCTATAAATATTAACTTTACTTTTTATCTGTCCAGCTACGGGACAGTTTGCGCGCAGAGATACAACGGCTGGGCGTATGAAGTGAGGCAGTTCTTCGACGCTTGCGAAATGATGATGGAAAATTGCGTCTTCCACGCCACCAGTAAGTACCATAGCCAACAAAAGGGAAGTTGATATCATCAATAATTACTTCTAAAACGTTAAATGTAAAAAAATACATTTTTTTTAATATTTACGGATCAGCACAGTGTTTTTATCTCGCCTAATGTTAAGTGATGATAAAGGCGCACTTCACTCGGAATCCTCAACTACTGATGGCATAAACCGATCGCAACAACCGCCTCTGTGGTCTAGTGCCTAACACCACCGGTTTAGACCCAGAGGTCCCGGGTTCGATTCCCAGCGGGGAGTACATGTTTGTGTACCTACTCGGTTTGGTTGGTGGTAGGGCTTGTGTGGCCGCCTGGCTAGCTACCACCACCTTATCCTACCCTACGAGATAGATCAAAATAATGTACTACAGTATTGTACACCTTAAAAAGGTCTACAAAAAAGTCCGCGATGGTATATGTCTCTCTTAGGGATAACCCACAGTAATAATTGTTATCTTTTACTTAAATACATTGTGCATTTAATATATATCGATATGGCCCTTTACAGCGTGTAATTTAAATGAACATTTTCGAAGATATTATAGATTTAAAATGCAAGGACATAGCGGTTGCGTGTATCAGCATTGCATCCGTGCGAAGCCGGGGCGGGTCGCTAGTAAAATTTTAAAGCAATATTTCGTAAGATAGATTTTTATGACAAGACAAAAGGTAAACCGAAGTAGAAAAAACATTCATAAATAATGACAGCCGCCTGCTGTCAAGGCCACCATAAACTTTTGTTAAAACACGGTTTAACACCTTATTTAACAAACATCAGGTGGGACTTCTTGGCGGGAAAGTGAAGAGTCATGTCTGCGGTTTTGTTTTATTTTCTAAAATTTGTGTTATATCGAATATTAATGTGAAATAATGGTGGATTATTAACCGTTAAGTGTTCGTAAGTGCGCATCAGTGTTGGCAAATGTAACAAAACAGTGCAACTTAACTTTTCAAATTCTCTCAAGAAGTCCGCCCGAGGAATTAGTAAAGCCCCATATCTTTACTGAGATACTCAAGGGGTTGGGGGGTATATCGTTTCTCACTTCACATTTCTATTGTCATTCATCATCATCATCATACTGGAAGGAAATATTGTATATTTATTTATTACTTGTAAGAAAAATTACTTTGACACTGGCTAAATGTGCTAATCGCACGAAGCCATAAACTAAAGGAAAAAAAAAACATCAGGTGAGAATTCAAGGCACTGTGCTTACCCGTGAAATATAAAAAAGATAAAAAAATTGAAAGAAAAACTTTTATCTGCCCCCCCTAAGGCCGGCAATACACGTCAGATTTTTTCATCCGACAGTCCGGCCCGATTGTCTGATCAGACTGTCTGAAGGCACTCGTGCCATACATTTTGTTAGAATACCTATACACATCCGATCCGATAGTCGGATCGGACGTCCGAGTCGGCAACAGCGCCAAGGCGTTTACGATTTTATTGCCGGTCCGATTGTCTGAAGGTGCGGCCTGCATACTTTTGTACAGATACCAAATAGACGTCCGATTCTTCCTTCCGACTTACCAGTTTACTCTCTAGCGTGACACTGAACGAACGCATCGCATGGTTGTGGGTCGGACGATGGCGGAAAATTACGACACCGAACGGCTTATTATGGCCGTAGAAAAACGTACTTGCTTGTGGGATACAGGCAGTGAAGGGTATCACGATAGACAGATGAAAGATTTGGCTTGGGAAGACGTGTGTAACGAAATATTGGAAGAAGCATGGGTTTCAATGGACGTTGAAAAGAGAAAGAAAATATGTAAGTAATTTTATTTGTTTTTTTTTACAATTGTAGGTACACACCTCAGACTATACATGTTGACCTTGAGACCGCCTTTATGCCTTACGTAATAAAAGCTGTTTTCGTAGTTTTACTGTATAAACTGACGTGCTGTCGTGTGTACCTCAAACTATACAAGATATTGTATTTTTTTTAGTTTACGTATGTTTAAAATAAGCACAGATTTAATATCAATAGAAAAATAATACGATATCTTTTATAGGCAAGTAAATAATTGCATTTCATGCCCATATTGTAAACATGTCGCAACAAGATTTATTGTAGGTATTTGACTACATTAAAGCGAATTACTTACCTCATAAAAGATGGCCAGTATGTATTTACTATGGAGAAGTCAATCTGAATCTCGGATTTCACATTTACGCAATATTATAGTTAGGAATATTAGATAGGTAAGTAGATAGATAGATAAGTAAACTCATTTAAGTAAGGCAAAAGTTTTATTTCTACACATTTTTTTATAATCATAGATCTCATTGCAGTTAAAAAAAAGTCCGTTCGCTTAGATAGTGTCGGTCGCCGCACGCGGTATCCTTTGACAAGAAGCTGAAGAAGCTACACGGCGGCGACACTATAATAAGCGAACGGACTACTAATAATATTCGTCTATGCAGTTACATGGTAATAAACTCAGTCACACTGTGTTCTGTACATATCGATTTTGCCACTTTATTTCTCCTGCTGGTGAGTTGAAATATTCTGTAAATCTGTCACGGACACTCCTTCCTTGGTTAGTGGATCTATGTTGTGAACACTTGTATGGACTATCCTCAAAATAATGCACCAAAGTATCTTCAAAATTATAACCATCTCTAGCTCGCACGTAGTTGTGTAAAACACAAGCTGTTTTTGTAACCAGCATTGCAAAATCCGGCGCAATGGTCATATTGGTATGAAATATCCTCCATTTATTTGATAGTATACCAAAAGCACATTCAACTACACGTCTAGCTCTACTGAGCCGGTAGTTAAAAATTCGTCGTTGTGTATTTGTAGTCAAAGAACTTCTCGGGTAAGGTCTCATAAAATTAGTATTTAGGGAAAAGGCTTCATCGCCCAAAAATACATGCGGGAGCTTTAATCCTTCAGCGTTCGGCAATTCTGTAAGACCTGGTATATTGAGTTGATTTTGATTTAGCATTTTCGCAAAAGTCCAGTTATTAAAAATATTGCTATCACTATCTTTACCATAGGCGCCGACGTCTATTGCCAAAAATCTATAGTCTGAATCTACAACAGCCAATAATACAATAGAATAGAAAGTCTTGTAATTATAAAAGTTAGAGCCACTATATTGAGGGCAGATTAGACGGATATGTTTACCGTCTACTGCCCCCAGGCAATTCGGAAAATTTGTCCTTTTATAAAAATTTGCTGAAATTTCAATCCATCGTTGTTTAGATGAGGGTGGCTTCATTTCCAACGGTTGGAGTACATCCCATATAGCTTCACATGTATCTTTGACTATTCCAGATATTGTACAATTTCCCATCAAGTAATCATACTTTAACTCTTCAAAATTTCTGCCGGTCGCGAGGAATCTGAAAAGAAAAATAACAGTTTCAATATTTTCAGGTGCCGATGTAAAAAAGAAATGGAATAATGTGAGAGATTGTTATCGGAGAGAACAGAACAAAATTAAAAACACACCCACTGGGTCCGGTGCAAAAAAAACAAAACAATACGTCTATGCTGATTTAATGACGTTCCTATCCCCTATTCTAGAAAAGAAAAACCACACAGGTAATTATGCCGATGAAGAAAACACCAGATCTTCAGAAGACCAAGGTACAGAAAATAATCAAAATATAAGTAATACTCAGGATCTGGAAAATTCTTCAGTAATAGAAAAAAGCACACCAAAAATTAATAAAAAGGAAAAGGATGTACCTACTCAAATATTAAAACTCATAAAAGAAAAAAGAAATGAACAAACTGTTGAACATGAGGATGACGATGCTAAATACTTACTAAGCTTTCGCACTGAACTGAAGGCAATGACAAGAACTCAAAAAATTGATTTTAAAATCGGAATGTTGCAATTGCTACGTAAAATTACTGATCCGCAACAGAGCCGCAATACACAATCTACGTGTTCATCAAGACCAGAATCCCACCACTCTCGAACGTCGTCTTTTCGCAGCCCTAGCCCCTCAATTTCAAACTTCTCTTCCTATTCTCCTTCTCCTATCACCTACGACCGTCAGATATTAAATGCGCCAAGTACTGCTTCTTACTCCCCAAATATAAATACTGTGCGCACAACAGGATCCGTTCCACTGTTTTTAGTACACCCAAAGCCACAGCAAGAAATCCCTATGAACGCAACAGGAACTGTTACATTGAATGTAACCTCGACTCCTGCACAACAACTAGAGTCACCATATGAAAACGATGAAGAGTATATCGATGATGATATGTCCGAATATCTCAAATTTAAAAACTAAGGCTTATAACTAATCTGTAAACTTTTTAATTAAATATCAATAAATACACACTTTAATGCCATTTACATCAGATAGCTATTATGAAGGCTATTCGGACAGAAAAAAAACTTTAAAACTCACAAATTGTAACAATCTTTCATACACACACATTACCTTGAGGTTAAATTATTTATCTGCCAGAATCGTCTTCATTTTTAGTTACTTTTTATTGTTTTCTTACCTTAGAGTAATAGCCAACTTTTCTTCAGCAGGAATAGCCGGTCTCATTGACGTATCTCGTTTTGTTAATCTTTTTTTTATCAAGTTCAAAAGTTCGTAATAGGAGTTTATACTCATTCTATAAAAATCAAAAAACTTTTCGGGATATCTCAGTAATTTTGGATGTTTTAAGTAGAAATGACTGTCGGTAAGTCTTGTCAGATTGATTGGGTGAATCCAATAGCGACGTTTTTTCTTCTTTCGCGCTAACACGAGCAAATATGCAATAAGTAACAGTAATTCGTCGTCCATCTTTTCTTTTGCTCCGTATGCAAGCAAGCACCCACAGCTCGAGAACGACTGAGTTCAGAAAAAGTCTGGCGCAAGAATCGGATGTGTATCGAGTAAATACGATCAGAGAGTCTGATCAGACAATCGGAAACCAAATCTGACGTGTATTGGCGGCCTAATAGCGACTGGTAAAGTTTCATCTGTCACCCTGTCAGTGTCGGGGGACAGATGCAACGTTTTCTTCCTATCTACCAAAGTGGACAAAACAAGGTGACAGATGGCAATATTCCAACTCGCTGTTAGTGACCCAACGCCACATTTAGCATAATCAAAGTAGGGCTCCGGGCTCCGGGCTTTCAGGTTATAATATTGTTGTGACATATTTTTGACATATTATTATTGATTATGGACAATTTCTAGTATATTAATTCTGTATTTTTATTGTAATGTAATTTAATTGGTTTTTGACAATTTGGTGTGTTAATTTTGTATTGTTATATGTATGTAATTAGAATGGTCATTGTTAATTATAAAATTAAAAAGGTAAAAGATGTTTGCATGCTACGTGGTCAGCTGAGATAGGGAAGAAAAATAGATTAACACCAAAAAATTTACCTTTCTCAAGGTAAATATATTTCATTTCATTTCATTTCCGAGGTGGAATAGTGATGGGTTGCTAGCTGACCGCTTGATGAGCGAACATCTTGGAGCCCTTGTCCCTTATTTGGTTACGACATGTACCAGATTAGGCAGCAGATACATTCGTATCGTGTCCAAGATAAGTATGGAAATGAAAATTTTGCCATAAAAATTATAGTTTTTGTGAAATGGTAGGTATATTTTGTAGGTCGTGACTCTAATAAACTATTGTATATTCTTTCTTCGGCGGAGAAGGCAACCCACAGCAGATATGCTAACAGGTGTTAGCGGATCCGGCTAAGTAGGCAAGGTGGAAGGCCGAGTCAGCATAGCTGCTACCGTCGGCCAGATACAAAGTCAAAGTCAAAGTCATTAAATTAACTAACGGAAAAGTGCTTTTGAATCGTCCATACAATTTTACCTGCAACCCATTCAGGACGTCTATTTTTTAGCTGTGGAGAAGAATGGGCGCAAGAAACTCCACTCCACAAACGTCATCCGAACCCTCTACTAGTCGTAGCGGTCTTCCGTTCCACTAAATCAAGGAGGGGCGGACGAGCGTGTGCATCTGCGTTTGCGCATACGTTTGTGCACCTAAACATCTCCTGCGCATTCGATCTGTTCCATCATCATCACCATCATCATCATCATCATCATCATCAAACTATGTAATATATAAATATAATAGCTTGCCTAATTCTTAACATATCCTTCAATATTTGTAAAAAATTATTAAGATCGGATCTTGATGACGTAGTTGTCGACATTGAATAGAGCTCCTTTGGCTTATAGAGTTAGAGTAAATAGAGTTGATAAATTTCGGCGAGTTAGATGTAGCCACGATAGCATAGTTGGTAGTGCACCTGACCCGGCATGTCATGAGGTGCGGGTTCGGATCCCGCTCGTGGATTAACCTACATTGGTTTGTTCGCATTTTTCAATTTCAAAATAGTAAATAAGTTAGTTAACTACTCCGTTTTTGCTAATAACTCATATTTTACCAACTGTTTTCTTTCTTTCAGCTCGAGGTAAGTCTTTTAAATCTTATCTCTTTTAACCAGTCAGAATTCTTAAACTTGGTTTAACAGCCACTATACACTTCAAAGTTGTAATTTATTAGAACAATAATACAATATTAATGAAAATTTCAGAGGAGCTAGTGGCGATTGCTAAGGTTAAGCAACTTTCGCAAAGGCTGGTCATCGGATGGGTGACCAGATGTATATCATTTCGAGCTTATCCGTGCTTCGGATGGCAAGTAAACCCGTTAGTCCCGGCTGCATTAGCAGCCCCAATATAGCTCCCAATTCCTACTCCCTCCTCAAGATCCAACTCCTTCCTCAAGGCCGGCAACGCAATTACTTTGGTTTTGCTGGTGTCCATAGGCGGCGGTGATTACTTTCCATCAGGTAACCCGCCTGCTCGTGTGCCTCCTTTTTATATAAAAAAAAACCTAAATACAATAAATAAATAAAGTCGTGTCTGAAACTGTTTGCTCACCAGACCACTACTTGAAGAACTATCGCGGCCAGTGGATGATAATCCTGCGCGGGCCGTGCCATATGCTGACCACGACCATGTTGGCGGCGCCGACCGACGCCACCGCGATACTCCAGCGCAAGAAGGTGTTCGTCGATATCGACATGCTGCAGTTCCGGACCAGGATATAAACTACAAGCGATTTCGTATCAACCAGCCAATGGCAATGATTCGATTGTGACGATCAAAGTCACCACAGTCGGCTATAAATGACAAGCGATAGTGTTAGACGTAGACGTCTATGCTGGGCAAATGTTAGTACGATGGGGCTCTAAGAATCATCTAAGCTAAATGAATGAATGATGAATGCCATCTTGGTCTAATATTAGATTTGTTATGATCGGGCTATTTGCAGTGATTATTGTATAATAATCTAAGTTAGTTATAAAATAAACTGTAATATTTGTATTGTGACTTTTACTTTTACTTCATGCTATAAAGAGTGCCAGCGAGTAGTAGCTACATAAGATAACTCAAAAGCTCACGATAAGCTGGCTTCCACAACTGTTTGCTCGCTAGACCACTACTTGAAGACATATATAGCCAGTCGGATATAGACGACAAGCGATAACGTACCCAACCAGCCAACTGCAATGATTGCCACGTCATGAGCTCAAGTCTGGCTGTGGCTGCCCATGTGGCCCACATCTGGCCTAACAACAACTTCTTTGAAGCGGGACACACGGCATAGGGGTTGCCCCATACAGCCAAGGTTTTTAAATTTAATGTTATATTCTAAAATACATTATATTTATTCACTTTTATAATGTATTATTATATTTTATTATTATTATTTTTTTAATGTATTATGTTATTTAATTAGATACCCACTTTGTTTTTTTATTTTATTTTATTATTTATTTATTTGTTAGGACTGCGAATAGGACGTTATTGAGATGATTCTGCCATGGTTCTATCAAACACGAGTTCACGGACTTTCTTTTTAAAAGCATCACGACTCGTAGCCATCCTGATTTCGAGAGGCAGCACGTTCCACAGGAGAATGAAGAAGGGAATTATCTGGGCGTTATAAATCTCAATCCAGTGATAAGGACCCGATTGGGTCAAATGTTCAGCAATGGCCGATTTTTGAACTTACACTGCACGAAACGGAGTTTAGTTAGCATCATATGCACACATAACACTTGAAAAACGAGTAGCTTTGTTACTCTTTTACGTTGAAATTTGGCGTACTCATAGATTTGGTCTGCCTAGATTAACACATAGGGCATTTTATCCGCGCGGGCGAAGACGCGGGCAAAAGCTAAGATTTTTATTAAAAAAAAAAAAAAAAAAATTTTAATTCTTTTTTTATTTGAAAGGATATAGTACCGATGTGGTTCTATTTAAATTTGGTAATTTAATTTAATTTATAATAGTAATAAGAAATATCTTGATCTTTGTTTCTGCAATCTACCTAGCTCGGTCTCTCATGGTCTGGCCCCAAATATTCACGTTATGGATTTACGTCTATTACCATTCAAAGACAATAATTTTCAGCGTTTTAATTTTTTTAAATTTATTTATTAGAGATGCGTCGTGTACTCGGTTATTACTCGGTAAGTTTAATAGTACTCGTACTCGGCCGAGTACCTCGTTTTAAATGCCGAGTGTTTGGTTAACCTAATCTATTGTTAAAAAAATATTGTTTTCAATTCAGGAAGATAATAGAATTATATAATATAATAATATTAGAATTATATAATATTATAACAATATGATAAAATGTAAAAAAAAAATTCTTTGTAAAATGTTTTGTTTATTTAATTTTAAAGTGCAAAATTTTGTTGAGTCAAGCGTCCCTCCCCTGCCAGTTAAATGGTTGTTTTTGGATACGTGAAAAAAATTACGGTAGTTGTTTAAATGACGAAGTTAAAGGAAAACTATCACAGCTAAGTAGGCTACGCTACTTTTATAACCACTAGGTTGGTAAGGGGTGTCAGTATAAACTTTAAAGTCGTGTGTAGCGGAGTGTGTCCCACTGCTGGGCATAAGCCTCTATCATTGAAATCAAGTCACCGCTACAATTGATGGGTATCGGCAACACGCTCGCCAAATTCAAGTTGGGTATCACAAACCCGGGCTATGCAACGAAAAATCCAAAACAAACTGCCAGAGCTGAGAATTGAACCCAGGACCTCCAAAGTTTGAGAAACTTTATAATAGTTGCTAGTAACGTTACCTGGCGACAAAATAAGTAGTCAAACTCTCATTAGGAAATTAAATATTAAATAAAAAATATAATTTTAAAACATGCACTCTTGTAATTTAATATACAATAATTATTATCAAAACAAATCTACAAATTTCGGCTTCACACATTCTTTTTTTACGATAATTTAATTGATTCATTGTTTAAAAATTAATTTTACAATTTTGTAAATCACAGCCAAATATATTAGCTAAATATAGAAGGAGCCTAATTTTTATTTTTCGTTTAACTATTTAATTACAGATATACACGGTGACTTTTTATCGGTGATCAGGACCTACTGATTACCAATAAATGATACCAAGTAAATGATGACCATTGCAATAATAATAGTAGTTACATGTTGTCTTTTTATAAATTTAATTTGTATTTTTAATTAGGTAACCAATATGAATTAGAATGTATGGTCTTCCTACATTTTTATGAAGTGAAGATTGAAGAGGTTTTATTTGTAACAAGGAGGAGTAGGATGACCATGATTTTAATATTCATAATTATTAACTTTACTTCCCAGACAAAAAAATAAAAAATGGAACGCTGGCATGTAAGTTTTATTATTATTGCATTGGCTATCATTAACTTCGTCGGAATCAGTAGGTCCTGATCACTGATAAAAAGTCACTGCGTATATTTAACAAAATTCCATTTTTTTTTCTTACAGGCAAATTTTAAGATTTATCTCGAAAATTGATAGAAAATTATATTTATTATTTGAAAGTTCAAAATAAAACTAGCTTTAAAGTATAATTAAATGCTCGGATCTCAAATATACAATAGTAAAGTATTAATTAAGAACTAATTTATTAAAAAAGTTCAATTAAAATATTTACAACATAAAATCTAAATGTACTTTAATTTTTTTTTATTAAACCTTAATTCCTGCTGCCGTTTTGCTAGTAGTTTTTTTCTACTACAAATAAAAAAAAATTAAATACCATAAAATGTGTAAGATACAATTATATTCTGAAGAAAGGGCTTTTTATTTACAAATATATTAATAATAATGTAAGTACTTATACTTACCTAAATAAAGAAGATTATTTTTAAATAAATTACCTATCATGCAACAATATTTTGAGTAAATGCAGATAAAAACGAAGATTAAATAAAAATAATTTAAAGGCAAATTTGTTTAAAATGTATTATATCCTATATATGTGCGTAATATAATTGTTGAGTATAATAAATTATATATTTCTAAAGGATATTTTCGTTCGATTATTTAAAGTATTATATCTATATAGATATATATATAATTTGCATAGTAAATGGCAAACGAAATTAACAAAACATTTAACTTAACTTTAAACATACTTAACTAATTTCCCAAAATTCTTTCAAAAGACATGACATTTATTTTGTAATATGTATATAATTAATTACAATTTCAATATATTAGTTACACCTAATCTAATAAATATATTTCAACAATTTTTAATATAAATAAGACATCCAATGTGGTGTTTTTTAGGTTCAGTTTTATTTGTCATGCTTTATCTAAAACTTTAATGTACCTACAGTCAGCCAAAAAATGCTGATAATTTAAATAAGTACATACTTAAAAAATTTAAAGCTACAATAAAAGTAGCAAGAAACAAAGTCAAAATGCAACCACTATTCTTTGTCGCCATGCAAAGGAAGGAGTCTCGAACAAAAAAATATTTGGTTACCCATCCGAAATCCGCAAGCCAACGATAAGTTAATCTTAACATTCACTTTCGTTTACACTAACGTTTTCAGCAATTTTTTTGCTTACCACACAGCCTGACCAGAAATTTTCAAACGGCACTATTATAAGCCTATCTCTTTCTCACAGCTGATAGTTCCCATTTCGCAATATGGCAAAGATATTCCTCGGCCATTACACAGTTTTAATTTAAAAAAAGATCATTATTAAAGCTCTATTTACACGTTAATAACAGTCCTGTCCACCCACATAGAAAGCTAGTATACGCTTGTGCCAGGCATGGGCTCTCAGTAGTAACGGAGCTGCAGGGATTGAACCACGGCGCCTCGCACTCAACCCGAGCATTATCCGTTCGGCTACTGACGCTTTATTATATTTATTTAATATATATATAATCTTAAAGAGATCATAACAGTTATTAAATTAAGATTATTATTATAATGCAGACTACACATTGACTAAAGGCGTTTCACATGACAAGGACGGCGATATATCGTGACCTATCACTCTAGCATTGTTTTGGCATTAATGGCCAATATATATTTCTCAATAAGGAAACTCGAAAGCCCCTTATTCTCCCTTTTATATTCGTATAGTACACGGCGTTATTTTAACCGTCTTAAAACTGAAGCCTACATTTATGTATCCGTCATAAATTACATTTCGAGTATTTTTTAAAATCACTTATTAAAATTATACATAGTTAATAAATTAAGTAATGCAAAATAGTTATGAATCATTACATTTTGTAACGCCCACACGTCCCTCACCGTTTACACAAAATAAGGAAACTGCAAAAGACAAGCTTCAATACGACCCCCGTAGCCGAGTTGCACGCCGTACTTTGGGCGGCGCTGACTCCGGGGTGCCGGGTTCGATTCCCGGTCGGGTCAATGTCGAAAACGAACTTTTCGACATTGTCCCCCTTATTTTGTGACATTGACGTTGATTTTATCTCACCGTGCGCGTTACAGGATGTTTTAGAATATATACCAATAAATTTTAGTAATTGAAATATTTATTAGTAATTAGTTTTATTTTACGAGTGATAAGTAGTTAAGGGACACGTAAATTTGGCTTTCAGATAAAATAACACCGTGTATAGTGACGCAACAGGGTAGAAGTTGGCCTTCGTCTTACCTGATAGTGACAGATGATAAGGCCGAATGTGTTCTTTTATTGGTATGAGATACGTTCAATAATTTCTTTTTATTCATAATCGTCGTATTCATAATTCTCTAAGTCCAATGATACGGTTAATATAACTAATTAATCAAAATATTAATTGTTCAATATTATAAAATTTAAGTGTAATTTTAGACATTTTTATTGATGGACCTATACACATCAATCAATTAAATAATGCAATAATCGCAAAATTGATTTATCAATCAATTGATTAACATTTTGAATTTGACATCTTTATTAGAGGACATTAAAGTATTTGTTTAATTATTCCTTTTAATTCATAACTTCACTATTAAGTTATTTAATCAATCAATTGATTAAATTGCTTTAGTAGTAGGTTCGAAAACTAATCAGTGTTGCCAACATCTTCACTGCTCGTAGATTTCTAGTCTACCACCAGCTCGTAATCCAGGTCTCCACAGTATTCAGCCAAGAAGTCTAGGAACAGTGTAAATTTGCCGCTAGCTGAGCGGGACCAGCGCGCGGACACAGACTTCATGCAGGTGCTCAGGTTCTCCAGAATGTTCTGGAAGGATAGAGGCGATAAGTTGAGCAGCTTCATCAATCTAACTACTTAAATGCTCTAATTCTTTCAAACTAATATGCCGGTTTTATATTTATAAAATTTATAAAATACAGTGAAAAAATGAAACGCCCACCCGACCCAGCCTGAAACGCAGGAAACGAACCTGGGTCTTCCGCAATCGGCTGGCAACCTGGCGGCTGTACTGACCGCTATGCTACCGGGAAGGCTGACGTAAGCGCTGAATTTTGTCACTGCTTTTTAATTATGGAGTGCTAATAGCGGCACAGTGCCATCTATCCAACGATCGTAGATGTAATACCACAAACTCGATAACACAACGCTATAGTAAATTTTACTTTTTTCTTTATTTTCAAGTGCTAATTGCTGCACTGAAGCTAAAATAAATATTTATAAAATACAGTGAAAAATTAATTCGTTTCCTGCCTGTGTCGGGTGGGCGTTTAATTTTTCACTGTATTTTATAAGTTTTATAAATATTTAATTTAGCTTCAGTGCAGCAATTGGCACTTGAAAATAAAATGGTCAAGACAAGGCTGCACGGACCGGCTCCGCGGCCACGGAAGAGGCGCGCGGGGGAACGCGGGCTTAATGCTACGCCGCGCCTCCACCGCAACGGCGGACAGATCGAATCGGCCCCCCACTACTAAAACGACGCACCGGCCACTCGGGCGCACGTCACACCGCGGTCGCTCAATTGTCGGGTCGAATTTGTATGTTTGCGAAATACACCAGCACTTAATATACAGTCCACTTGCCTTTTACTGGACAATTATCCCAAGCTAACATAGTTAGGGCCTTGGCCAGTACAAAAAGTATAATGCCGGTTTTAATGAAACTTTCTATGCATAAGGAAAATACAGAGTTATTCCCAGTTGACATTCACTCATTCATCTTTTCATTAATTATTCATTTATTTTATTCATTATCATTCATTAATTTCATTCATTCATAATTTATTCATTTCATTCCTTTATCAGCCTTTTTATATCCCGGCTAGGGCACAAGCCTTTCCTATGGATGAAATACCACAGGGAGAACCGGCAGTAAACCACCACGCGGGCTCAGGGCAGGTTGACGGTTTTAACGACTGCTAGTGCAGCCGGGACCGATGGCTAAGCACAGATAATATAGTATGTATGTGGATAATATTTATACTACCAATACAGAAATAAAAAATCATTGCCAAAAATCTTACCTGAGGCCAATCCTGTCTGTACACCACCAAACACTGCTCCGTCAATGAATCCTCACTCAAATAGTCATTCTTCAGCAGAAACACCAGTACGGTAGCCAGCGCTTGCCAAACATCGCTCGGTTTACACTTGGTAGCACCCAACAACACTATGTTACGGGGACACAGTACACGATCAAACAACTGCAGATACTCATCACCGTGATCTTCGATGTTCGTAAGGTTTTTATCACTGTCCACACTGCTATCTGCACTGACTACAGTGACAACACTTTTGACCTCACTGACTACACTTTTGACATCACTGACTACACTTTTGACATCACTGACTACGTTTTTGAGGTCATTGACGTCGGTAACGATTTTGAAGTTCACGTTTTTCGCGTTTCCTTCATCGTCTGATATAGGCGTTTGCGGCGGTTCGTCGTCTTCAAAGTTCCGGAATTCCGGTGAGATTTCCGAGCGGCGTTCCGGTGGTAACAGCTCTTGGGGTGGACTCCGCTTCCGGTCGGGGCAGCACGTGTTCCAGATTGTGTGGAGGATGTTTAGGAACTCTTCGGTTACCTCTTGAGGTTTTCTGCTCACTGTACATGTAAAATACAAGTCAATAATAAAATTAAATACAGGTTGTGGTTTTGAACAGTTGCCAAATTTAAGGAGGCGATTATGTTAATGTAACTGATAATAAATCCATTAAAAAAAAATACGTGAAAAAAAAATACGAAAAAGATTTTGTTTCTGTTGCATATCATTCTTTTGAATATACTACGCTGTGCTACTACTTTGGCTCTGCGCTAGGTGCGTAAAACAAATGCCTACAAATGCCGCCGCTTGCGCCGGCTTTTGTCGGCTAGCCGCCACCCGCTCAAAGCGGGAACCGACGACGATTCAACGGTCGCCGCTCGCCTCGCTCAGTCTCCCGCTAACCGCGAGCGCGCGCACACGATTGACAAAAAAAATCCGGGCCGTTTTCAAACGTAGGTACGATGTCGCGTTATTCTAATCACGACTACGTTGAAATGGTGCGGATGTATGCCCTCGCCGGTAACAGCTTGAGGGGTGCAGTGCAGATGTTCGCGGAGAGGTGGCCAGACCGACCAACGCCGTCCCGAACGACGATGCTGGCTGCTACACAACGTCTACTGGATTACGGGCAGTTCAGTATCCCAGCGCACGCCAGTGGTCGAGGCAACGTGGGCCTGCCCGTCGACTTACAGGAGCAGATCTTGCAGTTCTTCGACGACGAGCCACGCGCCAGTACACGTGATGCTGGGCGGCACTTTGGCCTTGATCACACCATCGTTTGGCGCTTGTTGAAGAAGAACCAGCAGCACCCATTCCATTTTCGACGAGTTCAGGATTTGCTTCCCACTGACCAGTCCAGCCGAGTCGAGTTTTGTACGTGGCTCCTCGAACACCAGCACGTTAATATTCTGTGGACTGACGAGGCGCAGTTCACAAGGGTCGGCGTCTACAACGTGCATAATGAGCATTGGTGGGCACACAGAGAACAGAACCCTCATGTCACAAAAAAAGACTCCTTCCAAAGACGTTTCAGCCTAAATGTTTGGGCTGGTATTATTGGCCCTTATTTACTGGGGCCTTATTTCATTGAAGGTCATCTCAACAGCCTTACCTACTTAGATCTGCTGCACCACGTTGTAGATGAGCTGTTGATGGACATTCCACTGGCATTCCACAGAGACCTCTTCTACCAGCAGGATGGTGCTCCACCACATTATGGACAAGTAGTGCGCAGCTACCTAAACGATACATTTGGATCGCAGTGGGTGGGACGTGGCGGTCCAGTGTCTTGGCCTCCTCGCTCCCCGGACCTAACACCGCTAGATTTTTATTTGTGGGGTGATGTAAAAAGGCTAGTGTATTCTGAGGAGGTTACAAGTGTAGTGCAATTGCGTACGCGAGTGGTGTCCGCTTTTGAAACGGTGAGAGAAAACATTTACGTTCTCAACCAATTAAAAGAAAATTCTCGGCGTCGTGCTGCTTTGTGTATCGCTCGTAATGGGGCACATTTTGAACACTTGTTACGAGTAACATAGGTAAGTCAAAGTTTTGCTTAAGCACATTTTCATTTCATTTCATTTCCATACCTACATACTAATAGCATAGGTACGTAGTTTATTTTTTTCTGAATCGAGTAATTCTGTCGAGTAACTGGGAATCGAACCAAGAAACTTTTAATAGGAAGTGGCTAAGTAACATTCATACCTAGACTAAATAACGTAGGTACCTATTTAGTTTCTAGGATGTAGTAGCGTTAAATAGCCACGACAGCAATGTTTGTTTAAGTTAACGGTCGTTGACCTCGGAGTAGTACATGTAAATTTCGAATAGAAACGTGAGATGTTACGAAAGATATAGGACACCAACCAATAGGTAATATTTTTTTTTAATATTTTTATTTAAATTATAAGTATTTGTTCTACACTTGTGTACAATATGGCGACTGTTCAAAACCACAACCTGTAGAATTCTTTATTTCGTAAGTTAAGTAATTTAAGTTTGGACGTTATTGAAGTTATTTTTGTCAAAAGAAGATACCTCTATAATCATTAAATGTAATTTTCTTGAAAAAACTGTTAAATATTTCGAAACATAATAATGCCAAAAAAATCTAATTCAAATTTTAATTCATAAGTAGCTACTATTCATACTAATATGATAAAGCTTTAGAGTTTGTTTTTTGAACTACCAGTCTGATTTGAAAAAATATTTTTACATTTGATAACCTAAATTTTTGTTGCAGGCTATTAAACATCACATTAAAAAAAAAAAAAAACCGCTAACCGGGTCGGGATACAGCTAGTCTGTAATTTATTTTATTTTATTTATTTTTCAAATAATTTTAAAAAACATAGCTTTTTACAACCCATTAATGCCTGTTTTTTTTCACCATTATGGATTGATTTTTTAGTTATGGTAATAATATAGCACTAGTCAATAAATAAAAAATTACTTACATTAATTTTTTTTATATTTTAAGATTTTAGCTGTGACCATATGGTAACACTAGGCTAAAATATAGTACAAAAATGGTAGGTAATAATTTATAGGTAAATGAGTATAAGTAACGTATTGTGCTCTCATAATATTTTTTTAAATATTCAAAATAAAACAACATAATAGGTAAAGAAAAGGAAATGTAATAGAAACACATGACAATTAAGTGTTTTTTATATATTTTAGCGTTTTATTAACGCTTAAATATACTTAAGTAAAATTTAAACACTGAAAAAAGACGACAACCTCAGGCGGGAATCGAACCACGCACCTTCCGCATTCCGGGCGGCTGCCTTAACCACTTGGCTACCGAGGTCTGGCTTTCACCCGTCGAAATTTTTCAGTGCTTGATGCTTATGTTTTTTAGTCAACATTGCTTCATCAATCTTAGAAGTTTTCACCTCTGAGATCCGAAAGAAATATTTTTACAAATATTTGAACATTCGGTTAAGATGAAGCTGCGTTATAGATAAGTGTTTTTTATATATTTTAGCGTTTTATTAACGGGTGGACATTTTATATATATATATATATAGCCTATGTTACTCAGCGCTAATGTGGCATTCTAATGGTGAAAGAATTTTTAAAATCGGTCCAGAGACAGTGGTTTGTATGGAAAAAGAAAATTGTTGTTTATAATTTTTTTTCTCGTATTTTTTTACGTTTTTTCTCTGCATAAGAACCTTCCTCAGCCTTCATCAAACACAACAAAAAAGAAATCAGCCAAATCGGTCAAGCCGTTTTCATGTTATGTCGTGACAACGGAAAACGGGTTTCATTTTTATATATATAGATATATCATACTAGCTGACCCGGCGGTTTTTTTTTTTTTTTTTTGGAGAGAGATTGCTGATTGCCGCTGCGGCATTTTCAGCTTCACCGGGCTTTTTGGGGGCGGCGAGGAACGTAAAGGGTCCCTCAAGCCGTGTGAAACGAATCACCTTCAGAGGTTGTCTAGAGGGAACGGCATCGCGCACAAGTGCGCGTCCCCGTGCCCTACTAGATTCTCCGAAGGGTTCGGATCGGATCGGGGACCCGGCGGACTTCGTACCGCTTTGACAGTTTTCATGACAACACTACAAACAAATCATTTTGTATTGGAAAAACTTCAAAAATATAAAAAAAAAAAAAAATTTAGGGGTGGACCACCCTTAACATTTAAGGGGATGAAAAATAGATGTTGTCCGATTCTCCACCCTAGCCGTTATGCACGCTAAGATTCACGAAAATCGGTCGAGCCGTTTCAGAGGAGTTCAATAACGTACACCGTGACACGAGAATTTTATATATTAGATTTCCAGCCCAGCCTAGGTCTTCTCTGATAGAATGCTACATTTCCTGCGGGTAACATAGGCTATATTTTATTTAAAAAAACAAGTATTATTTCAATTTATAAATAAGACTTACCATAAACGATGCACAGATCCACGCTGAGCTGCAGTATGGCGCGCTGCGTGGGCGGCCTCCCGAACAGGTTGTTGGGCGAGCAACAGACCACGCACTGGGCGAGGGACGCGCCCAGATCCGTGGGCTCTTCATCGTCGAGGAGTAGGCAGATCTGTTCCTGGAGGGAGACACAATATTTGTTTGATTTATTTATCAAGCAACAAACACAATATCATGACAGGATATATCCTAATGCAACAAAGTGGTTCCTACTGTTAAACACACATTGGGTCTTTACCTATGAAATTGACGTTTTTTGTCACTCATAGATAACTGTATTACTTCTAAAACTCAATACCGGATGTTAATATTATTATACACATTTATTTAAGACTATAATAACAATGATTTTAAATTTAATTAACCGGCCCAATTTTAATTTTAAATTTTCTTTTTTTTTTAGCGGAATTGACTTTTTGTTTCATTGTAGCTTTGAAGGGACTTTTTTTTTTATTTTCTAAGGTCTGCTATATTTAGCTAGTGAAACAAACACACTGCCCTACAACTTTTATAGTGTTAACATAAATATATGCTAAAAATGTTGAAAAAACATTATGTAGTATGCAAAATATAATTTATAAAAAATCTTCATACAAAATGGAAATTTTGTAGGTAAAGGACTTAATATATAATTTATATATATATTTATTTCTCGGATCGGGTGTATGCAGCGTTACATATAATTATTAACTTTAACTTGTTATGCAAATTTCAATTAAATATATTTATTGTGACGTCACATAAAAAAAACAAGTCACAGCCCAATAGGCCTTATATATATTTTTATTAATTTTATTTTTTATTTATTTGATACACCGACGGCGACGCTTAGTACAATAATACCTTAAATTGCTAGCTGCGCTAATACGTAATTTATTAACAAAAAACTTATAAGTCTTAAATTATGAACTTAATGTAGGAAGCTAATGGTATGTAGAAAGCCACATTGAGGAAGGCCAAAGGGAAGATCTTCCTCCGAGCTGGGTGGTATAGCTCGGGGACCGGGGTCCGACGGATTTTTTGTTTTTGAGAGAGATTGCTGATTGCCTCTGCGGCATTTTCAGCTTCACCGGGCTTGTTTGGGGGCGGCGAGGAACGTATAGAGTCCCTCAAGCCGTGTGAAACGAATCACCTTCGGAGGTTATCTAGAGGGAACGGCATCGCGCACTAGTGCGCGTCCCCGCGCCCTACTAGATTCTCCGAAGGGTTCGGATCGGATCGGGGCGCGGAGCAACCCGAGGGCGCCTCTAAAGGCACGGACCTCGGCTCGGGTTGACCGGGCCGTGGAGGAGGAGAGAAGCGCCCAGGTACATGTCTGTACCTGGTGTAGAGCGAGTGTGAACCGGTTCTTCGTACCCTTGTTCTACGAGTACGGTGTCTTGGGCCTAAACTGGTGTGCATGTTTAGTGTATTCTGTAAATGTGTGCTGTCATTTAGAGGACCGGGCGGGGTCCGACAGATGTTAGTTGGAGGTGCTATATATAGCGAAGGAAAATGGTGAAACTCCGCTACCGCGATGCAGGCTTTCCCGTACTATTTTATCGACGTAGTATGGCGACGTCGTTGGTATGCGTTTGTGGCGCCATCTGTTGACACGGTTGAGAAGGTGTTTGCCTCGTGTCGAACAATGTGCGGCGTATGCGGTAGGTGGCGCCGATATTAAGTTTTATATTCCTTTCATTCATTTCATTATATAGTCCTTAAGCATGGAAAACTACATTAAAATAGGCATAACGGTTTGAAAGAATTTATTACAACTTTAAAGTTTGTAAGGTATACCATGTAAAATGGTTTTTTTTTTTATATTAACGGGTAAGCACAGTGCCTTGAACTCACCTGGTGTTAAGTGATGATAAGGCCAACGACGGAAGCGCACTTGACCCGGGATCCTCAACTAGCGAGGCACTGGCTATCTTATCTCTAGCTACTTGATGTTATGGCGACATATTTAGATAAGATGGTGGTGGCTAGCCAGGCGAACAAACAAGCCCTACCAAAAAAACCCGAGTACACAAACATGTACCCCCCGGCTGGGAATCGAACCCGGGGCCTCTGGGTCTAAACCGGTGGACTTAGCCACTAGACCACAGAGGCGGTTATAACAAGGCGCACTTTTATTAGTGTTCAGACGGCAATCGAAACTGTATTCAAATGCCATTGACATAAGGTTGATTATTGTCAAATATTCAGATTAAGGACGCCATCTATCGGCCGATCACTCGAACTAACCTTCAAATTGATGATGCAAGCGGTAGGGCTGACGTTGTTGGCCTGGAACTCGGCAGGCGGCGCGGTGATCGCGTCCACGCAGACGGTGGGTTTGGGGGACGCGCAGAACGCGTCGCCTAACGCTATGAGATTCTTCATTTCCGCCTCAATGTCTTTGCAGAGAATTGCTGCGGACAAATTGTTGATTACAGACTAGGGATGCTCGATATACATCGATACTTAAAAATATCGATATAGCGTCCCAATATATTGAATCATATATATATGAAAAGCTCGATGGCGCAGTGGTGAACGCGCCGGGTCTGCGAGTGCTGAGCTTAAGCAACTTTCGCAAAGGCCGGTCACCGGATGGGTGACCAAAATTTTATCATCTCTCGCTCCTCCGTGCTTCGGAAGGCACGTTAAACCGTTGGTCCCGGCTGCTTTAGCATTTAGCAGTCGTTGACAACCACCGCACCGCACTGGGCGCGCGCGGTGGTTTACGGCCCGTTCTCCCTATCCATCCATAGGGAAGGCTCGTGCCCCAACAGTGGGGAAATACAATGAGCTGATGATGATATATAGAATACCGTATCCTGTCACCTTTATGGTACATTCTATTTGTGCTTATCTACCTTGCTTAATAACTGGCGAGAGAGATAGTGGTCGAAGCTAGCTAACAACTTCTAGCTTGCGCCTTTTTGTAGTGTGTTTGCATGTGTGTTTATAGTTGCCTATGCCACCTTCTACAATGAGCGTCTATCCTATATCAACCAACGCAGAATTCTATCGTGATTGCGATACATCTACATCCATCTGGGTAAGTAACATCGATAAGTGCGTTAAGAGCGTGTGCGTTCGAGAGTGAGAAAGTAAGAGAGACAAATAGAGACAAACATAGACAAATAGATACAAATTAAGACAAAGATAGACAAATCGAGACAAACATAGACAAATAGAGACACAAATTGAGAAAAAATAGGTGTTAAATAAAGTTACCCGTGGTATTCCAATGTTCATCGATCCACTTGGCGAGCCTGCCGGCCGCGTGGCTGGCGGCCAGCGCGCGCAGCGGCGGCGGCGCGGCCGGCAGCAGCGCCCACAGCGCCGCCGCCGCGCGCCGCCCGGCCGACGCCCGCGCCAGCTCCGTGGCGGCGGCGCGCAGCTGCTGCAGGTGCTCGTTGTACACGCTGGTTAGGGATTGAAGGAGAGCAGCCTGTTGACAATGTGAAAAAATAAAATAAAAAATTACTGTTTTTTTGCGATTTGAAACTTTTCGTTGAGGACTTTTGAATTGCTTAATTTCAGTTATACGAACGGTTATTCGGCTCTGGACATCGAGCCGTTAGCAGCTGCTAGAGCGGTCCCTAGCAGCTGCTAACGGCTCCGCGAGTTCCGTCACAGTGCGATTTGCATATAAAACCAATTCCAAGAGTCCTTTTTCAAACCCACCCTTATTTCATACTACCCCTGTCCTTAACCAGGGCAGTAAAGTTAAAATTTGAACTCACCTTCATCATACTACCACTGTCCTTAACTGGATACACTAAACAGCGCATTCCCTGTCAAGTCTTTGATTTTGTAAACAGATCATTTTGAAACATTAGGAAGTTGATCGATATTTTGAACTCACCTGAGTCATATTCCCTCTGTCCTTAACCAGGCACACGGCTCTGGACATCGCACGGTCCCTGGTAGCTGCTAACGGCTTAGCGAGTTCCCTCACAGTGGCTGCGAACACTCGTTCCGTCACCATTTCTAGTACGCGGCGAGAAGAGGACGGTTGGTTTTTTAGCATTTCCTCTTCTAACCGGGCCTTTGGTAGAGGGAAACAGAAATATGTAAAAAACTGTATACCATATACAATCTGTATTGGCATGCACTGTACAAGCTTTAGGGGTGGATTCTACACTCATATACTCTCATATAAATTCCAAACTCCACGTAGTAAATTGGTTACTTTCTTTAAATTTCGGTATTTGGAAAGAACTTGGTAACTTGAAATTACGAAGAGTTTCAGGATTTTTGGAAAACGATCCCTTAAGTAGAGAGATCACTCTGTATAACAAAATTTTGGTCCGTTCTGAAACCTCCTGAACAAATTGTCATCCCCTATTAAGGGATCGTTTTCCAAAAATCCTGAAACTCTTCTTCGTTCTCTGATAAAGATCACTTTATTAAGCTGTTTTGTGTTACACTTTTTACTAATTCTAGCTCGCATGGATGGGCTTTTTAATGATACAAAATGAAAACGTAATGTTGAAATGACGTGACATGTTTAGTTGTTAATCCCTTATTCAATATACCCTTATGATATATACCTTTAATAAGCTTGGCTTTTATTACGAACAAACACAAGTCATGTAGCCCACGTGAGCAAAGCCGCGAACAAAAAACTAGTTATTATATATATATATATGTGTCGGCGACATGGCGCTAGCATCGTTTAGAAACGACAAGTATAGTCTATACTTAGTGTGGTCTGCGCAGCCTATGCTCTATAGTGCGCGAAACGTCAACGGCAGTTGGCTTGGCGCGACAGCGGACTGGACACATTTGAATGGGAGCGGTCGATCGGAGAGTACGCACGCGCAGAACTCACTTCGTTTCTAAAATCCATTTTCATCGGGCTACTGTTTCTAAATAATTTAATTGTAATGTTAAAATAACATTAAAGTGACTGTAAAGAATACGACTGCGTCTTTATTTTGAAGATCCAAGATGAATTGTGTCATCGACGAATCCGAGTTTGCTCGACCGTCCTACCTACAAACAAACAAACCAACCTCGCCCCGCCGCCGACATATATATATATATATATATATATATATATATATATATATATATAAAAGGCTCTTAATAAAACTCACCTGCAACTCCCTCTCCTTATTCCTTATCCTATCCTCCGGATTCAAGCTCAAACTAACTGGAGTAATATGCCTGAAGCTGCGTATATCCTTTTCATGAGACACTTTGCACGTAGACAGTATTACGTTAACGTCCCTCAAGTACGGGCACAGATCAAACAAAATCACTTCATCTACCACATCATAGTTATCTAAATTCACTTCACTGGCAACACTGACACTTTCACAGACTATATCTTGAGGGCAATGGGGTAAATCAAACAGCCACCCCAAAACACTTTTTAGGAAAATAACTGTGTTTTTCTTGAGTATGTTTTCTTTAGATATCTTTAACCGGTGAATGTATATGTGGTGCAGTATCCTGAGTAAGTCTTGGTAGTATCTTGTGCGTAGAGATGGGTAGTCCAGCATGGATAGGTAGTGGACTATCCAGGGTACAGTGACTATTAGACGAGAGTGGTTGTATGCATTTGTCAGCATACCTTTCAAGTCAATGGACGGTTGTATCTGAAAAAAATGGGAGTGTTCTAATTAATTTTATTAAGTTCTTCATTATTATTTAAGTTATAAAATTATGTCTTTTATTTCATTTTGTTTTTTTTTTAAGTGCTTGCTGCACTGAAGCTAAATGAAATATTTATAAAATACAGTAAAAAAAATTAAACGCCTACCCCAACCCAGCCAGGAATCGAACCTGGGTCTTCCACAATTTGGGCGGCTAAATGTTGGTTAACAAAAAAATTTTACACAACACTATATAAAAATTGTATTGTCACTTAATTTTACCAAAAAAATATACAATAACAGACAGCAACTTAAAATAATAATGAATAAAGTAAATGGTTATTAAAATAATAATAGAAATAAAGAAGAAATTAGTCGATAATTAATGAATAATACATACTTTTAAGTTATTTTTTTTAGATGCTTGAAACTATTTTGTTTGTAACCAACAGATATCTCAAAAGAAATGAACTGTGATTTTTTTTTTAAATATGACGCAAATATTTTTTTAGATCATTTATAATTTGTCATTCATAAATTACATTATCCATCATCATCATCATCATCATCAGCTCATTACATGTCCCCACTGCTGGGGCACGAGCCTTCCCTATGGATGGATAGAGAGAACGGACCGTAAACCACCACGCGGGCCCACTGCGGATTGGCGGTTGTTAACGACTGCTAAAACTTACATCAAACATTTACAAAAGCCACATACGTTATTCCTCAGCGTAATATTGTTTTCCAGCACTTTCTCTTTGGGCGGCATGTAGTGGCTGGACATCTCCCTGGGCACCACGACATTCTTGAAGCTGGGTTCCGGTATGTGCGTGTACGGCAAGGAGGTTAGGAAACCCAGGAACTTTGCGAGGAGAGACAGCTTCTTAGCCAGGCTGTGGTACTCTTTGGATGTGTCCGAGTTGCTCGCTGAAAATATTTAACATTTTATATAATAACAAAAACAATATTACTGAATTGAATTCTGTAGTTGTGCATTTGATGACCTCCTTGGTCGAGTGGTTCGTACACCGGTTTTCATGGTGTCGCCATCTATGACGTCCCGGGTTCGATCCCCGGTCGGGTCAATTTAGAAATGATTGTTTTTCTAAATTGTCTCGGGTCAGGGTGTTTTCTATGTATAATAAGTATGTATTTAAGCATTTTAAGTATGTTTATCCGTTGTCTAGTAACCATTTAACGAGTTTCATAACGAAGCTTCTCTTGGGCTAGATAATTGGTGTGAGTGTAGGAAAGTTAATTTTTTATTTCATTTTTAAATAAAAAAATAAATAAATATATAATAGAATTGGTAAAGGATGTGTCAGTTGTGTGATAAAGTAAAGTAAATAGCCTATATGTAGTGTTTTTTTTTAAACTGAGACAGTATGGGGACCTCAGAGTCCCTTAGAGCTACACAGAAACTGTCTTATGAACTATTAATCTTTTTTTTGTAAAAACCATTTTGGCATTCTATTTTCTTATAACTAACATTAGTGTTTAAGGTCTATTGTAATTAAAGATTAGCCTATGGGATTATTTAAAAAAAAACAAAAAAACTTGTTATTATTATTATTATCTTACGCCGGACTTTGGGCGCGCGGTAACTCTGAGGTCCCGGGTTCGATTCCCGGTCGGGTCAATGTCGAAAACGAACTTTTCGATATTGTGTCGGGTCTGTCTGTGTGGTTGTGGTACCGTCGTTGTTTCTGATTGCCATGAAACGAGTGCTTTAGCTACTTACCTTGGGATCAGAACAATGTATGTGATGTTATATCATATTATATTATATTATAACAAGACTACGAACCATCGTTTTTTCAGTGTTTAAGGTCTATTATTATTAAATAATGTTAGCCTATGGGATTATTTTGAAAAAAAAAATACTTATTATTATCTTTATTTATTTTTTCTCATATAAATTTACATTTTTAAATATTTAAAAAAACAAAATAAATAAAAAAAATTGGGATCCGCGGCATCGGGACCAGGGTCCAAGCTACCGGTGGTTAGAGCTCCAGAGACAGGAACCTCCTCACAATGCGTGCCGTATTGAGGAGAACTGCCTTCTGCAAGCCCTTTATCCAACCGCCTAACGAGTCTCATTAGATGTTGATCGAGGCTCTTGGCTATCAGGCCGTTGGCCGTATCGACAATCGGTACGATGACAGCCGAATCCACATTCCACATGTCGACAACGTCGTGTGCTAAGTCGAGATATTTGATTTGTTTCTCTTTCTCAGCTTTCACGAGGTTCTCGTCATGGGGAATGGTGATATCGACCATCATCGTGCGGCGCGCTAACCGATCTATCACCATAATGTCAGGCTTATTGGCTACAATAGTCCTGTCGGTGATGATAGATAAAAATGTAAATCTTTTTTATGTTAGGATCATTACATTGCATCAGAATAAAAAAATCAGAGCAGCAAAAGTTAGTAAATTTAAATTAAAAAATAGACTTACTAAAAAAAATTTTTACTCTTCTTCCGTTTAAGAATTTTAAATAGGTACTGTCCGAATTAAAAAAAAAACACTCTGTATACTGTCCTACTACTGGGCAAGGGCCTACACCATTGAACTCAAGTAATCGCTACAATTGATAGGCTTGTAATAAAAATAACTTATTTTGTCGCAACTATAGATAAAACTTGTATTACAAGTAAATACTTACAGTTCGCCCTATCCTCAGTCCCAATGGGGGTTGAATCCAAAATGGCGATTTCTGAGCATAGCGCATCTCTAAGATGAACTCTGAACGGCTCATTCTCTGTGTACATAATAAACTCCCTGGAAAAAAAAACACGTCACAATGATTGGCAAAAAAAATTAGCATCATCATCCCAGTCAAAAGACGCCCACAGCTGAACAAAGGCCTCCCCAAGGATTTCCACAACGACCCGTTTTGTGCTCCTAGCATCCAGCGGATATTTTTTATATAAAAATTAAAAAAAATTTTTTATATAAATATGCACGGTGCTATTTTATGCGTCTTAAAGCCAAAGTACACTTGAGGCGATTAAGATTAAAACCAAAACCTAGAACGACGCCAGCATCGGAGCAGGACTCAAGCTACCGGCGATTAAGGCTGCAGAGAAAGAAACCTCCTGACAATGCGTGCCGTGTCCAGAAGTGTTGCCTTCTGTATCTGACCTTTGACCCAACCATCCAGCGAAAGCCTATTGCGATGTTGGTCGAGACTCTTCGCTATAAGGCCGTTTGCAGATACGATTATGGGGACAATCATCGTCGAATCCACATCCCACATGAGCCAAGTCAAGGTAAAATGTTTTCCGTTTTGTTTATATAATATTAACACAAATTTTGTGGCGAAACAAATTACAAAACACAAATGTTGAAAAAATTTCCACGAGCAGGATTTGAACCTGCACCCTTTCTGACATACCTGGTCAGGTGCTCTCCGATGTTCAGAGCCAAATGCGACGCTTTGTTTCATCAGTCACAGCGTAGTTTACAATCTAACGCTAAAAAAACGATTTCTACTCTGAAGAACTCTTTCACCATAACACACCTTCTCCCTTCGTCCGTATGAGTACGCGTGCTGCTCTCCGGAGTCACCGCTGTACTGTCTCGAACTATCCATCGCGCACAAACAAATTTGGTGACTCGTTTCTTTGTCGCACTTCCAAAAGATGGAATAAATAGTTAAACAAACAATTTAAACGGGGATTAACGCAAACTAATTAGTAAAAAGGTATCATACCTTCTTTATACCCGAATCGTTAATCCCCGTTTAAATTTTTTGTTTAACTATGGAACGCGAAAGTTTAAAAAATGGAATAAACAGTCTACCAGCACACGTTTTCCCTCCTTCCTATGACATGGGGGTCTTTCAAGCGAGGCGTGAACCGGCAGGGTGAGGGTGACTGATGCTGCGTTGTTTTCACGGTGCACCAGTTGTCTTCGCGTCTGGACTCCGTTTCCACTTAACATCAGGTGGAGTGAGTCATTTGCCGAGCTAGGTATAAAAAAAATAATAAAAAATTAGTAAGTCAATAGGTACTTACTTGTAGAACGTTTCTTTGGCTGAAAAGTTTGGTAGCCTGTGCGATTCGGAAGAGGTAGGGCAAGTCAGACGGCGCTGCAGCTTGCTCAGCTTAGACTCCTGTACACACAAGACAATTCCAACATCATCAGCTCATTTTATGTCCCCACTGCTGGGACACGAGCCTTACCTATGGATGGATAGGGAGAACGGGCCGTAAACCACCACGCGGGCTCAGTGCGGATTGATGGTTGTAGCGACAGCTAATGCAGCCGGGTCCAACGGCTTCACGTGCCTTCCGAAGCACGGAGGAGCTCGCGATGATACATTTTTGGTCACCCATCCGAAGACCGGCCTTTGCGAAAGTTGCCTAACCTCAGCACTCGCAGACCGGGCGCGTTAACCACTGCGCCATCGAGCTCCTCAATATAATTTACTGGTAAATTTTAGGTTTCTTTGATGGATAGATAGTAGATAAATATTGCTCCTTTGCTCACCATTGTTTGTAGACATCAATGGATAGGTAGAATTACTTCAATAAACCTTCAACCATAAGCCATAGACAAGTTTCAAAGTCTATTGATGAAGTTTGACAGTTTGTAGTTGCCTGATGTGATGGCGTGTGTTTACCTGTTTGTGTGTTTTTCGTGCATAGAATATACAGCGTGTGTATTCCATACGATCCTATATTGTAAGGGCAGTTAGATAAGACCCTAATTAACGTAAATTGCTACATTAAGTTAACAAAAGAAACCTTTTTTTATTTTCATACAAATTAATTCGGCACGCAATGTATTCAAATAACCAAGTCGTCTACGTAAGCACTTTAATAAATTGTCAAAATTGGCATTACATTGCTGGCCGGGAAAACTTAAAAAAATCATCACGCTTAATATTGAAAGTATTTGTTAAAATTTATAACTGTACCTCTTAATACTGTATAAATCTATCGTATGTTAAAATTTAGCATCGTATGGAATACACACGCTGTATACAGACTGTAGGATTATTTGAAAACTGTCACACTCACACTCATGTAGGTAGAGATGTAGCAAACCGTATGTATTGTTACGTTGTAAATTTGAATCAGAACCACACTCACGTGTGTGTGAGAATGTGTGAGTGCGTGTTGGCATGCGTATATGCGAGACTATGTTATCATTACCTTTCTCATGAGTGAGTATATTTGAGAATGAAAGTGTATTAAGTAAAAAAAAAATCTCAATTTTCTTACATGTGTGTTAGCCGGCAGACATTCAGAAACCATGTGTTGCATGAACAAAGCCGCTAAATGCGCATAGTTTGCCGCTGACACCGCACAAGACAGTAAGGTCTTGATGCGCGCGCGGAATGTGGTCCGGGAGCACCCTGTAGACTGAGACTCTTGGTGCCACCTGTAGGGAATTTAGATAAGCACTTTTATGCTATAAAAACACAAAGAAAGCGCGTAACAAATAAAAATATGTATAATTGTTGTAACACTTTCAAATACTTTATTTAAAATATTAAAATTAGCGCAACAAAATTTGCGTCACTTTTTTGTACACTAACTAAGTGATATTGCCTAATCCAAAACTGTTTAAAAAATAAATAAAACAAATCTCAAAGACGGGAATCGCAGCCGCCGATATAAATACAAAAAGGAACACAGTAAATAAAATTGTATAATCACCTCAAAATCTCATAAAACATGTCCCTTTGCTTCTTAAAGTTCTGGAAGCTCAGTACAGAAGGAAAGTTGTCCACATTGTCAGTCTCGTGGTTAAAGCAGATCACGCCATTCGACACCCTGCTTGTGCTCAAAGCCTTCCTGTCCTGCCCGCTCTCCAGTTCACACTTCAACCCATAGGAATTCAGTAAAAACTTCGCCAAATCCGGGCAAAAAGACCTAACCTTCTTATTTTCACCAAGATTCTTCAAAGAGGTCTTATCCAAAATAACCTCTAAAACAGCTCTCAGATTCCACAACGACCGCACAGCGAAATATGTGCAATTGTGAATGGATCTCAAGAAACAACTCAAATTATTGTCATTTAAACACGATTCTACATTCAAATAGTCGTCTTCGGATTGATTCGATAATAAAATGGTTATTAAAAAGTAGATTTCGGTATTTACACTCAATATTAAGTTGTTGTCCAACAAAACTTCGTAGATCTGCACTAAAAAATCTAGTTTCTCTTTGTATACGACTTTCGTGACGTCAGCTTTGATTATACTCAGCGATTTGTCCAAAGAGTCTTTTTGTGTTATTTTTATTGTCGGCGTCAAAGGTTTGGGAGACGAAGAGGTGTTCAATATATTGAATTTTTCCATCAGTTTGTGTCTCTCCAGTTTCAGCATGCTTCGCTCCGCATCAAATGTGTTCGCAGACTCTTTCGGCTGCATCTGCTGTTGTTTAAAAGCCACATTGTCTTCCAAAGCCATAGGAGAAGGCTGTTGAAAACAATCCGAATTGAAACTGTTCAACGACAAACTCTTTTGAGACGTATTCTTATCTATAGGTATATTCGTAGGCTTAATCCTCTTCTTGTCAGATTTTAAAGAACTAGCTTTCCTCACCCCGATTTCAGGAAACATTTCTGAACTGCTCAAATCCAAATCGATTTTGGGCTCGCTGTCGTCCGAAGCGTTCCTAACCTTCTTCTTTTTCGAACTCTTCTGGACGTTGACCATAAAGTCGCCGAGGCAACTTTTCTCGTGCGACCTGTGTTTATGGCTCAGCCTGGGGGTATCGCATCTCTCGTGCTCCTTAAAGGTCTTCGGTGTGACTGGGCTAGGCAAATTAGGGTAGTCTGACAGTTTTACACCATTTTTCATTGGGGTGCTTGATAAAGCGACCCTTTCTAAGCCAAGACTTAGTCGGGATTCATCGGAGGATATTGACAAGTTCTTGTCTTCTGGAAATAGTTTCGTTTTGACTCGACGCCCGGTTCGTTTGCGGTCTTTGCTTGGGGACTCATGGCTCCTTTGCGACTGGGATTTGACTGTGAGGGAATCTTTCCTGTCATCACTGGTCGGATCGCTGATAGAGCGTCGGTGCTTCCGGCGGGAATTGTTAACCTTTTCGGGTGTTTGGTGTAATGGTGGAAGGGTGTTGTTGTTCGATTGGAGGATGCTGAAAATTGTGGTGGTATTAGGTTGTGAACTTCTGCAATCTAACTGGGGCATTACTATGAGGTCTTAGAGCAGTATTATTGTAGTTACAAAAATGATACGTCAGCGCTGCAATAATACTGCTTTAGAAAGATAGAACATTAGCGCCGTTTCGCGATCTGGTACGGTCAGTGCAGCGTGTCGAGAACAATCTCTAGTAGATAGTGACTTAGGAGACAGTGGTACGAGTATCGAAAGCAAAAAACGACTAAGGAAGAGGGTAGATCAATAGTCTGCTCATAATCACGTAAGAAAGTTTCAATAGTTAGCAAATTGCTAACTATTGAAATTGCTATGGCGGACCATTGTACGTACATACGGGTAAGTACCACCAGTCACCCTGTATATACATCACAGAACTACACTCGGAATTGGCCATTTTTAGGGTTCCGTATCCAAAGGGCAAAACAAAACTCCGCAGGCTGTATCTCATGAACCGTGATAGTTAGACAGTTGAAATTTTCACAGATGTTGTATTTCTAAAAAAAAAAACAGAATAAAATAAATATTGAAGGGGGCTCCCATACAACAAACGTGATTTTTTTGCCGTTTTTATAGATAACGGTACGGAACCATTCGTGCGCGAGTCCGACTCGCACTTGGCCGGTTTTGCTAATTGAGATTCTGCTACTAATCTGTTGTGAACTGAGTTTACCTCCATTACTGAGGTATATTTCAGTGACAGTTTAACAGCTATTAACATTAATCACAGTGATGGATCTACCGTTAGGAAGTAGTTAATCTAATATAAAGGTGGGATCCATTAGCGCAATTGCTCTGAATATTATTTCTAATTGCGGTTTATTAAATCACTAAATAAACTTTGTTCACGTGCCGTAAACATACAACTACAACACCACTGACTTGACCCTAAACAATATTGCTGCATGGTATATAAACACGCAGCATTTAATCTTGAGACTCATAATAAATGAATGCACACATCTTTATATATACAAATCTTCTGTGCATGTGTATGTCTCTGAACTTCTTCTAAACGGCTAGACCGATTCGGATGAAATTTTATGTGTGTGTTCAAGTGGATTCGAGAATGGTTTAGATTTACAATTGGACCCGGTATGTGACGCTGCTATAGGGGTCCATCATGGGATACGGGTGTTCTTAAGCGGACAAATGATTTGTTTGTTTTGTTGTCATGGAAACTATCAAAGCGGTGCGAAGTCCGCCGCCGCCGGTCAGCTAGTACCTATGTAAATAAAATTGTGTAAAATAGAATTGTAGTCTACATATACAAAAATCAATTGCTGTTTGTTTGAGTGGCTAAAGCTCGAGAATGGCTGGACCGATTTGGCTCATATCGATTTTTAAATATTTGTGGAAGTTCAGGGAAGGTTTAAACGGTGAGAAACATAAATAATAAGTAACAGAAATAAAATAAAATAAAAAATAAAATTTTCTACACTAACACCGATTATCTAGACCAAGAAAAGCTTTGTTATGAAACTCGTTAAAATGGTTACTAGACAACGGATAAACATACTTAAAATACTTAAATACATACTTATTATACATAGCAAACACCCAGACCTGAGACAATTTAAAAAAACAATAATTTCTAAATTGACCTGACCAGGGATCAAACCCGGGACTTCAAGAGATGGCGACACTATGAAAACCGGTGTATAAACCACTCGACTAAGGAGGTCGTCACAGAAGATACTAAAAACAACAATTTAATTTTCCAGTACAGTAAATGATTTGTTTATTTTGTTGTCATGGAAACAGTCATAGCGGTACAAAGTCCGCCGGGTCAGCTAGTTTAAAATAAATCAGACCTAAGTAACTGGACTACGGACGTTGTTACTCTGTCCGTGGACAGATTGACCCATCAACAACAAAACCTCTCACTGCGGCCAAGACACCTTTAGCCGTCAGATATCTGATCAGCCTCGTAAGCCTGCTTGACTGGCAGTGAGAAAATCCAATCCTTATACCTGATTCCTTCCACATTATGCTTGTTAACTTAGGTGTACTGGTACAAGCATCCTTTACTATTTATTTGTGTATTTATCAAACATATGGTTACCGCTAGGGCAATAGGGCAATAGGGCACTAGTCTTGTCAAGTAGGAATATTAATTCTACCCTTTCCAACATATGTGTAATGTGTTAGGCATAACCTGGCTCATTCTACAAACTTGAAAAGAAAAATAACTTAACTTAGTATTATAGTATGATTTTACAGTTTTTAGTGGTTGTTACTTAATTCTACATCATTAAACAACATCGCATACATTGCTCTGACACCAAAGACAGAAAGTAGCTCAAGCACTTAGTGTTATGGAAAATCAGGAACACCACGAACGGTGCCACAAGTACCCAGACCCGAAAAACTATAGAAAAAGTTCAATTTTCTACATTGACCCGACCAGGAATCGAACTAAGATTATTATAAAACAACATTTAAGTTAAAAATATTAAATTCGTTGTGTTGTTTACAATTTTTTATTATAACATACCTGCTTGTTTGACTCCTTAAATATGATAAAAAGTACGCTACAAACTCGTTCCTGTTGCAACAGTGTAATACGCAGTCCTCAGGCGTGTCCTGAAAACATAAAATCATCTGTAAAACACAACATCACGAAACGAAATTTGTACATTTCATCACTTTTTAGGTTATAAATCACCTCAATATTTTCGTTATTCAACCACTTTAGCAACAAAGAACTGTCTAACTTTCCCATAAGGACACTTTCAATGATTGTTTCAGGCATTTTGTCAACATTAAAGTATTTTTTTACAAGAATCGATTTCATGAGCTGCGCGCTCAAAGTTTTGCACACAAATCTATCGCTTAAAAAGAGCTACATACAATACAAAATTACAAATATGTTATCTGTCCTGTCTGTCTGTATGTAAGTAGGTACCTACTTTCCTAAAAAATATTTTTTTTTTAAGTGTAGTTCGTTCCCTGATGATCCGGCTAAGGTCATAGACCATGCTGCCATGGCATTAGTTTCTTAATTTCATTTGTTACTTCTTTCTTACTTCTGTCTTGTTTCCTGTATGATGATGATGAATGATAATAGAAGTTAGAAGTGAGAAATGATAGACCCCCCAACCCCTCGAGTATCTCAGTAAAGATGTGGGGCTTTACTAAGTCCTCACGCAGACTTCTTGAGAGAATTTGAAAAGTGACGTTGCGCTGTTTTTTTTTATTTGCCAACACTCATGCACACTTAACGGTTAATAATCAACTATTATTTCACATAAATATTCAACATAACACAAATTTTAGAAAATAAAACAAAACCGCAGACATGACTTTTCACTTTGCCGCCAAGGAGACCTATGTCAAAACTATTCAATGACGATTGAAAGCACAACGCCTATTGAAGTTTTAAGCAAAGTTACGGACAAAATCAAAACACTAATTAGTTGCCCTAAAACTAGACACTGGCTAAAAAATCGTAGCGAGAGCCATTTTACAAGAAATTGAATTGAATTCATATTGAATTGAAAATTCAGCCCTAATTTTTTTGTCATATTAGAGGGTAAGGGATCAAACTCAAGCAGCCTAATTTTTATTAAATGATTGAATGATAGATATTCTTCTCGATCGACTTTGAGTTTTTCATCAAAGAAAAAGTATAATAACTAGTCACTTAAACAACAACATTTTTTTAGGCTTAAAATAAATGAAAACTTAACAGTGATCATTTCTGTTGATTCATACCATTTAATACTTTCATTCTACACTATTTGCAGATTTTAAAAGATGCCCATTTTATTTTGTAAAAAAAATGTATTATTATAAAAAAATGCATCGAAAGGAACTATGTCCGAGTTCTTTTATGACAGTTGATTGACATAAACTGACAGCTGAGCCAGCTGCTAATGTCATGACGAGACTATTGGAGCATTCTGGATTTTTTTATTGTTTATTACAACTTTTTCTCAGATTCAAAATGACGTTTGTGTGACGGAGAAAACAATATTTAATTAAATAATGCTCAAATAGTTTTTATGAATAAGGGGGTCAGTATTAGAGGAAATTTATTGACAGCCTCTGAATAACTAAAACAGTCCCTATAGCAACTAAACCATAGATCGTGATACCAAAGAGACGACATCCATACAATATACAGTCTTCACCATTAATTACCATCATCGGCTCATAATTAATGTCCTCACTGCTGGGGCACACACGAGCCTTCCCTATGGATGTATAGGGAGATTGTTGTTATTGTTAATTCAAGAGTTACACGTGTGTTAGATCTTATGTGGATCATAATAATTCATAAATAAAATATAGTATGGCAGGTCAGTAAGGTAAAAGGTTTCAAGATTCTACTGTAGGGTTTGTTGGTAGTTGGTACTGAAAAGGTTAAGGACATATCATTTATTTTAAATCAATTAACAATCTTTCAAAAAAAGCAAAAAAATACTGAAGATTAGGCTGTATGCCCAGTGCGTTAACCTTAACATGAAAGTAAATTCATTAAATACTGAAGACTTTAACTGGATTTTAATATTAATGAAATTAAGAAACTAATGACATGGCAGCATGGTCTATGACCTTAGCCGGTTCCTCATGGAACGAACTACACTTAAAAAAAAAACAAAAACATTACATAGGTAATCATAATTTTTACTTTGAAGAAGTTAAAGATAGTTTTTAAATTGATTTTGAACTCAAATTCAATACAAGCTAGAATTAAAAATAGTCGCTAAATAAACTATTTGATTTTGGCTTAGATCTAAAAGCAGCTGTTGTTAATTAGTTATTCAAATCAGTTAATTTATTTATTGGTAAACTCGCCTTTTACTCATTTGCTTGGGCGTATATCGACACGCCCAAGCTATGTGAATAAGCACATGAGTAAGCGGTTTTCGTATCAAGTTTCAGGAGGTAAATAAATAGATTTTCTGCTGTTACCTCAAAACCACATGAACATTAATTAATTATAATCAATAAGATAACAATAAAGGCTGTTTTCTAATATTTATTTTTGTCTTGCAACAGGTTTGGTAGGTAATTGTGAAGCAGCTAATTTGTTTTCCTGCTAGGTGCATTTGAACTTCAAATTACTTGTAATTTCGATGACTGTCTACCCTCCCTGTTTTTAGGTTCCATGGATAGAGATTGTTAACTTATATAATTTAGGCCACGTAAAGTTAGATCGAAAACCGCGCCGTTATTAAGTTATTATACTTAATAATGATTTTAGCCCAAATTCTTAATAATAACTTAATAATGGTGAAGTTCAAGGGAAAACTTTACATGATCTAAATTTCCAATTTAAACCTGTATCTTTGGAACCTAAAAGGGGGGGGAACAGTCATTTCATTTTTGGCCTAACTATAAGCTTAGTTACCTACTGCTTACTGCCATATTATTTAACTATCCTCATATGCACAGCAATTACAAACATCTTTTACAGCTTCTATATAAATTCTACTTGGCTGAAATAACAAATGTCTGACGTAACTATTAAAAAAGAAATCAAACAAGAAACAGAAGCCACATTAGAGGACAAGATAGAAATTGAAGTAGATCCGTATTCACTTTGCCAGCCGATTGAGACGGTATACTTGCAAAGCCCTAAGTTTGATTACAGCCATTGTAATGAAGAAAATAATGGTTCCGTCAAAATTGAAGTGAACACAATTGATGAGTGTAATGGTATGTACTGATATTTGTTAATTGAAACGCTTGGGTTTCCTAGCAAATGTTCACCATCATTATCATTAGCCTATATCAATCCACTGTTGGACATAGGTCTTTCTGAAGATGCTCCACTTAGTCTGATCCAATTTCTATCTGTCACCCTGGGCAGATAGTGGCTCCATCTGGTTGGGGGGCGTCCCACACTCTGTTTACCCAGTTGTAGTCTCCACTCCAGAACTCCACTGCCCAAACAGTCAGTGGTTCTATGAAAATTGTCACCATACTGTCACTTCAGCTTACCGCAAGAGCTATGTATGTCAGTATCTTTAGTTCTCCGACGATTCACCAAATTTCGGACTTGATTCATCATTCAGCATAGCTCTTTCCATAGCCTGCTGAGTTACTTTAAGCTTGTGGATTAGTCGCATTGTTAATGTCTACGTCTCGGCTCCATAGGTCATTACGGGGAGGACGCACTAGTTAAAGATGTTGGTCTTCGGGCATTGTGCTATGGGCGACTACAAGACAGAGCTTATCATCATCATCAGCAGCTTATACTAGTCTACTGTTAGACATAGGCCTCTCCATGTGCACGCCACTGACCATGTTTCACCTCAGGCGCCATTTTCAGCGTCACCGGACTTTTTTGGGTGGGCGGCGAGAAACTTAAAAGATTCTTCAATCCGTGTCAATGTCAAACAGTTGATTGCGCGGTTTGCAAAACTTTTTTACTTTTTTACATGGGTAGACTTAGGTACTTTAATTTTTATTGACAGGCCGTCAGTTCTTGATTCTTCTCGTATACGAGGTGTCAAAATAATTATAAGGTCGGAAGCTTTTTTTTTTTTAAAGTTTTTTTGTAGGTTTTTATAAATGCAGTCTCCGACAGGCATATAAAGGGATCTGGCACAACTGCCCTAGGTTGCCAGCGTGGGCGTGTTCGCTGCTAAGGCTGCGGAACTACGTCTTCGTGCCTGTCAGCAAACGCTTGCTTAGAGTACGCTGTGCACAAAAACAGCACCAATACTGACTGCTGTCATTACTACACTAATGTCAAAATATATTATTGGAATACGATTATTTTGCAGTAAAAGTGCAGGTGTAGTGCAGTTTTGTTAGTGGAATACCTATTTGCGTTACTTTTCCGTCCCTGCAACACTACGGCAGTAGCGATGCTTATCTGAATACGTCAAAATTTGCACATTTTGACACACGCGACGCTGCAGTGTAGTTGCAGTTATTTATTAGAATCGGCCTACAGATCGGACACTGAGCATGTTCCGCAGCTAATCTCATCTAGGTCTTGCCATCTACCTTGCATGATAGCTTCATCGTTTATTTCAATATTTATCATCTCGAGTTCCTCCGTGGTTCGGAAGGCACGTAATGCCGTTGGTCCCGGCTGCATTAGCAGTCGTTAACAACCACCGCAACACACACCCGCGTGGCGTGGTGGTTTATGGCTCGTTCTCCACATCCATCCATAGCGAGGGCTCGTGCCCCAGCAGTGGGGACATAAAAATTAGCTGGTGATGATCAATCTGCTATAATTTTTTTAGGTATCTCGTCGTACATGCCCCAAGATGATAACAGCATAGTGAAACCAAATCAAAATGGAGGGAGAAACAAAAGAAAGTCAGTTCCTAAAAAGGTCAAAAGACAAACGTCACCACCCAAAGAGATTAACATAGATAAAGAAAAGCCATATTACTGTGAAACTTGCGGAAAACGCTTCCGGAAGAAGCTAAAGTTGACCATACATTTAAGAATACATACAGGGGAAAGACCGTTCTCCTGTTCCTTGTGTGACAAGCAGTTTAGAACGAAAGGTACGTTGAGCGTGCACGAACACCTACATTTGGGTCTGAAACCTTTTTCCTGCGATATATGTGAGAAGAAATACACATCGAAACAGCAATTGACAATACACATAAGAGTACATACTGGGGAAAAGCCGTACGCTTGCAAGATGTGTAATAAAACATTCAAAGATAAATGGAAGTTGAGTCTCCACGTACAAACACATGCCGGTTTGAAACCGTACGCTTGTGAGGAATGTGATAAAAAGTATTCAACCAAATATCAGTTGACAATGCATTACAGGATGCATACTGGTGAAAGGTTGATCTCTTGTAATGTTTGTGCGAAGCCATTCACAGAACGTGGCAAATTGAGAATTCATGAAAGAACTCATCTCCGTGTCAAACCGTACTCCTGCGATCATTGCAATAAGAGGTATATGAGTAAAAGACATATGAAGTGTCATATAGAGAGTGTTCATTTATCTGTGAAGATTAAGAAGAAATAAATTATGTGGCCGTTAAAATGTTTTTTTTTTTACCAACACAACCTCTAAGGAACATGCTTATACTTTTTTGCGGGTCTAACCTGATGTTAAGTGATGATATAATAAGATGGTGGAAGCGCACTTCACCCGGAATCCTCAACTACTGAGGCACTGGCTATCTTATATCTAGCTGCCAGAACACAACAATGCTACAAACATTGATGTTATGGTTAAATATTTGGATAAAATGGTGATAGCCAGCCAGTAGACTAAAACAAGCCCTACCACCAACCTAAACGAGTACACAAACATGTACTGGAAATCGAAGTCGGAGCCTCTGGGTCAGAGACCGGTGGTCTTAGCCACTAGACCACATAGGCGGTTTAATTTTAACTCGCTACAAACTAACAATAAGTTCTAAGAAACATTTCTGCATCCAACCAATAATATACAACTCCCACTGGGAATCGAACCAGGGACCTCGTAGTCGGGACACTTTTTTTTTATTTAAAAGTAATTGCTGTTGGCTGCCTATGGTCTTTACAGCAAAACCGAACATTTTGTGGGTGGCGAGAAACTTGAAGGGTTCCAGTTCCAGCAGATCTGCTTATATGGGACAAATAATTTACCCTAGACACATACAGTTCAAGTAGGTATAGACGCTTGCACATCAACCTATCTAAAACTATCAATTTTTTTCAATAGGTAATTAACGTCTAACCATATTCCATTCTTTTTAAACTTCAAAGTCTATAGAGGCCATTTGACAGTTTGTGGTAGTCACTGAGCAAGGTAATCACTACGTGGTGGTAGTCAGGGTCAGCCAAGTGCGAGTTTCATTCGCCATTCGATCACGTTATCGAAAACGAGAATTTGTATGGAAACAATTTAACTGCTCACGTAGGTATGTCGCCAGGAGGCGCTGCTTCAATGAAATGCTAATTTTCGTTTTCGTAAACGTAATCGAATGAATACGGACAGTAAATAAAACTCACACGGCACCCTGATGCGCTGGCGTGTGTACATATTTATAGTTCCAAGTCAACTTCATCTAATTATGTTTTTGTACCGAAATATTCGGTCAATCTGTAGAACTGTCATATTTACAAGCCGTTTTTTTTAATTTTAATTTTAAAGCAATTTATATTTACTGTGAAGTTTCTTGCGCCCATTCTTCTCCACAGCCAAAAAATGACGTCCTGAATGGGTGGTACCTAGGTAAACTCAAAAAATGTTTGGATGATTCGAAATAGTAGGTACTTTTTGAAAGTTTATTTGAATAAAAAAAAATTGTTTCCTAAAGTTTACGCGACAGTCCCCTACTAGATTCTTCGAGGTATTTCACTAGTAGATAGTCAAGTGGTATTCTGAAGATCAATAAAAACAAGTTTACACATAGAATTTTATTATTTATATTATTATTTATTTTAAAACATTAAAATCCGAAATATATTATTGACTAGTCACATCGCTATGTTATAGATAAGTATACCTACACAATTAATACTGTAAGTCAAGTCTTAGGAATCACAGAGAATGTCTAAAAGTCAGAATGATATGAATAATATCAATTTTATATAATTTTCTTATGCCACTTAAGGCACGGTCCCATGCAGCTAGGATCTATCTGTAGTCAAGAAGAGCTAAACTACAAATTTATAAGGTAAATAGAAATGGGAAATAATTTATTTGTATTACAAAATAAATGTTTGGTCAGCAAAATTATTATTTGGTCAGCAGTTTGGTAATTATACAATCGGTCAGCATAAGAAATCCTTACTGTTGGTTAGGTTAATTTAAAAAAAAAGCGAAGCGCAGCGTAGCTAGGGCCAGTCACGGAAGGGGGGAGCGGCATAAGTCTGCTGTTCAGAATGATATAAGTTGTAGACTGATTTAGAAATATTTGCTGACCATAAGTTGCTGCCCAACTAGCATTTTTGTGCTAACAAAAATACGAATACTTTGCTAACCGTTTAAATAACACGCAAAAGAAATGGCAATATATAAAATACTAGCCGATTTATTTTTCTCCTTAATGGCTTCATACTAGGGCATGCAAAACCAAAAAAACGGAAACCGGTAAATATTCAAATATTTATTAAATCCGATTTTTAAACATGTATGTATAAGTTTTGAATTCTGGAAACACCGTTATGGTGTTTACAAAACCTATTTAAAGTAAATGTTGAAGAGATTCCACATCCAAAATCAACATTGGATAGATTTATTATATTATATTTTTCTTTTTTTTTAAGTAAATGTTTAAAAAAACTAATAAAATCGTAAGACTCGAAAAAACGATTAAAACCGGTTTTATTGTTTCTTTCGATTTTGCATGATATGTACTTCACGCACATTTAGCCAGTGTCAAAGTAATTACTCTTACAAGCTATATAAATATATAATATGTCCTTTATTAATATAATATGATGATGATGAATGGCAGTTAATAGTAATTAGTTAAAAATGAAATACCCTGTAACCCCTCGAGTATCTCAGTAAAAATGTGGGGCTTCACTAGAACCTGACTTCTTGAGAGAATTTATAAAGCGACGTTTCACTATTGTTTTGTTTTATTTGCCACTGAGTGTGGCTCTCATGCACGTTCACGAACACTTAACGGTTAATAATCAACTATTATTTCACATTAATAATACTAGCTGACCGGCGGCGGGTATAAAGGCATGACTTTTCAGTCTTTACTTTCCCGTCGAGAAGTCTAAGAAAATATTATAACTAGTTTTTGGGTCACATTATTAGCTAGTAAAATATCAGCTCAGCTAATATATTGCCATTTCTAACCTTGTAGATCAAATTGCAGTTAACCTCTTCTTGAACTACAAAATAGCTCCTAGCTACGAGTTACCTTTCAACGGAACCACGCCCTTATCAACAGACGAGCACACCAACCTATCCAAAACTGTCAAATTTCTTCAATAAATATTCAACCATATTCCTTACACATAAAGTTCAAAGTCTTTTGAGGAAAATTTACAGTTTGTGGTAGTCTGACGAGCAGGCCTGTGTACGTACTATTCACAATGAAAGATGAGCGTCGTAGCGCATTTTTCCGGGTCAATGAAATTGAATTTTCGAAGCAGAACACAAATGTTGAAAAAATTTCTATGAGCAGAATTTGAACCTGCACCCTTCTGACATACCTGGTCAGGTGCTCTTCTAATTGAGCTATCGTGGTTCTAACCAGCCCACCGAAATTATTCATTTAAGATTGCCGTTTGCCTTCTTATGGCCTTTACAGTGTAACCGGACGTTTTGTGGGCGGCGAGAACCTTAAAGGGTTCCTCAAGCGGTTCCGAAACATCATCAGAAATTTCTAGAAGGGATGGCATCATGCATGTCCACGTCCCCTAGATTCTCCGAGGCGTTCGGGTCTGATCGAGAGCGGAACAACCCGAGGGCGCCTATAAAGGCTAGTACCATTTATGCATGAAACTTTTACAAGCAAGCATGTAAGCGCGATGAAACTCGGCTCCTATCTAAAATTGTATACAATATTTCTTAAACTATGGTCTATCATCAATTCATGAGAATTCATTCACGCGACTTGCTAGCAAATAAATAAGTTATAACCAGCCAGTATGAAACTTCTTATGACGCACTAGCCCAGAGCTGTCCACAAAGGTTTTAGGACACACATCACAGAAAAAAGGTTTTATACCAGTATGGGAGCGTTCGTGGACCACTAAACACTGTTTGCTTGTAAACTCCTTATCATAGAAGACACATCGCTGCTTCTTCCCTAAATGCTTGTTCAAATGACCTTTATACACCTGCCAATGCAGATATCTCTTCTTGCATAATCAAGCGGTTCCGAAAAATCATCATAATAATAATCATAATTCATAATCATAATAATAAATAAGTCATAATAACAATTAATTAATTAATTAATAAAGTAAAAAAAATAATAATATTACAATGGCACGAATGGTAGACTAGAAAAGTATACTTATTGGTTACCTTAATGATATGTAAAATTAATATTTAATAAATATTGTGCAAAGATTACCCGTAAAAGGAATAAAAATCATGGCAATAAAATAATCCAGTCAATAATTAATTAATCACTCAAATATGAACGGAACAGATGATTATCAATCGCAATTTCAAATAATTCGATTAAATTACACAAATATTTTAAATACTTAAGTATATTTAAAATTACACATTTATATTGATATCTATCATCAGAAATCACATTTACAATAGTCTTCAGGTACACCAATAATAATAATAAGCTATTTTTAGGGCTGCCCCCTTTTTGAGCAAAAATAAAGTATATTGGATATAGATACCTATATAAAAAAAGGATTAATTAATTGTATAAAAATACGGTGTTTTTATGTAAAATGTAAAAATCAATACTTGATTTTTAATAATAATCAATATATCTGTCAGTACACTGTCCTAACAGCAAATGGTTTAACCAAACGTGCTAAAAAAGACTTTTGTTTTAATAAAAAAAATTTTTTACAGAAATTAAATAATTGTCTTTTTATATAATTACAATAATACTTTATTATAAAGTAAGAGAGGCAGCTCTAGTCATTTCATACAACACTAATCTTATACAATAACACCAAAATATTGGAAGGCAAATTTTTGTAAAAATGGAGTAGAAAATTCAAGGTTTTTACATTAGGTAAAAGAGATATAAGAATAGATAAGTATACATCATCATTATGAGCCACAAGAGTCCCACTGCTGGGCAAAGACTTTTACAATTTAGTTTTCGCAAAAGCGCCGGGTGGTCACCAACCCGCATTTGGCAAGCGTGGTGATTAAGCCATCACCCATCAATTGTAGCGATGGCTTGATTTCAATGATGGAAGCCTATGCCCAGCAGTGAATAGGCTATTTACTTACATACCACAGAAAATGGATTATGTGCGATAATACTAATAATCTAACCATATATTTATGAAGATCCTGAAAGTAGCTTCAATACTTCTTTCTTTATTATGATGTCAGCAAACATTCTAAGATTTTTACATAGTTAGATCCGCTTTGAATTTTACCCATACTCCAAAAACTGTCAAAATCAGACCACAATTGAGACACAAATTGTTGAAAAATCATTTTTAAATGTGCACAATAATAACAGTCATTTTAACTCACCTAGAAATTTTTTTTGAGAGAGATTGCTGATTGCCGCTGCGGCATTTTCAGCTTCACCGGGCTTTTTTGGGGGCGGCGAGGAACGTAAAGGGTCCCTCAAGCCGTGTGAAACGAATCACCTTCGGAGGTTATCTAGAGGGAACGGCATCGCGCACTAGTGCGCGTCCCCGTGCCCTACTAGATTCTCCGAAGGGTTCGGATCGGATCGGGGCCCTAGAAAGCTAATGCGCTCGTGTAATGCATGGGCTCACGTCAGTAGTGTAAGGGAGCTATAGGTATTGAACCAAAATTGCTGGCATTCAACTCTACCATCTATCCGTAATAATTATATATTTTTTTATATTCTTTAATTCATTCACAACCTTCTTGTAACTTTTTGCATTTATGCGCATTCAATTGATATCTGAAAGCGAACGTTTTACCACAATGTTTACATTCAAACGGTTTCTTTCCGGTATGTGTGTACGAATGGGACGTCAATCCCGGTTTGTTCACAAAGCTTTTATCACACAAATTGCACTTGTAAGGTCTTTCGCCAGTATGAATCCTCTTATGACGCACTAGCCCAGAGCTGTCCACAAAGGTTTTAGCACACACATCACAGAAAAAAGGTTTTATACCAGTATGGGAGCGTTCGTGAACCACTAAACACTGTTTGCTTGTAAACTCCTTATTACAGAAGACACATCGCTGCTTCTTCCCTATATGCTTGTTCAAATGATCTTTATACACCTGCCAATGCAGATATCTCTTCTGGCAATACTTACATTTATACGGTTTTGTGCCGCTGTGAGCTCTAATGTGGTATAGCAAAGTCGTTTTCGCTGCAAACACTTTGTTACACATGTCACATATGAATTTCTTGTGTATATGACGGAAATAATGCTCTTTGAATCTTTGTTTGCTGTACAACACAGCTTTGCATACATGACAAGGGTACGCCCCGTTGACAAGCGTTGGACTGTGTAGATCCATTCTATTGGTTTCCTCGATTTCATCATAAATTTTTTGTACTGTATCTACAATATTTTCATCGGTAACTTCTATGTCTAATATGGCTTTTTCTGAATCAGGTTTATGTGGACATTTGTGATGTTGATAACTTCTTAAGAAACTGTAGTCTTTACCACAGTATTTGCATATGTACGGTCTCACGTGCATATGCTTATTTATGTGTGCTTCTATTGTGTATTTGCGGGTAAAACTCTTCTGGCACAAATCACATGTGAATACAGCATTATTTTTGCATTTGTGGTGTTTCAATTGTGTTCGGGTTAAAAAGATTTTCACACATCTGTTGCAAGGAAATGATTTGGTATCATAGTGGACTGACTTATGTTGCAGTAGATGGAACTTCTTCGAGAAAGTTTTTTCACACACTTTGCAAGAGTACGGTGTTTCACCGGTGTGAAGGTACGTATGCTCATTAAACCTTATGAGGCTTCTGTAAGTCTTCGGGCAATATGTGCATTGGTACGGCTTTTCAATGTGTTTGCGACGTGCATGCTTCTCCATAGCAGTTTTATTTGTGAACTTCTTTTTACAAAATTTGCATTTGTGTTTAGCACGCTTTTTCTTCGATGTTTTCTTCTGTATTTCTGGTGTTGGTTCTGGTAAAACTGTACCTTAAAATACAAAAAATAAATATAATATATTATACAGTTACTTATAGTTTTTTTTTTGTAGAAAGTCGGCTACTGGGCATTTTAAGCGTCACCGGAATTTTTTGTGTGCGGCGAGAAACTTAAAGGTTTCCTCAAGCCGTGTGAAACGAAACACCGTCAGAGTACGGATCGGATCGGGAGCGGAACAACCCGAGGGCGCCTCTAAAGACTAGGACCTCGGGTTGACCGAGTTATATAGTGTTGAGTCGGCCAAAGGAATACAATATTTGTTTTATATTTTTTTGATCTTAGGCGACATCACCGTCCACTGGAGCGGAGCTGACAAAAACCTGTGGTTTAGTGGTTAAGACCACCGGATCAGATCCAGAGGTCTCGGGTGCGACTCCCAGTGAGGGTACATGTTTGTGTACTCGGTTTGGTTGGTGGTAGGACTTGTTTGTACGCCTGGCTAGCAACCACCATGTTATCTACCTATGTCGCCATAACATCAACGTTTGTAGCATTGTTGTGTTCCGGCAGCTACAGATAATATAGTCAGTGACTTAATAGTTGAGGCTTCCGGGTGAAGTGCGCTTCCACCTTCGGCCTTATCATTACTAAGAAAGAAATACACCCGTGAGAAATATTAAAAAAATACTTTTAAAATAAAGGGACTCTATTGGTTGATTCCCACACAGCTGGCTCCGCGCAGCTCAACTCTGCCTCGAATGTAATGTCTCCCTAAGGACTTATGATTATACCGAAAGCGAGAAAACACGCAATGTGCCCTACGTATAATCAATTTTATTACTAATACTGAGTGGAAGTAACTTCCCGAAGAAGTCATAAGCGCTCCGTCGATAAATTTATTTAAGAACAGGCTGGATACGTTATCAATACAAGCAAGTACCTGGATGACCGAGCTTTTCTTGTTATTTTTTTATAATATTTTTCTAAAAGTGAAACCTAGTTAGATCTATTTATCGCCCCCGAAATCCACTGCATACTAAATTTCATGAAAATCGTTGGAGCTGTTTCCGAGATTCAGATTATATACAGGATGTTTGGTAATATGTATATATTCCCTAAACGTACCCATGTAAACCCTTTCCATTATCTGACGTTGGCATAGTATTTTAAAGACATGTTTACATGGGTATGTTTCGGGAATATATACATATTACCAAAAATCCTGTATATACAAGAATTGCTTGTTTAAAGGTATAAATATTTAAAACAAATAAATGCCCAGCACTATAATTAAATTATAATAATATTAAGCCTCTTTATTCTGAATTGCTATATAAATATAGATCCTGAAGTTTTTCTGGCTTTATAATATGTCCCGTTTCCAGTAGCGCATGATAGAACTCAGTGGGAAATGTTAAAGGAGGCCTAGGAATCATTGCCCAGAAGTGGGACAGCTATGGCTGATATAATAATAATAATTAGTAGTTAAAACTGACCTTAATCACAGAAGAGAGATTCGTAATTCGCAAAACAAAGAATGTTTATACAATGTAAAGTAACACATATCATACATAAATGTTTATCTTTCGCAACACTTTCTCTAGTTATAAACACTAACAATATAATTTTTTTCTCATAACACATTAGTATATAGATGGGTCCAATATCTGTTAAATATAATATGATAGATAAGTATACTAATCTAGAATTAAATAAACAAAGAAAATTACCTTCGCGTTCCGTTGAACATATCGGTTCAGCATCATCTTCTACAGGAACTGAGCAATTGTTTAGGTAATTAACATCAATAATATCTTCTGGCTCTGTAGGAATGCTTGGTATATAGTCATCTATAGTAGCATTACTGTTTGGACAAATTGAATAGTTGATTGGGTAACCTACATCAACAGTGTCCGATGTCTCAGTAGGTATATTATCGCCTGCTATTACTGTATTGGTATTGGTAAAATTAGCTTGATAGTTGATTGGGTAACATACATCAACCTTTTCTGATGGGTCAGTAGTAATAGTTTGTATACCATTGCCTGTTACTGTAATATTATTAGGAAAATTTGTTTGATAGTTGATTGGGTAACATCCATCAACCTTTTCTGATATTTCAATAGGAATGCTTGGACCATCGCCTGCTATTGTATTAATATCTGTATAACCAGCTTGATAGTTGTTTAGATCACATTCCGCAACAACGATTTCTAGTTGTTTAATAAGTATGTTTAGTAAATCATTATCCGGACAAGCTGGATCATTATTTGGGTAACATTCCTCAACGTTCTCTGGTGGCTGAATAGGAATTATCGGTACAACACCACCTACTATTGTATTACAATCCGTAAAACTATCTCGATAGTTATTTGGGTCACAATCCTCACCACCTTTTTCTAGTGGCTCAATGGGAATGTTTAGTACATCATCATCTGGAATTGAATCATTATCCGGGCAACAAATTGAAAGGTTGTTATGGTAATAATCCTCAAAATTTTCTGGTAGCTCAGTAAGAATTACTGCTTCATTGTTGCCCACAATTGCATTACTATCTGGACAATAAGTTGAATACTCATTTGGGTACCCTTGTTCAATATTTTCTGGTGGTTCAATAGGAATACTTGATATACCATCACTTACATCTGCATTACTATTCAGACAAGTTGAATTGTTGTTTGGGTAATTTTGCTCAATATTTTCAGGTGAATGTTCTTCAATACTAACCAGTGGCACAGAAGGAATGCTTATTACATTATTATCCAGACAACAAATTGAATAGGCGTTTGGGTATTCTTGCTCAATATTTTCTAATGGTTCGATAGGAATGCTTGGTATACCATCGCTTACATCTGCATTACTATTCAGACAACAAGTTGAATTGTTGTTTGGGTAATCTTGCTCAACATTTTTCAGTGAATATTCCTCAACTCTTTCTAGTGGCACAGAAAGTATGCTTGGTACACCATCGCCAACAATTATATTATTATTCGGACAAGTTGAATAGTCGTTTGGGTAATAAAGTTTAACATTTTCTGGTGGTTCTATAGAAATACATGGTATATCATTGCCTACTATTGTATTACTTTCCAAAAAACAAATTGAGTATAGGTTTGGGTGACTTTGCTCAATATTTTCTGGTGATTCCAAAGATCTTGATACATCATTGCCAACAATTGTAGTATTATTGGGACAAGTTGAATAGTCATTTGGGTAATATAGCCCAATATTTTCTGGTGGTTTAACAGGAACGCTTGCTATATTATCGCCTGCAACTGTATTATTATCTGGAAAACATTCTTTAGATATTTTTTTAGCATTTGAACTAATTTCAACTTCAATTTTAATTGTTATAGTGTCAGTTATTAATAATGTCTGATTTCCACAATGGCTCGATGTGTGAGTTGATTCAGGTTGTATGTTAAGTTTTGCTGACATTGTGTCAGAAAATGTTCTGGAAATTATAATGTCATGTTAGCAAGGTATTTAATTATCTACATCAATATTTATTAATTTAGTAAAAGATTTCCAAAAAAATATGTTAAAGAAATTAAATAAGTATAAATTATTAAAATACATTTTTAACTGATTTTTTTTCTATTATATATATATGAATCTCTTTATTTTCCTCAGCAAAGAAAGTTTCAATAAAATTGTCGGGTTTAAAAATAAATTAATTTTGTAGTTTTTATAGAAGAAAAAAAAAAGACACTTAAGTAATAAAGCCAAAAGTTTTCTTATTTTTTGAAAGCATAGCATAATTGAGAACAATCTGAAAATAAAATCTCATATTTTCTCATTTTTACATGAATATGTTTTATTAACAATATTTTATCATACAAAAAAAATTTGCACTAATTAAAACTTGTGGATAATGAGAATAATTGTTAGCTACAAAACAAAATAATAAATAAATCCTACCTCTAATAATGTCTCAGAGCTGCACTAAATGCATGCTGAAATTTAATATGTCAAATAGATTTTTTAATTTCATTGCATTGCATCTATTTCTGTCTATGCAAGTAAGACTTACAAAAAGTGCCATCAAAATTTCGGACAGAACCCATCTTTTTTTATCCAAATCTGTAAAGAGATTGAAAATATATTAGATATTATAGTAGTTTCTCAAAATTATTTAAATAAAACAAAATTCACAAAACTTTATCACATGAGAAATTTAATTGATGTATTATATACCTACTTGGCTGACCAAAGTCTGAACTTTACAGTATATAAAGCTATTTATTTGATATTTATAGTTAAGTATATTTAATTTTATATTAATATGAACCTACCT